>CAHIKZ030001538.1:360000-481020 GCA_903632075.3 Acanthosepion pharaonis | reverse complement strand
CCGAAAAAAAAAAAAACAGCCGCCAAAAGAAGATATAATAGGTAATGACGCAGAGTAATCTAGTTGTGGTGGCTGATACTTTAATATCCGACTAATGGTCGTCCGACATCGACTGACTGACCAACTCACTGCCGACTGACTTGTTACTTTTACTACTCCTACTTATTATAGGTGGGAGAGTCTATTAACTATAGAATAGGTGTGTTCCACTATAACAGTAAGACAGTGTCAACAATGGTAACTCCGTCACTGTCAGTGTCTTGGTTATGGATAGCACATTATTGGGGTTTAACCTGCTCCTTGGGATGGATATTATTAATGCTGGGTGAAGCATGTATCACAGGGTTGGGTGAAATTCAGTTTTCTAGTCACCCATCTGTACTGCCTTGAGGATTGATGGGCCTGACTTTTAGTGCAGAGTTTCGGCCAAAGCATGAAGGCATAGACAGCACTGTGAAAATGGTCAGAAAATAATTCACGGGAAAACTCCAAAACTGGGTGTCAGAGTAATCAGTGCCTGAACACATGAGGGAAGAATACCAGCATGAACTGCAGGTGTGGCTGGATAATGGATGGCTGATTCCGTATCACAAGGAAGAGCTTGGTCCTCAAGAGGCCTCATCCTTTTAATGGCCATGGTACAGAGGAACAAAGGAAAAGCGTGCCCCATACTAGATTATCATAAGCTGAACGAATATGTAGATGCATACACAGCTCATTCTGATGTTTGTGCACAAAAATTGAAAATGACAAAAAAAGGATCTAATGTCTCTGTAATTGATCTTCAAAGGCCTGCTTACAGGTAATCGTTCACGGTCACTGTAACTGTTTCAGATAGTGATCTTTTAAGAGGTAGAGATGCTGCCTAACGTGAATGGATTCAGGCTCAATGAAAGCCAAAGTGGATGCTGTGTTAAGGATGAGACAATTCACCAGGCAATGTGAGCTTACATTGACAACATCTACGCTAACAAAACCATGGTACCTGTTGCACAGGTGAGACAGCATCTTGCTGATATTGGGCTCAAGTGTAAAACCCAGAATGACTGGAGGATGGTGCTTGTGTGCTCAGCTTGCAGGCCTGGGTGGAGCATAACATGCTTTACTGGAAATGTAGAAGGAAGCCCAGAGATTTCTGGACACATTACACAACACAGCATGTTCTCATTATGTAGGAAACTGGTAGGACATTTTCCTGTTGGTGGTTGAACCCACATTGTGAGTGTCTTTATCAAACACAGGGTGACTGCTGTCACCTCCAGCTAGGATAACAAAACAACTGATGTTCCTCTTAGAGACATGATAATAATGGAAACCATTACCAAAGTACATCAAGACAACCTCATATGTAAATAAATGGTGAATTGACAGATGTGAATTTGAAGTTTGGGTTGATGCAAATTCCCTTACCAAAGGAGTTTTTTTTGAATAAAACAATGGAAGACTTTTTGGATTCCTGAGGAGTCCACCACTGATTTCACTGTGCATATATCCCATCAAGAAATGGCATAATCAAGCGATGACATCGCAATTTTTCAAGAGAATTGCTTTTAAAGCAGTGTTCTATAATGGAAGCAGTATATTGGCACAATGTTACCCCTAAAGTTGATGTGTCAAATAAGGGCTGCACCAGCCAACATGATTTACTGGTACAAAGTGCAGCTAAGAGGTATTTGCAATGCATTCAACTGAATGAGTAAAAAGAATCAACGGCATACAACCTTTTTTCATGTGTGGGTTGCCCCACACATCCGGTGTATAACTCGGTACCAGGTGGGGCATAATCTGAAATGAGCAAAACTTGCACTATGCACTGGCAGTGAGTGCTCAGGAAATGAAAGGATAATCACCATTGGAGGTAGGGCCAGTACGTCTGCAGATGGTGAAAACTGTGTATGAGGTTGTTAGGCCAGAGGATTCCTCAGTAGACAAATCTTCTGAACATACCATTCAATTCCCTTTGAAATAATCGTTCTACTCTGGAGAAGCTCAAATAAATAGGGCCCGTCCCTGGGTATCGCCTAAGTAACAGGGGGAAAAAAACGAAAGAGAAAAATCACCTACCTCGAAAAAAAAAGTTTGTATTTTTGCATGGTCTACTGATGAAAATTAAAGAAAATTGTTAGCAAAAAAAAAAAAAAAAAGCTAATAAAGCTTAATTCATTAAACTATGTTATGTTCTTTCCTCCCTGTCTGGCATGGCCAGTCAGAAAAATCGCTCAGTGAATAAAGGCTGTTGCTTTTTTGCTTACCGACAGAAGAATTTGGAGCTTGGTGAATGAAAGTGTGTTTCTGCTGTTGCAAGGGGAAGTTGGATTTTTTGTTTTTCATTACTATGTTGCCTGCTGGATCATTTACAATAGATTTGTGACTGAACTTAGTGTTGGCGCATAGATTTTTTTTTTTTTCTACTTACCAAATGTTCCATAAACGACATTAAACATGTTAGTCCAAGTGAAAGCAGAGATAGCTGTAAAAGTGTTCAAGCTTATTCAGCAAAAATTCTGAATATCAAGAAATATAATGTCAACTTTGGCCTAATACTTTGACATTTCCATCTTGGACCATTATTTGAATCTACCAATATATCCTGATATATTTCAAACATGTGACATTTGGCAGGTTGATCAACAAAATGTCTGCCTTGTAAATAATCAGAAATTTATAATTGTGATGTCTGTAAAGATATTGTATCTTAAAATTCAACTGATTGTGCTTCTAGGTATAAATGTATTGAAGAACATCGGAATACAATCAAAAAAACCCTTTTATTCAATCTTAAATAGTTATAATTAATGAAAGAGAAAAAATTACTTAACTTCATGAAGAGCATTCGTTTAGCAATAGACAGGAAGAAATAATTTTTAATGCATACAGGATTTTCCTAAGAAAGAAACTGATTACTGCAAAATTGCACACACACATATTTTATATATATATATATATATATCATATTCAGTGCTGATGTTAATAAAATAGTCCTCAATGAAGAATAACAGAGCTATAAATTATTTATTACTAATATACATTTTTTTCTTAACAGTAGCACAACTAGAGTTTTATGCCCAATGCAATCTTCAGGTGCTGATTGGAAACTGACTGTAATTTAAATTTTGATAATATATACCAGACTATAGTAATAGTGGAGCAGTCTATATTGTTAATCAGATATACTATGATATAATTGTACTACATGTTTTCATTTTGGGAACAAGATTCAGGTTGTGTATGAAGATGGTCACATGATTAGCATGATTAGCAGTAACAAAGAGAATCAGTCAGTTATGTGCCATACATGATACATGCTTGATATTTCCAATGTATCTTTCTCGAAAGATGCCTAACGAGGAAGATTTTTTTTCATGCAGTAGGTTACCATTTCTTTCTGTGGTAGACTGGTTTGCAAAAAAAATCCTTATACATGGCCAGTTGAACAATTTCCCACATGGGTATATTTTTCTAAACACTACATTCTTAACCTCTTTCAGTCAAGGGACAATCATTATCTATCCTCTATGTCCTCATAATATTCCTTCCTACTTTTTCCTCTTACATTCATATCACCTACCTTATTCAGTAACCCTCTACCTTAAATAGGCTCTGGAGCCTTATATTTGGGTGAACATTAGTGGAAAAAATAATTTAAAAAAATATAACCTTATAGATTAAATAAAGATTTCAGTTTGAAATTCTCTGAAAGTTATCTGGATCAACAAACACCTGGTGAAGGTCGAAGGTAGTAAAAAAACATTGTGATGACAACAAAGAGAAAAAACAATAGTCTGAATGTAAATAAGGATTCAATTACATGTTATTCAATCTTCAAGTGTTTCAGAATAGAATGAGATAAATACAAAAGCATTTCATGCTAAAATTTATTTTTATGTCATCCTAAAAATAGATAAAACAGAAATAAATAAAGCATCAGAAAGTAAATAATACTATAAACTGAGAAATGTCAAAACCAACAGTGTTCCTAACACAGAAGAATATTACATTTAAGGTCAAGCATCTGTTTGTCTAGATAAAAAAGTGCCAAGTGGAAGAATGAAAAGAATTAGGTAGCTTTTCAGGTTGAAAACTTTTAGACTTGCATCAGTCCTAACAAATTCAATAACATCATTACACAAGTTCTCAGCACATGCAGACAATTTCCTATAATTAGTTCAGCAAGATGTTTGAAGAAAAAAAATGATTAAATGATTATGAGAAAGGAAGAAAAAATTTATAATTTCATTTGAAGGCAAACATTTTCCTTTACAAAATAAATGTATTGATATACAAAATTAAGAAAATAGCCATATAATTTCAACAAAATACAAGTTTCTGAAACTGCTGACAAAAAAAATTTTTTAGATATGGGAAAAATTATCTGTCTATTTACATATAGATTGGCATTTCTTCCTAAAATCAGAATACCTGTGTACTCTGCCATAGATCAAGGTGAAACTCCTCAGCTCTCTGCCTAGGGATCAAATGTACTGTTAGAGTACTTTGCCTAGGATCAGATTGTATTTGTGAGCACTTTGCCTGGGATCAGATTGTAGTATTCAAACACTTTGCCTAGGATCAAAAATTTAATTGCTCAACCTTCTGGCTGTGATTCAAGTAGTATCAATTCTATTTTCTCAGCTGTGTTCTATTCAGATGAGACAAAGCATTATTTTCTAGTTTTCAGGCAGTTCAAAATATAATACAAGACAAAAGAAGTTCCAGGATTCAAACCTTATGGTAGCAACTCCTTATTGTACTAATGGAGTAGGCATAGAG
This sequence comes from Acanthosepion pharaonis, assembly GCA_903632075.3. Classification (NCBI taxonomy): domain Eukaryota; kingdom Metazoa; phylum Mollusca; class Cephalopoda; order Sepiida; family Sepiidae; genus Acanthosepion; species Acanthosepion pharaonis. The sequence goes on along the minus strand of CAHIKZ030001538.1, from coordinate 476,250 downwards.
TGTTCTGACATATGCATGACATTGGTTGCAGGTACTTATTATTGTTCATCTTTCATCCACATGTTTACATGTAGGCACCCTATATAAAACTGGCCATATGTCACATACTATCAATAATAGATAAGACTAGCAGTAGAGCCCAGCGTTGCCTGGGGATATAACAGTAAGAGATAGATCAAGTATCCACCATCATAAAGACTGAAAAATAAAATTGACAAAGATTATCGTTTAAGGTTGACGGACACGCATGTCTTAATTAGTTTTTTTTGTTTTTTTTTTACGAATTGGTCAAACCCAAACTCAAACAAAAACATTGTTTTCAATTGTTATGAGTCTCCCGATTGAATAGAATTTTATTGTAAATAATTGTCTTGTAAATGGAATTTTAAAAGCATTCTGAATATTAAAAATAAAGAAAAAAGTGTGCAAGAGAATAAGAAACACTACCTGCCAAAAAAAAAAAAAAAAAAACATCAGAAGTTTTGTTTTATCGGCTGAAAAATATAGGAAATCCGATAACCCGATGTGAGTTGTCCCCCTTCCATTTTCACGATGTCTCTTAATCGTGTTTTCAAATTGATTTTGTGCAAAACAATTGTATTTTTTGAGATTTTTCCTTGCTGTTAGAACCACCACAAGGTAATTTTATGTAGTCCTGTGAAGTTTTGTTGAAATCGGTTGAAAATGTAGGAAATCCGATCCAATATAAACGAAGAACACACACACACACACACACACACAAACACCATGACCTTCGAGGTCATTGGAGGTCGAAGGAAAGTCATTTCATGTCGGTTTTTTAAATTTTTTTTTTTAGGTCACTGGAATTTCGTTTTAATTTAAAATTAGAAAATATTTGTCAAACAAAATTTTTCCAAATATATATATATATATATTCTATATAATTTTTTAACGATTGGATCCGACATTTTATTTCCGTTATTTTATTATTGAAAAGGTTATTTGAAATAAAACTTAATATATTTATTTTAACCAGTATATTCATTTTCATTAACCTGCCTATTTTATTCGAAAATCTGTGATTAATAAAATAATAGAGAATTCAAAAACGTACGATCCAACTGCCGGTTTCCTTTTTATAGCGGGGGGTCACAAATTCCATGCCGGAGGACGCATATTTTTTTTTTTTTATTTCTCGAATTTTTAAGATAAGTCAGATTGAAACCAACCTTAATCCAAACTCCACCTAACTTTTGTTCTGCCATATTTTTTATTATTCAAATAAATATTTACTTTCTATTCATTTCCATTTAAATATGAACTTAAGTGCATTACCAGATTAATTATAACGTTTTTAACATTTTACAGTTGAAATAAAATGTCATCAAATTTAAGTTGAGAAAAATAATTTTATCCCGTTGCTTCTCGTAAACTCTCTTCCGTTTATTTAAAATCAAGTCAACAATCGCACGAAAATTCAAATGCAAAATCAATCGTTATCTTCGCTGTTCTCCATTTTTATTTTTTAAAAATTTTCTCCTTGATAGTATTTTTCTCATATTCTTTCTAACAAAGTAACCTCTTTCATCTCTTGTACTTTCAATTATTTAACAATTTAAATGATTTTAGATGAAATCAATAAAAATTTGTGAATAATATAAATATTAAATTTAAAATATTAAAAAAGTTAACATAATAAAGAAAATTAATATGAGATATTTCTTTTTATATAATTATAAGACATGATTATTTTTATATATATATATTTTTATTTATATATAATATACTGTGTTATCCATTAGATAAATATTTATAATGTATAAAATTTAAGATATTCCATTTATTGCGTAATAAATGCCATCTTATGTTTATTTTATAATAAATGTTATCTTATGTTTATTTGCGTAATCAAACGTAAAAAGTTATTTAAGCTTTGTTTTTTTAGCTAATTTATTTGTTAGAATAGATAGATATATAATGCTCAAAAAATATATCTTGCAATTTGTAATCAACATATCGGTTGGTATATATATTTTCTTTAAAAAATATTGTATAACCTGAAATCAGGAAATTTATTATCGACAGAACTATTTCCTGTTTTCAAATAGCACCTTGAAAACTAAATATATCAATTTGAGTTGGTTCATGGTGAAATTATTTGATAATCATTCTTGCTATGAATTCATTAATATATTTAATATTATAATAGTCGATTAACGCCCTTCTTCATGTGTTCTCCGTTTAAATAATAAAAAAAATGTACTCTCTCTGAAAAAGATTTTTCATGAAATCAATTTTTTCGTTATTCAAATGGCTATAAATCCCCAAGAATTGCTAGACAACGAAAGGTTTGTTCATCAAATATTCAACGAATTCATTATTATATTCGATTATATCTATTAATTATATGATATCTATCTAGACAATTTTTTTTTAAATAATTTTCCCTTTTTAAGAAAACGTTATAAATGAAAAATACCAGTGACTGAGAATAAATTTTGGCTTATTTTATGGTGTATATCAATTCTCTACCATTTGAATCGGGTAACTCTATTATATTGCCATTTATTAAAAAACTAAAGAAATTTGTTTTATTTGAAATTTTGGATTCAAAAGTTTTTTTTATATTATTAAATTATTTTGAGGGCAATTTTTTTTATTTTTTGTTTTGAGAAACTTTTCTGACCAATTTTTATAACTTGGGAATAAATTTTGAAATAATTGAAATTAATAAAATTCAAAAAAGTTACCCATGAAATAAAAAATGTCTGTTTTTAAGAAAGTGGACCTACAAGTGCAAATTGTTTTTAAATTAAAAAAAATCCTTTTTAATCAATCAAATTTTAAAAATAGATCTTAAATATTAATGCAATACTTTTATGCATAATATAATTTTATTAAAAATTTTATTGTTAAAATAGATTATGGCAGGTTGAATTTTCAATTCTTTATTCAAGAAAATCAAACATTTTGGAACTCGGTGATAAAAATAAGTGTGATTTAAAAATGCTAACATTTGTTCATAATTCAAATAAACATCATTTGCCATTAAATTTAAAAATTTTTTTAAAAATTGCCGTCTTTTCAATGTTTTGGATACAAAAAAACACAAAAAAACTGTTTGGTCAACCGCTCAGAATTTAAGAGAACAAATTTTTTTTTTTTTTAAAATAAAGTTCATATTTTCGTAAACCTGAATGACAATCTTGTTGAAATAATTTTAAGATAACAATTAAGATTAAGTTTCATTTCACCAGGGGTCTCTCTTCCCTGGCTATAAATAGCCGCCAACCCTTCGCCTCTCTCTTTTTCCTTCAGGATTTCAGCTATCAACCTCGAAATGTAGGCGCTAACAAGGGATAGCGTGGAAACACGCTAAGCAAGGAATATTCACACACGCACGCACATACAGAATATTCACACACGCACGCACATACAGAATATTCACACACACTTCGTCATTTGTACTGTTTCCATGTATTGTAACTTATTATTAATATATATTTGTATATACATATATTATCGGTCTTGTGTTTTGTTTGCTTTCTTTGCCTTCTTCTTTGGCCCAACCTTTTTATGTAGTTGGGCCCGGCGGGCAGGAGTATCTGAACCTTATATGCGTTTCTTCTACGTCTGATTTCTATCAACAACATAACAGCCACGGCCCCTCTACAAGCCCTAAGATATCAAGTTTAATCCTGAAAAAATTATCTTTTATGTCTGATGTTTTTTTGTAGGCAATGCTTTGTTTTACAACCAAAAAGAAAGGATCAATAATTTTTAATATATTCGATTCGTTGAAAAAAAAAAAATTAAATAATTAATTTACCTCTGGTGACCGTAGAGGTTAGCAGCACCTATCTTATCATCTTTTTTTCTGGCCAAGTTACCATTACGTACCAATTTACCTTCTAGAATGTAAGTTTTTTGTTTTGTTTTTGGCTAGAATTCCGGTCATAAAAAGCTACAGGCTAATTCTATTTAATTATAAACACCAGTGACACCGGAATTGGATCTTCTTCACCCTCCTCTTTATAAAGTCAAAAAGTATACGCTTATACTTCATATCAAAGACAATATTTCACTCCATTTTCCTTGAAATAGCTTAATATAGATAAAATGATATGCTGTGCTCTTTGATTTACCTCAGGAGACCTCGAATAAGCTCTGAGGTCAACCTTAATGACCTATGTTATTATATTGACATTATTGGTTATCCACGCAAAATAAATAAATAAATGAGAATCTGGATTCGGTTTGACTGTGATGTTAGATTCTGTAAACACACAAAAATTTTGTTATGTTTCATCTATCATTAGAGCCTTATATAGATGGAATGCTTAAACATGGACCGGTTATATCGGAGAGTTCTTTCGATGACAGAGCAAAACCTACGATACATAAAAACATGGTAGATAAAAATATAGCGTTAAAATCTGGGGTAAGATCGACACCGGCCAAGATGAAGAAAAACAAGGCAAGAGCAGATCGGTTACTGTCGTTCTTAGATGATTTCAGAATTGTTAACCTTGTAGAAACAATCTATAAAGATTTTCAGTACTTTTTTTCTTGCCCAAAGAAGTGAATTCTGTTGAACAATCAGATTAACGAGCCATACAACAACACTTAGGATTCTAATAAATAGAAGTGGAAGGAGAATTAAACTGCAAAAAGATAAGAACTCTATGGCTTTGTTGATGATACTGGAATAAGAAATGCTATCTTTATGATCAGAAAATCAAAGTGTTCAATATAGATGCGGAAAATAAAACATACTGCCATGTTTCACATATTATACAAAAAAAATTATGCATAAGAAATCACGACTAACAGGAAATACCAGAAAAAAATCGGTTTACATCGGAAAAATACAAAATAATCCGTAACCTTTTGTAGACTCGTCTTTTTCCTACCTATCACCCCTAGTAACAGAACAGTCTATATCTTACGCCTGCGTACGGAAAACTTCAACCAATAAAAAACCGTACTAGGCGAATCAACAAATCTCATTGGTTAACGACACAATAATCTGAAAGTTTCACGTGCAAAACGAAATTACGACAAAACTTAAGTGAGCCGACCCCGGACTTTCAGAACTTATAAAAAGTAACGCCGACTGACCCAAGCAGCCAGAGACGAACACCCACAGAGAAATTGCCAACATACTCCACGTCACTCAATGAAAATCACTATTTACCGCGCAAAGGTACATCAACGCTGACTCACTTGCAATTTAAACTCAACCAACTCTGTGGACATCGAATCACGATCCTTGCTTATCCAAAGTGAATTATATTCACTACCTATTAAATAAACATCAACGTGCGAACGACCTTATAAATATTACAGACAAAAGGTAGATCACTCCTTAAGAACTCCTACAAAAAAGACACTTAATATTGACAATTTTAATATCAACACAAATCTAAAAAGACTGTAAATGAACAAACGAACACTAAGAAAGACATACTGAAAAACCTAAAATATCATACACACTTTGCCATAATAACATATACCAATTATCCTGCTTGTATATTGTTTTGAATTGTATATAAATGTTTTATTAGTTTCTAAAGTGAATATGTCTTGTTCTTAATCGTATTTAAAATTCGTTTATTTATTTGTTTGTGGATGCAGAAAGTCACGCAACCCTACACAAATTCCTTCTGATTCTTTCAAGTATAATTAATAAATTCTGCACATCCCCAACACTTTACTGGGAATGAAAAGCGAATAGAAAATATTAGAATGAATATTCAAAATTAGAAAGAGGAGAATCAAAAGGTTTTTGCATATATGAATAATGAACCCAACAGGAATTAGAACTCAACTACGATCAAGCAGTTCAGTCGCTAGTCTATTTTTTTTAAAAGATCCACCCGTTACAAGGACCAGGAGCCACTCAAGGAAAGGGATACGTTTAGAGACCATTTGTGCGTATATGAGTCGAAGATGACGGTTTGAAAAGTTTCAGATTGTAGTGATCGGGAAACATTCTGTTGGGAGTCGGTTCTACAGGGTAGTTTGTTCGTGGGAAGAAGATGCTCCAATTAAAGTTACTACTCAACGATGGAATACGGACGGAATGTGGATGATTTACTAGTATGTAAGTGACATGGCGTGAAAGTTTACCTCGGCGTGACCATGTTTCGTCCGAGCACTTTCTGTGGAAGTAGCGGCAGAGCAGTGAGAGTTTTGCCACATCCCATCTGTAGGAGATAACAAAGGGTGGAGAATAGATCGTCACCCACAAAAATTTTGGAAACGCTTTTTGAATATCAAGGCTGGAAAGTGAGGTCTTGGCAGCTCCCGCCAAATATGACAACTGTACTCCATTTTGGGCCTGATCTGGCTCTTTAAAAGGTAGAGGATAACAGCAGGGGTCAAGTACTTCCTAGAGCGGTACAGAGAGCCGGCCATTTTAGCTGCATCCTTAGCAATGGATCGTATGTACGAGTTCCACTTAAGGACGGGTGAGTTTGAGGTGGGGATTTTGGTGGGGCAAAAACGAAGCCTAAATCTCGCAGGCCAAATTTTATTGCTGGACTTCTAGGATGACGAACGTACCAAATTATACACTTTTAACGGATAGACTCCATTCAGATATTAACATACACACACACACACACACAAAATATATAAAAATATACGGAAAAGCAAACAAAAATCCTAATATGCAATTATGCTGTTTTAATGTTAATATAATATCAACGTCGGACGTTTCGGTCTAGTAGACCATCTTCAGGGCATATTCATAAAACATAATTAACATTAGACTATATTTAATTCAACATAAAAAGACGATGGACATAAGAGTTTACTGATCAAAACAGACAACTGAAATTTTTCAAGATCAGCGTTCCGTTTTGAATATGATCACGTTGCATATTAGGATTTTGTTTGTTTTTTCCGTATATTTTTTTCATACTGTCGGATCTATATCCATATATTTGCTTATACACACACACACACACACACAACAAACACACACACACACACATTATATATATATATATATATATATATATATATAACTACTGTGCCAAATATTAACAGAAATTTTAAAAAAGAAAAGGACAAAAAAAAAAGATGGAAAATATTACAAGTAATTAAGTTAAATGTACATAGTAAGGTGAAAAGAAAATGAAAGTGAAAGTGAAAGCGAACATTCAAATAGTGATTAGAATTGCCAACATCCGGGTGGATTTTTCTGGTTGGTTTATTGAACAAATTGTCAGGCAAGAGTGAATTCTGAGTTTAGTCATCATTTTCTGCTCCTTTGTATCCGTTTACTTTGGTAGAAAGCTACTCTCGTAGATCATAGTTACTATACTGGATACTACCCTCACTGCTGATTCCATACATTTAGTCTTGTTCCAGACTAAGTTAAGAATCATTTAAAAAAATCACCGGCTGTAAATATTTATTTTGGGTGACTGCAATAGTAAATAGATTTTGCTAAATATGTCTGATTTTGTCGGGCGAAGAGTTATTATTTACATTTGGACTAATGTCAAAATTCTCTAAGGATAACCATGATAAGCACCTGATGGAGGTCGGAAATTGCAACGGCCGAAACCTTGTGAAAATAACAACAAAGATGAGATCAATTCGAAATTTCATGAAAGTTACCGGGATCGACAAGGACTTGATGACGGCCGGAGAACACAGCGACCGGAACATTGTGATAACAACAACAAAGATGAGGAAAATTGTCCGCGCATAAATAACATAGCGAAATATTCACTTTCGAGCCAACGTATTGTTTTTTTTTTTGTTGTTACTATTTTTAACCAGTATAAAACCAAAGAGCCACTCAAAGTAGAGGGTTACTGAATGAAGTTGTATTATGGACGCAAAGGAGGAGATAAGTGTAGATTTTGAGAATATCTAGAATGGAAAACGGTTGGCTGTAGCCTTGGTCAAATTAATTGTGTAGTGATCTGGGAGGGATCCTCTTGAGAGTTTGTTCCACAGAGCAATGACTCTTGAGAAGAAACTGTTCAGATCGATCTTCCTTCTTTGAAATACGAAGGAATGAAGACGATTCGGCCCTGAGTACATGGCATAAACGGGTTTTAGCTAAAATGATCTGAACTAGCGGAACTCGTGAGAATATTTTCCATGAAATAGCGATAAATTAACAATCACCCTGCGATGATTTATCAGTGGGAAAGGGGTTGTATGTTTGAAAATAATTCATCATCCACAAGGTAGCGTAGAAGCTTTTGGAAACTCTTATGGATAGTAACTAATCTATAAATGTAAAAAGACAATAGGAAAACTGTAATAGTGGCCTATGGGACTTTTTCAAGGCAAAAGTGAAAATGAATTTATTAAACAAAGTATCTAATAATAACAAAACAAAATGTCTTTAGCAACTGGAAGAATTTCGAGAACGCTATTTTCATACTGTTAACTGAAAATTACTTCAATTACTGTCATGTTAGGAGATATGTTTCAAACCCATTTTTTTTAACATACTAAAATTTATTGAAACAAAACAAGTTCAGTTGACCATTGACGACAATTTCAGAACAACGTAACTATAAACAATTTTTTTTTTGTCAACCTCTGCCAGCCGCAATGATGGAGAAAGCATTACCTCGAATCATCGCCAGTGAGACACGCTGCAAGAGCCACTCCGTTTCGCGAGGCTCGTCCCTTAATCGACACGCAATCGGGCCAATCCTCCGAAGGAACGACATCGAACGAGGGACAATAACCCCAGAAGTCTCCACCGCCACAGGAGTAAAAAAAAAAATTATCAGCAAGAGAAGAATATTTAACTATTTTTTTTCATCTCTGCGTCCCGGGCGATGGATCCTGGCTCAACCGCGGACCTGATCAAATTACCGGCCGAAAAATGTATCCGCACAGGTCATATCCCAAATCAACGACTTCCCCATTTTAAAAGGGAAAATGGTAATTTCGTGATTTTTCCCCAATATTTACGAATGAGAGAGGGGAGATGATCCCCAAAACAAATGAAAATACAAAAGAAAAAAAACAACAAAATTGATGTTGGACGCAAAAAGAAAGAGAACCGCTGTATTCTGCCTTTTAGACAAACTCAGAGGCCATCTCACTAAGGGAGAGGGAAAAAAGGATAACATAAATACAGCCATGGAAAGGGGGAAGAAGGCAGATCAGGTCGAGATGAAAAGAGGAGGGACTAAAAAACAGACTGGGGAGGCTGGGAATCTCGATAAAAGATACAGCCGAACAGCACTTACTCACATTAATTAGGTACACAAAAAATTAACCAGGGAAGGGCTCCACAGAAATATATCGATGTGACGTAGGTGGCCCTAAAAATAAAAATCAAGGCTAGCTCCGTTCAAGAAACCAAGCTCGCCTCAGTCACCCACCTCCCTAGCTGAAGACTGTCGTGACCAATCGTTTCCTATTAGTTCTAATCTTCATCTTCAGCTAGTGATCAATCAGATCCTGAAAAAAGACCATTATTCGCAAGAATTCCTCCTGTCACGTCGTCCATATCACCATTCAAGCCGTGGCCAGCAGCGATAAAAATACCATTCGTTTCAACTCGAAATATGGGGCGACACATTGTCACACGCGTACGAACGATCGATGAGAACGAGATTTTCGGGAGCCTATTCCGAACCAGTCGCCAGGTAAGCGAAAATTTAGGGTTGCTGAGGTAATCCGCCGCTGGCACCCAAGACCTAAAAGAGTGACACTACCCCGCCAACATGTCGAGCCACTCACGTAGTATCTTTCGCCCCCGCCCCTCCACTAGTTTACGATAGAAAACTCTCCTAGGCCGAGAAAGGTCACTGGACCAAGCAATGACCGTAAAGGCCGAACGACACTCACGAATAAAATCCGATTCATACCGGGGCTTACGATGGCGCTCGGCCCGCGAGATGGGGGGTGGAGTGATAGTAAGGAAAGAGAACGCGTCCCTCACGATCCCCGCTAAAGTCGAATCTCCGGTCAGTGCGCGGCGTAGGAAAGCCAGACTCGAGGAGAGCTTGTGACTCACTAGATGCGGCATTCCCAGCCCCCACTCCCATGACACGGACTTTGGGCACAGACCCCTCTGTCGACTTTATGCTTACGTCCCCACCGCACAAATCGAACGATAGCAAACGCTCGATCGCCTTCTTATGATCCTTACAGAGAGAGAGTACAGACAAGCGGTAAAGGACAAGAGGAAATTGTCACACGCCTCCGCCCCGCCCTTCACGGATAACCTCCTTCGGCGCCAAGTTCGAGCCACCGTGCCGACCTTTGACTGTACTTAAGACCAATTTTTCTCCAGCTGGGGATCGGGTTCAAACAACACTCCAAGAATGCGGACATGACCATCCCTCCCACCAAAGGGACCCGAAATATCGACCCCCTTCCAGGCACCTAACCGCAAGCCGGAAAACTTGTCGCGGTTAATCTTAGCCCCTGTGACCTGTTCGTATCGTTCAAGCGCCTTCAGCACCACCTCGATGTCGTTGAGGGATACGTCAGTAGTTCACTTCTGAAGCGACTGCACGGTTAAACTCTCTGTGGGGGGGTGACTGAATATTACGTCATCGGCGTACGCGGAAACTGACACGAGCCCTACCAGGGACAGCGATTCCACATAGGTCCGGACTTCACGCCCTGTCTCTCAGCCAGCGAAGGAGAGGCTCCAACGCCAAGGCGTAAAGTAGGGGTGACAGTGGACAACCCTGATAACCGACCGAGTCAGCTCGAAAGCGTCCAACTTCCTGTTCACTTGTACCATAGCACTGGGGGGGGGGGATACAGCAGGTTAATCCAGCGGGAGAAGTTGGGTTGGAATCCAGCGGCCTGCAGCGATGGTCGACCCTATCCACCTTGTATTGATCCAACTTGTATTGAGGCCTTGTATTGATCCAACTTGATCAGCGCGGCCTCGTCGTTTTCTTTTACACCCTCTATGATCGTGCGTATCAGATACAGATTGCTCTGAATTGTTCAGCCTTCATAGCGCAGGTCTGCTCAGGTCCCAAAAGAGTCTCGGCAACTGACTGCAAGCGCCCGTGCAGGATCTTGGCCCAAATCTTTAACTCTAGCAGAGTTATGGGCCTGTAGTCATCTAATCCCCACCCAACATCCTCGCTTTTTCCCAACAGCGTGATCACACCCCTGGAGATCCGGTCGGTGACGGACACCTGGCGGAACCATTTGTTGAACACGACAGACAGAATCGGGACAAAGATGTGCGATAGCCTCAAGTACAATTCATAGGGCAAACCATCCAGACCCGGCAACTTGCCTCTGCCGACCTTCTTCAATGCCGCGTAGACGGGGCCCTCCGTGACCTCTCCCTCGCAGCTAGCCGCTTCAGTCGGCGAAAACCGAGGAAAGTCAGCCAAATAGCTACGAAACTCTTCGTCGCGGAGACCAACCTCCCTGGTAAAGCGGCTCTCGAAATGCTGCGGAAACGCCTCACACACCTCGTCAGTCGACCTCAGAGCACGCCCCTCCGGGAACCTCGACGGATCCCTTCCTTGCACAATTCTGCGCCCATGTTCACGGATTTGATAGACATCTTATATCTAATTACCTGATCTATATAGCACCTGCTAGCCAAACACTTCAGGGCCTCCCTAGCTATGGCTATCACTAGGAATAGACTATCCTTAAGAGCCTTCACCTTAGCCTTCTCTAGTGCGAGGCGTTTGCTAAACTCGGTGGTTGAAGGACCTAATCTTATCCTTAAGCCTCTCCCACCACCTATTCCCAATAACCGCCCCCGCTAGTTACCGCTGCACTACGCTAGTTAGCTGTTTCTGAAAGTCCCGCCTGTCCAGTAAAAACAGATTGAACTTCCAGTACCCAGCCATTCTAGGCCTACATTCTAACACCACCAGGGACGGATAGGGGGGGCCTGGCTTTGTTCATGTTCCTCTCCGTCCCACTTCGCCCAGCACGCTTTTCCACTGTTTTATTTGCTTTGCCTTCCTCCTCCTTAGTCCTCTTCAAAGATGAAGAACGTGGCAGAGGCATTTCCTCCGCTTCCATCACTGTGTCGCGTCGTTGCTGCTTTTTCGGTTGTTGTTGGTTTTTTCGTTTGGGTTTCTCTTGTTGTTCTTGCTTTTTATGTTTATTTGGGGGTCTTTTTCTGTTGTTGCTGCTGCTGCACTACCTCTTCGCGCCGCTCCTTCGGTGGTGGTTGATGCTGTTTCAGAGGTGAAACTTCCCACTCTTGAGGCGAGGGTGCGTTTGTCGCCTTCTTTCCCCTCTTCACCTCCGTCCAAATATCGTTGGAGGCCTTTTCCGCTTCTGTTGCTGCTACTGCTGCAACAGTCGTTGTTGTTGCTACCTTCTTCCCGCCCCCGAGGCACCACACGTCCAACAACAGGGTCTCTGGCCTTCTACCACCACAAGCATCAGTTTATCACGTTGGAGATATCGCCGAAGCTCTGTCGAGTGAGGGTTACCTGCAGAACGATATCCTCAGTAGCAATGTCTGATTTACTGATAACCGCACCAAACTCGTTCACCTCTCCGTACTTCACTAATATCCGCCGGCACACCATGGACATTTATTATTGCCTTACGAGTCCCCGTGTATTCGGTTTGGAGCCTCACTGTCTTGGCCATTAGTATAGTCCATTAGTATAGTCCCGGTCATTTCTGATTCTTCACATTGGTGGTCTGCAGGGAGATTGTCCTTGTATTCATGGCATTCAATGCCCCCGGAATTGTGAGGAACTCATTTCCATTAATGAATTCCTCATATTTGCTTTTTAAATCGGTATAGTAAGCCGCATCCTTTTTCAGCCTGTTTTCTTTCCAGGCCGTTTCCTTTATTTCACCGGGTCCCGGCGGTGATTCATCTGTGTCACTCATCCGCAGCACTAATTTAGTGCTGCCACGAATACTTCTTTTTAAAAATTTCTTTTATAATTTCCAAATAAAACATAAAAAAAAGAACTAGAGTCAAGTGTGGGCCAACAAAAGAAAAATAAATCAAACTTGGCTTTGCCAAAAAACAAGTCATAGGTATAAAAACACAAAAATATGAAAACAAAAATGGTTCAGGGGAAAAATAAAACAAGTCACGCGTAAAAAAAGATTAAAGTGAGACGAGGTAAAAAAAATGAGGGGATGATAAAAATTAACGCTTGTTTAATAAAACCAAGTGGGAACCAAAAAGTTACAGCTTACAAATTTACAAACTAAAGTGAGAAGGGGGAAAAACTTGACTAAAAAATTAAAGAAACAAAAATCATACTTATTATAAAACCCAGGTTGTGTGTGTGTGTGTGTGTGTGTGTGTGTGTGTGTGTGTGTGTGTGTGTGTTGGATCGGATTTCCTACATTTTTCAACTGATTTCAACAAAACTTCATAGGATGACGTAAAATTACCTTGTGGTGGTTCTAACAGCGCCAAAATTGGAAAACACAATTGTTTTTGCACGAAATCAATTTGAAAACATGATTAAGAGGCATCACCAGAATGAAAGGGGGACAACTCTTATCGAGTTATACTTATAAAACCCAAGTTGTTTGTGTGTGTGTGTTCGTTTATATATGGGATCGGATTTCCTACATTTTTCAACCGATTTCAACAAAAAAAGGAAAGCACTTTTTTTTGGCAGGTAGTATTTCTTATTGTCTGGCACAGTTTTTTCTTTATTTTTACATTCAGAATGCTTTAAAAATTCCATTTACAAGACAATTGTTTATGATAAAATTTTATTCAATCGGTAGACTCATAACGATTGAAAACAATGTTTTTGTTTGAGTTTGGTTTCGTAAAAACACACAACAAAACAACAACAACAACAACAAAAGAACTAATTAAGACATGCGTGTCTGCCAACCTTAAACAATAATCTTTGTTAATTTTATTTTTCAATCTATACGATGGTCGATACTTGATCTATCTCTTACTGATACATCCCCGGGCAACGCCGGGCTCTATTGCTAGTTGGAAAATAAACGACTATAAATAAATAAAAATTTAAACAGAAAAACTAAAACAGGAATTAAACTGAAAAAGAGAAGAGAGAAAAGCTTAAAAAGTAAAGAGAAAAATTAAATAAAACACTTAACGTGAATTCAAGTCCGCATGCCAAAGAACTAGAGCTGAACAAACCTCTGGAAACTTCTGGACATTGAACTCACAACTCATTGGGTCAAGTCACTAAATCCAACCAACGATTTTATCCACTGGGCATATGACCCAGTAGGTAAAAGCGTTGGTTAGATCCAGTGACTTGACCCAAAGAGTTGTGAGTTCAGTACCAGTGGTGAACAAAAACTTGGAAAGTCAAGTCGAGTTAAAGGGAGATAACTGAGACATCTGGAAGAGGTATGGCATGTGGAACTAGAACAATCTATGCCGGTGAACAAAATAAAAGGTTCAGTTCGAAATTCCAATCACCTGAAGAAGCAACAGCTGAAATGTCGTGAATATGACAAAAAAAGATGAAGACAACAGTTTGAAGGATGTAAATAGTGTAATAGATTTTTTTTTTTTTTTAATAAAAATTTATAATTATCACATGAAATGGGTGGGGGTGTACCCAAAAATGAAAATAAAATACATCAAAACATTCAAAGTTCAAACTAAAATTAAAATGTTAGTGGGACAGTAGTGGACGTTTACATACACCACGCCCACAAATTACTCAAACAAATGATTGGACAGATAATAAACACTATTTTCTTTAAAGACAATTTACGCATCGCATGAGCCATATCAAATTTTCTCATGTTTTACCTTACCAAACTTGTGAAAAAAATCAACAATTGGTCGATTTTTGACCAATCGCATAAATTGACACTTTTTTCAATATTTTTCCCGCTCTCATCCCTGGAGCCTATGTTATGTGTATATATAGCAGAAATTAAAGAAAGAACATTAGTAGACTATTAAATTTCAGAGCCTTTAACCAGGTACGTGTATTCTCAACCTTCTACTCAAACACACATACAGACATAAGTTACATACACACAACACTGTGAACTGTCTGTTTCAAAATCCAAGTGAACTATTCAAGACTTTATCATTCTTTCGCAGAATATTCTCAAAATCAAACTCAAATATCAAATATTATTGGAACTCTAAACAAATTTAAAAAAAGAAAAATTCTTACAACACATATTTGTATTCCCATCGATACAAGGGGAACAACTTTTACGTCTCAAACCTTATTGTCATTAACACAATTGTATTTTTACTTGTTTTCAATACGTTTTTCTTGTTGACCATTCAATGATCTCTTGTCATTCTTTTTCATGTTTCTTTGCAAATTAAATGTGGTGTGCTAATTTCAAAACGCAACCTTCATCAAAACCCTTCTGATGCATTTCTTACCAAATCTCATTAGCGCCCCACAGGACCCGTTCAACCTACACAAAAAAATAAGAGTGCCCACTCACTGTGTTCTACGGAAAAAAGATTCAAGCAGCTCACTCGCTAGGGGCACGAAAGAGACAAATTACCTGAGTGGAGAATTATCAAAGGCTGATCCAGTAAAAGGTGTGTGTAGCGGGGAGAGATGAATAATACGCTCTAAATGTTGAGAAAAATTATTACCAAATATTTTATGGGCGAATTATTTTTTTGTTACTGCTACGTTTTTTTTTAGCAGATTCATTTTAGTTTGCTTCAACTACGTTTCCCGTATAAAAAAAGTTTTCAAATGCATTTTTAAAAATGAAAAATCTTTCTTCAAGCTTTTATTTCAGTTTTAATTCCAAACTAATAGGTTCAAAATTTAACATTTCCGATAAGCAAAATACTTTACTGTATTTCAAGCCGGACTTAAATTGAGTGGATTTTTTTTAATCGCTCAATTTGGATGTAGTGACAAATCTGTTAACACAAATCATAGTTAAAGAGAGACAACTCTTGTTTTATTCAACCTTTTTTTATTCAAATGCATACTTTGTTTCACATCGTTGTACATCTTGTTGAATACATATTTTATGTGTAATGATGTCTTTTGCTTATCCTTTTTCACGTCAGCTTTGTTTCCTAATCTAAAGTTATATTAATGTGGTGAAGTCCGCCATACTCTTTTTTCAAAACAAAAAATCATTCAAAAATATTATATCCTTTTCTGAAACTTTATTTGATGAAGATTAACCGATTTAATAAATTTAAATGAAAATAAATATTACTTCCAGTTTCAAATATAGCATTGTTTTAACGTGATGGTGGGTGTTTTTATGAGCTGAATGCTTGGCATATTTAAGTAAAGGGTTCATAAGTGTAAATTTTAAAATTGCTTAAAGAATACAATGTGATCGCGTTTTTATATATATTGTTGGGGATGTGCAGAATTAATTAATTGTAATTGAGTGAACCAGAAGGAATTTGTGTATGTTGCGTGACTTTCTGCATCCACAAACAAATAAATAAACGAATTTTAAATACAATCAAAAACAAGACATATTCAATTTAGAAACCAACAAAACGTTCATATACAATTAAAAGTAATATATATACAGGATATGTTGGTATATGTTACTATGGCAAAGTGTGTGTGTGATATTTGAGGTTTTGGTATGTCTCTTTTTGTATTTGTATGTTCAGTTACAGTCTTTCTGGAATTGTGTTAATTAATATTAAAAATTTCGATGTTAAGTGTTTTTAGGAATAAGTTCTTATAGAGTGGTCTACCTTTGACTAATATTTCTGAATCGTTCGAATGTTGATTTTTACTTAATAATGCAGTGAATATAGTTCACTTTGGATAAGTAAAGTTGTTTTAGGTTTGCGATTTGATGTCCACATAGTTGGTCGAGTTTAAATTGCAAGTGAGTCAGCGTTGATGTACTTTTGCGCGGTAAAGTCGTGATTTCGAGTGACGTGCAGTATGTTGGCAATTCCTGTGGATGTTCGTCTCTATATTGTATCGAAAAATACAATTGTGGCACAAAGCCTGAAATGGGAAGGGCTTGAGGCTGGTCTTCACTGACTATCCTATACCTAGCTAATCCGATTCAAGACCCATTCACTCGTTACAATTTGCCCATTCACCACAAGAACTCATCCATCACCAATCAATCCTCCATACACCATAATACCACATCCTCACAAGGTGGCGGGGGGGCTACAAAACGTTCCCCATGCCATAAAGATTTAATGATAATAAATATTACATAAAAATCTCATAATGAAGGATGGGAGGGGAATGAGATGAACCCAATAATAAACTAAAATATTAACATAAATCAAATTAAACATAACAGATGTTAGTAAGGTCCGTCCAACCCTCAGAAAACAAAGAGGACGCTGTATTCTGCCCATGGGACAAAATCAAGAAGCTCTCTCGCTAAGGGAGTGGGAATAGGATAAAAAATCGTACGGGCATAGGAGAATATAATGCTGACCCAGACAAGATAAAGGGGGGGGCAAACAAACTGGGGAGGTTTGGAATCTCAAACTGGATCATAACTAAAGAAGTGGCCAGGAACAGGCCGAAACAACAACTTACTTCATATTAACTAGGTACACAAAAATTGCATGTCTAACCTAACCAGGGGAGGGCTCCACAGGAAACCACCCCTGTGACGTAGGCTTGACCTAAAAAGAGAAAATCAAAGGCTAGCCCCATTCAAACGAACCAAGCTTGCCTCTTTCACCCACCTTTCGCTGAAGACTGTCGAATGCAATCATTTTCTATCAGTTCTAATCTTCATCTTGAGCTGATGCTCAAAGAATCGGACTAGATCCTGATACGAAAGACGGTTGCCTCGCAAGACTTCCTCCTGTCGCGTCGTCCAAATCACCATTCGAGCCGTGGCTAGCAGCGTCAGAAACACCATCCGTTTCAGCCAGGAATACGGGAGCGACACATTGTCACATGCGTATGCGCGATCAATGGGCACAAGCTTTTCGGGAGCGAGACGAGCCGTCAGCTCGCCGACACGGTTCCATAGGGGCAGACCCGGGGACAATGGTAGAAGGCGTGCGAAGCCGTTTCTTCCAAACCAAGGTCGCACCGTTCAGTCTGGCAAATCCGCCAAACCCCATATGAAGGCCTTGTCATTGAGAGGCAGCCGATTCCGAGCCAATCGCCAGGTAAGCGAAAACTCAGGGTTACTGAGATAATCCGCCGCTAGCGCCCAAGAACAGTAAGTGCGAAACTCCTCCTCCGGCAACCCGAGATCCTCACGTAGGGAATCCTTTGTGACCCCCCCTCCACTAACAAACGATAGAAGACCTTCCTAGGCCGAGAAAGGTCACTGGACAATGGGACAGCCAACAAGGCCGACCGACACTCGCGAAAGAAAACCGATTGAACCCGGGGCTTACGCCGGCGTTCAGTCCGCGAGATGGGGGAACTGATAGTAAGGCGAGGGAAAGCGGCCCTCACAACCCCCTCAATAATCGGATGTCCACCTGTCAACGCGCGGCGTAGGAAAGCCAACCTCGAGGCACGCCAATGGCTTACCAAGTGTGGCATTCCCAGCCCCCCCTTGACACGGACGTTGTGCACAGACTCGTCTGTCGACCCGATTCCCACGTCCCCTCCACAAAGTGGAGGCTAGCAAGCGAGAGAGCGTCTTCCGATAGCTGTCACAGAGAGGAAGTACGGACAATCGATAAAGGACAAGAGGGAAAATGTATGTAGCACACACCTCCGCCCTGCCCTTCACGGACAAATTCCGTCGGTGACAAGTCCGGCCGGCAGCATCGACCTTTGCTCGTACTTCAGACCAATTTTTCTCCAGCTGGAGGTCGGGCCCAAACCACACTCCAAGAATGCGGACAGGACTGTCCGTCCAACCGAAGCGGCCCGGAAGATCGACCCCCTTCCAGGCACCTAGCCGCAAGCCGGACGACTTGTCGCGGTTGATCTTGGCCCCTGTCACCTTTTCGTACCGATCAAGAACCTTCAGTACAGCCTCAATGTCTCTGCGGGACGACACGAAAGCAGATACGTCATCGGCGTACACAGAAACCCTGGCTCAAGCTCCTCCAGGAACGGCGATTATATTATAAAATACTCTTTAAATTTCGTTCATTTTAACAAAAAGTTAAAATTCGGACAGAACTTATGGGATGACCTGATACATACAATTTTTTTTAATTCTTTTTAAAATACAGGAGTTGGAAAATTGTTGTAAAGAAGCTTTTCCATGTATAATTAGTAAATTTAGTTTTACTTAATAATATCACATATCTGCTAAAAAACAGATAAATTTATATAATTGATTTTTAAAAAAAATGAAAACAATTCTTGTAAAAAAAAAATAATTTTTTATTTTATGATTCATCAGATTTTCAGTAACTGGGCGTCCTATTTGACAAGGACTTGTTTTTATAACTAATATAAACAAAAAAGAATTCTCTAAATTTCATGATATTGATATAACAGAAAACAAAAAGAAATGGTCTCTTTACTAAGATTTTCTAAAAAAAGAAGCATTTCAAAAATAATTTCATTCATTTGGCTAGGTACTTCCACTTTTTCGCGGAAAAACAGCATAGCATGATGAAAAAGGACCCAAACTCAATAAAAACAAAGTTTTATCATCAACATGTTTATGTTATTATTAAGAGGAAAGACCAAAGTATTTTTTTATTATTTTTGAAATTTTTTAACCCTTTCTAGCAAATTCGAAATTTTGGTTCAAAATCTTGTTTCGTTTACGTCAGTAATTGATCGAATAATTACAATTAGTTTTTTGCGTTTTATTTTCTGGTGAAAAACACATTGATTTGGAAATTCTTGCAAAAATCAAATAATTGTCGGATTTTAACGAAACTTTCAGAACTTATTCAGAAACGAATAGTATTATTTATTTTATTTTTTTTAAGAAAATCTTGATAAATCTTGATTTTTTTTTCATTTTTTTACCTCCCACTTACATAATTTCATAAAATTTCGAGAAATTCAATTTTAAGGGCGAGGATTTTTTTTATTAGTTAAAAGTAGGACTCCTTGGAGAATGTAAATCAATTTTTTTTTTTTTTTTTTTTGTAAAACTCATTCATTGAAAATCTGCTCTAAATTGTAAAATAAAAAATACAATAAAACTATGATTTTATTTAATTAGAAAAGCTTTTAATTGCTTTTATAAATAAGATTTATTAAGAACACTATTGTCTTAAGAAGAAAATTTTTTCGATAAATAATTAATTTTTACAAGAATTGTTTTCATTTTTTTGAAATTTTAATTAAATAATTTAAATCGTTTAAAATTCTGCATTACTTCAAGGCGGTTAGGTGATATTGCTATTATGTGAAAACTACATTTACGAATCGAAAATTGAAAAGCTCATCAAAAGTTATTTTAACCCAATATTTTTAAAATAATTTTAATTTTTTTTATGTATATGTAACGTGCCCCGTTTGAAAGTATGGTTGACCATACACGATATAATCAGAAAATAAGAGCTATGACTATAGTAAATTTAAATTAGGTTACTGAGTACTTAATATAATAAAAACTGGAATGGATTGCATGTGATGTTAGGTTTCTAATCTCCATGGAGTAACACGTTGCTAGCTCGACTCGATATCTATATTGATAGGATTAAGATAGTGTAAATAATTGTGAAGTCTTATCAGTCAAATGGCAGCAGATTTAAAAGATAAGCTACATTATCCCCGCCCATTCACGCCGCCAATGGAGATACTGAACCCTTCGTAATTGGAAAAATAAAATATGATTTCTTCAAAACATAGGTATATATATGTTATTAGTGCACAAATGAACTATGCATCCAGTTGCACACAAAATCACTATGTTCAAAGAACAAAGTCAACAAATCATTACTTTCACGCAAAAAACAAAAACATAACTCAATGAATATTTACTGCAAATCAATGTGATTTTTGCTGCTGTGGTGACAAATACAAATTAAACTGACTCTAATATTTTTACTAAATCAAACGCAACAAAGACAACAACAACAACAAGATAAATAATCAAATAGGCAAATATTAGTTTTAACAGAAAATATTTTTATATAAAAAATACACACGATATAATAAAGTTGTTTAAAACAGTTCTTGGTTGTGTGATCAAAGGTTAAATTAAAGGGATTATGCTAAGATCTGGTAAAGAATTAAACAGTTTATGTTGCTGGTGAAATTGAATGAAATAGATTGCTTGACTTACTGATATAGTCACGATTTCCTTTATGTTAAGATATTGAGTAAGTTGGTTAATGAATCTCGTCTTGGTTGAATTGGTCACTAGATGAGTTGATGTTGAAAAGAAATTGAATTACACAAGCCGGGTTGATGTTAATAAAAATTAACTTTTAGCGAGGAGTTGGGTTTCATGGATTCGTGTGACGATTATTTTAAGGACTCACTAATTAAGTCGCGTCGAAGTTTCATATCTATGAGTTTTCTTGATCACGTCGGGGCTCGAGAACATGTTTACATTTTTTTGGCGTGTTGTACTGTGAACAGGTCAACCACGCGGATGTAGGCAGAAACTTGACATTAGTATTTATGGACCAATCAGAAAGCATTGTTTCGTACTGAACAATATTAATGGGTTCAGCACAAACTGAGAATACTTAGCCGTGATCCTCTTTTAACAGGTTTAAAACAGAGAATGCAGAAATCTAATTCTACATTGTCTTTCAGTAAAATGTTCAGAAATGTGCAGTTTCATTTTGGCAAGTTCCACTCTCATATCATTTTCGCAACAAAGTCTGTTCCCTTTCTTGTCTACCATCCTCCAAAAAGGATTGCTCGCAAAGATACGTTGTAACAAACAGTATGAGTATCTCAAGGGCTTTCTTGGCAATTAGGGCTTATGCTACGATTTGGTGATATTAAAACTGAATCCTGCTGATAAGAACTTCAAATTCTGTATGAAGTGCAACAGTTGTGGGCTGGTTAGGCCACCTACCACAGAGCAATGGTTTAACAGGCTGGATTCACTAGCTAACGCTTGGAGTCCTTGCTGCCGGATGTAGTGTATTGTCCTAATTTTTGACTTTCATCGTATGAAGAGCCTTTATATATTGTTGATACAATCAAACAATTACATGGTAAGATAATTGCAATTGTATGTAATAAAAAGTACCCATCAATTTTTTTTAATTTGTCAATATTATTTAATAAGCCCTGGGGTAAATTTGCATATTAAACCCCGGAAACAAATTGTAATGAAAATTTCCATTCTGGTATGAAATTACGTGATTAATTCCAAAATGATAATAAAAATATGCGGTCGAATACCGTTTAGGAGATATCGACAAACTTAGTACAGCCTTTTTCCTGGCCGCCATTACTGGCATTGTTTGCATACGTTTGCCTTGATTAGTAATGTACGGAAGCTTATTTAGTTAACGGCCTTTTTTACTGATCTTCTTACTCGTCTTGATTACTGTGCAATTTTCACGAACTTTAATTTAAAATGCACAGGATTTGCTTAATGCACGTATTTAAAAATAGTCCAACGGGAAAATATTACTCCTCATGTAAAAAATTCTCACTTTTGTTAAAATAGCATTTTGATTGACCTGCTTAATCAGGATTTAAGCCAAAAGAATTCTTTAGACACTATTTTTTTAAGAAACCAATTTAAGAAAGAATTCACTTTTACGCTTTTGTTTTTTTTTTAAGTGAAGCTTTAAATGAATTCTTTTTAAAATTGATTTAAATTATTTAGAAAAACAATTAAAAGCGTTTCTAATTAAATATGTCATGGGTGAACCTTTTTTCAAAAACAAAAAAGAAAAAATGTTAGTGTCTTAAAAATTCTTTTGGTTTCAATTTTGATTAACTTTCTTAAAACATTTAAATTATTTAGAAAAGCAGTGAAAAAATATTATTCGTAAGGCAATAGTGTGCTTAAAAAATCTGCTTGGAACAAATTTTCCCCCTAAAATGTAATTTCTCGAAAACTCATGAAATTAAGTGATTTCCCCCTACACATAAAAAATGAATATGTTGTGTCCATTAAAATATCGTGCGAACATAGTACAAGACATACCATTTTTGTTTTTGTTTTTTTTTTTGAAGAAATAAATTATATAATTCTGGAGCCGATATTCATACGAAAAAGTGTATAAAAATCACGAATTCGGACCCAATATATGAGACGCACAAATGTCAATAATTGTACAAACGGTTCGCTCAATCTGTATGAGGCGAGACAATGTTTTCGACTGAATCTTCATTGAGGCGCCATTTTTCCGACACCACGGAGTATTACCATCTTCAGCTGAATGCCATTCACTTTGCTAGTTGCGTGCCGAACGAAAAGTGTGGCGTTTCAGAAATATTATTGGCCGTCAGAAACGCCGGAAGACAATGTAGCTTTACCGTTGGTAACAGAACGAACGCATTTTTGAAAAATGCCTTCTGGCCTGCATGGAAAGTGCTATTTTTTTTGTGAACCATTTCATTGATCGAAGCTGTAGTCACAGGATTATGTTTGAAAACCTGAAAATTGCTAAACATACTTCAGTCCATTGGCGCTCCTACTCCAGTGAAGTTTGCCAATTTTGGCTAGAATGTGTGCAGGAAAAGTTGGGCGGACCAGGTGTTGAAGTAGAGATTGATGAAACCGTTATCTCCCACCGTAAGTATAACAGCGGACGCAGATTGAAAATGGTTTGGCTTTTCGGTGGCATTGAAAGGATTTCAAAGACGATGTTTTTGGTACTATTAACAGCAGATTGCGAGGAAGAAGATTCCAGGGATACAGCAACACTTATTCCCGTAATAATTCGCCACATCCGACCAGGATCTATTATTCAAGAACTGCTGGTCGCGTACATGCGAATACCAGACCAGAATATTCATACAGAAACAGTATTGGAAATTATTAGATTTGCAGATAAAATTCTCTATTAAACCAAAGAAGCGAATTAACTGTAAATTGTAGTCAGTTTACTTTTCACCTTATAGTATGGTTAAACATTGAATTTCGTAGTACTACTTTATATGCTATGATCATAATTAGTAAACAAATTGGAGTCCACCTTCTATGAGTGATTATTTTATCACTTTCTATGAGTGATTTTAGTTTTAATATAGCTATGTATTGCTGTCTAGTCTGTATTACTATTTCATATGGATGTTAACCGTTTAAAAATAAAAAAAAATGTGTAAGTTACATTCACTGGTTTTTTAAAGACTAAATTATCAACTACAAAATCTGTTACAACTATGTTTGATTATCTTCCTACGACGCCTCTTAGCGTCTTATGGAAAATTGAATAAGTAATATTTGCCCACAACTATGATAGTGTTGCCATTTGCTTCTTAATTTCAGGTCTGCCACAAATGACCTTGTCTAGGGTTCTATTTCAGGCTACATTATGCCATGATTTAAATTTTTTCAAAGTTAATTTTGAATTTAGCGTAAGCCTGACACTTGATTGGTTTAGGTGAGTAAACCCACAAGACTCAATTTAATTCTGATCTTGTTTTTTCGTCTTTTCTTTCGAAAAAAGAGGGGTCATTTTGCTTTTGAAATAACTGTTTACTCACCAGTTATTTACCATCGATTGAAGAGGCACAGCTTTGTGCCGTAACACGAAAGCTATGATGTTTTTTTTTAATCTCCTATAATAAATAATATAAAGTTCTACTCTGTACTGAACCATTTTTTTTTTTTATTAAATGTTGACAGTAGAATTAAACTCCATTTTTTTCTTATCTTATAACTGAATGTTTTGTTCCCTTTATAGTGGAGCACTATTTTGGAATTCCTCTAAAAATAATTCCCAATACAAACAAACGGGAATATTTTGAAAAATTAGTTTTGGAAACTGAAGATTTCCTCAGACGAATGAGATTCGAAGTTCCTTTCTTCCTTCTGGGTCAGGATTTTTCGAATTAAGTGGATCTTGACGGTTTCAAAACTTTGAAAACTGCACGCCCTCATTGAGCGCTTACATGGTTTCGAAAATCTATTAGGCATCAATAATGGAATCTCTTTCCATAAAAAAAACAAGAATCATTTTCAGAGACATTTAGATTATATTGTAAAAGACATTAATATATCGGTCAAAATCTTTGCTAAATCAGATAAAACAATTAATTTCTATTTCTATAAAGAATATACTGTATTAATTTTTTTTAAAAATTGACTAAAAATTACTGACAAGTGGATAAAAACACCATTTAGTTGGTAAGATTGATACTGCTCAAAAAAAACAAAACAACAACAAAAACAAAACAAAACCAAACACAACTATAAGTGACAAGCTTAAAATAAGCATCAGGGTAGGTAAGCTTTGAACCAAGGAATCATGCGCTTCGATTTCAAAACCAAACTTCCTACGAAGATTATCAACCCTACCATGCCAGAAATTTGAAGAATCAGCAAGGCTATCCTTGATAAAAAGTTAAGATTAAACAGCACCTTGGCCTTTTATAATGGACTAGTACCACAGATGTCATAAATTAGTTCAAAGGGATTAACAATAAGATGAACTGTTCTTTTATCCAATTTGATATTGTGAACTTTTACCCATCGATTTCCAAAGACCTTTTTACCCCCGGCGAGTTTTCTAAAGAATACACCAATATTTCCAATGAATATAATTGGAATCCAACTGGATATAATAATGGCCGGCAGAAGATCTGTTCTTATTCACAGCAATGAACAGTGGGTAAAGAATTTCGATGATCACTTTGATATTTCTATATATAGCTTGTTTTGTTTGTTTGTTTTGTTTTTCTTTTCTCCCCACTCTTTGTACTTATCTTGTAAGTGGTGGGGTTTATGACCAGCTGATGACAGCTCGTTGTAAGTGGTGGGGTTTATGACCAGCTGATGACAGCTCGTTGTAAGTGGTGGGGTTTATGACCAGCTGATGACAGCTCGTTGTAAGTGGTGGGGTTTATGACCAGCTGATGACAGCTCGTTTTAACTTTTGTTGCTGGTTTTGAGCCAGTCATGTCAATTTTGGCTTAATCTGAACCCTATTTTCCTTATTGCTGCTTTTTTTTTTCTTTTTCGCATTTTGAACCCCCAGGGATGTTGTTTTCCTTCAAGGTCTCAATTTTTATGCTTGAAATTGTTTGATTCAGGCTTTCTGATTTTCAAAAAAAAAAAAAAATTATTGGGGAGGGGGAAATTGTTTAGAACTAGAAAAAAATGCAATTTTTTTTTTTGAAACTTTCCCCAGCTTGAAACACGTGGCCTTTTTAATAGCATTTAGGAAACCATACTCTAAGAAAAAAACCATTTAGACACAAATTATTTTTAATTATTTTAAACTTTTGGTAGGTTGTTTCGTATTAAGCTTTTTAATAGTCTTCAATTTATAACCTACCTCTAATGATAGAAGAATCTTAAAACATTTTTGAAACTTTATAATTAAGACGAA
Organism: Acanthosepion pharaonis; assembly: GCA_903632075.3. Taxonomy (NCBI): domain Eukaryota; kingdom Metazoa; phylum Mollusca; class Cephalopoda; order Sepiida; family Sepiidae; genus Acanthosepion; species Acanthosepion pharaonis. The sequence continues at coordinate 450,020 of CAHIKZ030001538.1, read as the reverse complement.
AAATGCAAACAATTCTTGTAAAAGTTCATCTAAAAATTTTCTTCAATGATATCTTTAATATATATTATAAAAGCTTATCTAATTAGTTTTCTGGAAGTTATTTTATGATTTGTAGCCGATATATATTGATGATTTACATAATTGCTAGCAAGTGACATTTTTCATAGCCAAATTGAAGACTAAATTACCAGTGAATAATTCCATGTACAAACAATAGGCATCCGTATCCAATAACATGGCCTGAAAACGGCTAGAAGGTAACTTGTTGCATGTTTTCCAGTCAGTTCCCATTGTATTATCTTTGGAAAGCCAATTCATGGAGGATTCAGGAAAACAGTTTAGCACAGGTTTGCTTTGAGAACTTGGCATTCTATAAGGTTACTGACGAATGGGAATTTTTACTGCATATTTCGTTCAAGCACAAAGTTGGATTTTCCTGTGACAAACAAGCATTTTTTTTAACAGCTGTGATAGTTTGGTGTATGCCAGTTTAACAGGTTTGTCAGTTTTCCCTTTCAGCAATTCTATTCCGTGCTGTCCATGAGAAACAGTGTTATATCACAGATATAACAATGCCCATAATCAGATGTAAAAAAATGGAAGAATTAAATCCTTCGCGCTCTCATAACAGAAATATTTTAAGTGGAAATGACTCCAAGGTTTTCTGGAAGCATAATGAGAAAAGGTACTTTAAGTAGCATCATCCCATGTGGAAGGAAAAGATTAACAGAAGTATAATGCTAGAAGAAACATAATGGATAGATCCAAGGGAAATATGAAATGGTCTGGGTGTAAACCAAGAAGGGAAGCAAGGGTGCAAGAGTTATTTGTTCAGGGAGATGAGCCAATGTGGCTAATAAAGAGATACAAAAACTTAGATACTGGAGCATCATTGTTGATTTATTCATTAGATCTGTAGACATTGGGATGGTCAAGGAAGCATCCCAAAAGCTGGGCTGAGTAATAGGAGACAGGATTGCTTTGGTAACAAAAAAGAATACTGAGCTGTTGTGTTACATCATTCCTTCACGGCAGCAAATGTTGAGTGTTTCCTCAAAGATGAAGAGACTCAGGGCAACAGAGATGTGATTCTACAGAAGGATGCTAAGGATATCATGGACTCAGTATGTGAACAACAATGAGGTCATAGAGAGAATGCAAACAAGGAGGAGGGTTATATTTAACATCAGGAAGAGGCTGCTGAAGTTCCTGGGACACAGTGAGGGAGGGCCTGGAGAATCATACTCACGAAAAAGAGAGACAAGAGAAAATAAGCATGACATACCTAGCAGCTTTAAGCAAATGAAAGACAGAACATGGTTGTTGGGGGGTTAGTAATCAGAGGGCAGGAGCTTGAGAGCTGCAAAGGATAGAGGGAGGTGGAGAGCCATATTCAACTAGAACATGGTACATAGAATTTATGATAGAAATGAAAACAATATTAAAATTATTAAGATATCTTGCTATGAAAGGTGAATTCAGTATATTTGAAGTTTAATCTGACAGGGGAATGCTGGTTGAGAAATAATAGCCTAGACTATATTGTATATGGTAGGCAATTTATGTTTTGGTATCAGTTTCCAGATTTTTTTTCTTGACACTGGTGTTTTCGATTTGGTTTTTCAATTTAGTATTCATTCATTTTCTTGTTGATATCTGAATTTGCCATTCAACTCTCAATTTATCATGTATTTCTGGTTCAATCTTAAAAATCTCTTCTGGTATGCCAGTCCACTTATTAGGGTTTTGTAAATAAATTTCCTCTAAACAAGGATGAGTTATTTTTTCACAAACAAATTTAAGTTTATCTAGCAAATACACCTAAAATAAAATATTAAAAATAATTAAAAGCACTTCATTTTTAGAATGTGTGGATTTCCAAATCTGCATACATCTGTTCTTTTTTTAGGTACACATTTTAAATCTGAAATTAAAAACTTATTTTTAATCATTTTAATCTAATCTTAAGTGTATTGACTAAATAAAACCATATCAAAATAAGATTAATTTTCCTCGCTTAGAATTTTATAGGCAGAACACCCAAACTGACTAAAAAATAAAAAAAAATAATTGTTACTTTGGGTTTAAGGAGAAAGACTTGCAGTTTTGAAAAATGTACACATTTTATTCAAACGCGAGATTAAAACATCACTTTATTTGTAGAAAACAATCTTATTTTTAATTTTACATTATAGACTGGCATTTCTGGAAATATACAAATTTTAAAAGTGAAATTAAAATTCTTAAATATATAAATTATTTTTTCTTGTTTACAAGAATTTTGTGATTGTACACCAATCACAAAAAAATTCTGGCTTACAAGAAAACAGTCTTCATAAAATCATTAACACGAAACTGGCAGCTTTTTTTATACTCGCTATTTTGATGTTAACTTAAATATTTTACCACAAAAAAAGTTTTGTTTTTTTTTTGAAAACTAAAACAAATAGATTTCACATTTCCTAAAACTAATCAAATGTTTTTAACATTTTTGTTCAAACTTTCAATAATGCTTCTTTCGATATGGTCACTTAGTAGTAACAGTACTTAAAACAAACAATTTCAGCTTTGTAAAAAGCTTTTCATGCAGCTTTATGGTGTTTTTTTTTTTCAGTTAACACACACACACACTTCATAGTATAAAAATTACAACTTTCTGCTTATAATGCAGCAAATCCTGCAAGTGAAAATAGCCAAAATGCAAAAAAACTTCATTTTAAGAAGTTCATCATTTACAAGGCATGTTAGATACAAAGTATACAAATTTGTTTTCTCGTTATTCAAGACCATGTAAATATTTTAATGCAGTAACCATTTTTATAGAAATGAAGGTCATTTTTTCTTGAACAGCTTTAAGTAAATTACCTCGTATGCATAAGGATCAGTCAAGATGAACAATGAACACATTTCAGTTACTGATGTCAAGACTATGGCCGAGCCCACATTTACCAACATCTTTCCTTAATTACTAAACATCTGAATATTTATGAAGTATAAAGTTAAACTAATGGCCATAAATAACCATTTACATAGAATGGGAAAAAACTTTGACCAAGAGAATTTACACAATCATTACAAAAATATAATTTTGAATATCTTCCAAATTTCAAGTAAAAAGATTACAACTTTGCATTCAATTTGATATTTGTTTATTAAGATTTATCCATCTCTACAAATTCATGTTACAACTTAGGCAGTTTCCTCCCTGAGCTTGTCCTTCTTGAGAGGACCCTGTAAAGAAAAAAAAAAAGAAGAAAATGTAATCCTATTTATAGTCAATTGGAAAGTTAGACCAAAGCTTAAAGAGAAGGAAAAAAAGAAAGAAAGAAAGAAAGAAAAAAAAAAAAAAAAAAAAAAAGACACACAAACTTGGTTTGAAAATTAATACAAAATTAAGAATGCCGTTATTACCATGAAGTTCTTCTTTTCTTGCAGAGTCTGGAAGCGACCATTTCCATATTTGCTGGCAGTATCGATAAACTTCAGAGTAATCTTCTCCATGGCCTTACGTCTAAAGTGAGTTAGGAGTGACTAAAAAAAAAAAAAGTCAGGTTAAAAAATACACATTAATTTGATATTGCAGAAAAATTAATTAAACAGTCATCCAGATAAAATGACAAATGTGGGCTTGAAATTTATGTCCAACAGTTGATGGATCCCCTTAATAGAAACAAAACCAAACCCCATCTGCAATTTCCCAACAGAATCAAGTTATTTGAGAAAATTTGGCACTTCAATTTGCATTTTTTTCAGTTTGATTAATTTTTAAATTGTTAATTTTACAACAGCTGAAAAACCTCATTGCCATAAGGACCACCACCACCCCAAACAAAGGAGACTTGTTGACAACATCAGAGCTTGAGCACATAAAATATCCAGAAAGGTACAGCTGCTGCCTAAGTTAACAACTTTTCATTTTTAAACTAAGTCTATTTTTAAGAAGCTAGAGACACGAGAACACGGTTTCCATATCCAAGTCAAGTCTGGATGCTAATTCCTCAATCTGAACAATGTATAATTGTTTCCTTTTTGCCTTCAAGGGATTTAATTAAGATTTGGATCTTTACTGTTAATTCACCACAATTTTTATTTATTAAAAATTGAAATTCTCAAAGCAAGAGCCTTCTATTACACTATGTGAGCGACAGTGTGCTATTTCTAAATAGTGGTGTCCTCATTAACTCACCTTGAGTTGTTATAATTATAATAAATTCTGAAGTACGTCATCTCATCCACAACTTACAGAATGTTAACTGATTTTTGGTATTTTTTCTATCTGAAGTTGTGAAGCGAAGTAAAAAAATTTTTTTTTTTTTGGAATTAATATTTAACTTTATATTAATTGTGACGAATTAACAGAACACGAAGAAATAAAAATCCCTTCAAATGAAAACTGTACCGCTAATATCCTTTGGGAAGTGGATCCCCAGAGGATTAGCGACTCTAAAAGTAAATAAAACAAGTGAGAAATACTGCAAATATATAAAAGAGAAATCAAAGGCAATTATGAGCAAAACTATATAAAAAGGCATTAATGCACTTGTAAATCACCAACCCAAACTGAAATTGAGCTGTTGTTGTTGCCAGAAATCTTATGTTGATTAATACTCACCTTACGAAGAGTGATAATTCTCTTTCTGGTTCCCATCACACATCCCTTCAACATGAGGAAATCTTGATTCAGTTCACCATAGTGAGGGAAACCACCAACAGGAGTAATGGATTTTTCTGCAGGATCATGGTCAGTAGAGGCATTATTCTTAATGACCTTGCCATCCTGAGTGTGGAGACCACGTCCAATACGGTAGATTTTCTTGTTGATTTCAGTACGGTGATGGTATCCCTTCTGACCAGCTCTGGCCACAGAGTACTGAACTCTGCTTGGATGCCAAGCACCAATACAGGCAACTTTTCGCAAACCTTTATGTGTTTTCCTGGGTAATTTCTTGGTATGCCAACGAGATGTCACACCTAAAAAGTTTAAGAAATATTAGATGTAACTGTTGATCAAAGTTTGTTAAACAAAAAAAAAAAAAAAAAAAAACACAAACATACACACAAAGTACCTCCTCTCATAAGACTGCAAATATCCAAATATAGATGCCTGAGTGAAGTCAATTTCTTTGGAATACTAAGCCAATTTTCTTGTTACACTAATTACTACAAAAATGTTGAAATGACTAGTTTTTAATCTGTACGTGATTTCGCGGATAATCTGTACCAACTACAGTAGTTGTAATCTTTGTGTACTTTAGTTTACACAATCTTTGTTGGCATAAAACTGCTGCTAATGATACATTTCCAATAGTATTGGCTGGTAAATAAAGTCTTTCTCCCCAGTTAGTCCCATCAGACGAAAATCCAACATTTAATATAAGGAAAGTGATTAAACAGTGGCAGTGAATCAGAAGGAAGGCAGCAAGATGGAGATTTACAGCACAAATTGTCAGACAAAAAGTTCCATCTGTTTCATCATACACACACATCCACTGATTAACCACCATGAGAGTATCCCTGTTGCACTGTGAGTAACATTGCTATATTAAATATATTTTTTAAATTCCAAAAATGCATGAAGTGCCTATAAACAATCACTTGGAACTCAGTTTTCTTTATAGCTATAAAGATTTAAAAATCAAATCTAAATCAGCATTTCTCAAAGTGAAAAATAATTTATGAATTATTTCTATATTAAAAAAAAAAAAATCTATTTTAAAAGGCTAAGAGACACCAAGTACATTACTTCCATGGCTAGATTAAATGGATGCCATAACTGGATGCTAAGTTTTTTTAAGGAGTGGCTAATCCTCTCCTTTTTGACCTCAAGGGATTTTGGTCATTAACCTTAATAGATTCTTCATAAATTTATAAATATCAAGAGGGGTATCAACTCACCCTTCATTCCTTTGCCTTGAGTCACACCAATAACATCAATGAGTTCATCCTGTTGGAAAACATCGCTCAGAGAAATTGGCTTTTCAAGATTTTCTCTAGCCCACTTCACTTTATCTGCAATGGTTCCTCCATTCAGTTGGATTTCTGCAATATGAGCTTTCTTCTGGCGCTTCTTCAGAAGACGAATCTGTAAAGGTCGACATTAAAAAGGAATTTATTATAAAATGTATGCATTAAATATTAGTGATTATATAAATCCCTCATTCAATTATTTTTCTACATTAATTTTGCCAAATTAACAAAGTGATAAAAAATTACTAAATGCAGAATTAGACAAACTTATGGGATTGAAAGAGTTGGGAAAGTAGACAACACAGGTCACATATTATCATTCATTAAATTAGAAAATTAGAAAGCAGATTCTACATTATATATTCAAAATTACAGACTTCATAGTCCACCAACCCCTATAATGCTTAATAAGATAAGCTTTTCAGTCCTTATAGATTAGGTCCTTAATATCAGTCTAAAGCTCAAAAGGTGAGCTATAACTATACAAAAACCAGAAACTGAAGACAATTTTAAATTTAACCATTAATTTTAGCAGCTTACCTGAGTGTGCACAATAATTCTGATGCTGCTACAGTAGCGCACCATCTTCTTATAGTCATTCTCAATGGCCTTCTTGCCAGCTTCATCCTGACACTTCTTCTTGTGTTTGGTAAATGCCTTCCTCTTGGATGAGGACCTTTGAAAGTAGGAAACCAAAGTCATGTAGCAAGCCTCATCACATGACAGTGCAATGCACACCATCAGTGAGCGGAGACAATGTACAGGTGAAGCAATTCAGCTCATCAACCAGACTCTTCAAGAAGTGATATGGAACAGGCCTTAAAAAAAAAACAATCAACTCTTTCTACCCCAAACAGGTCATTTTCATCTGACCTTTCCTTAATCTGAAAGTGATACACTGAGCCAAATATCCACAAGTGTTTTTTTTGGGAAGACAAATTTCTATTTCTCTAGGTTTTAGGGTAGAGGGAAGAGTAAAAGGCAATTATCAGAACAATAGTGTTGCACAAGCATAATCATCTTCAGAGAAGCACCACAATGAAATTTTGAAAGGGAATAGTCAACCAGACTTGTAAATTATTAATATATATTCAAATATTTATATGTAACAGATAAACTAGTTAAGAAACAGGTGTTAGCCACAGGTTTGTTTTAGCATATCCCTACCTTACAAAGTCCATCAATGGCATAGTGATCTTTTTTGACCCAAATCACTGAAAAGAGCTTTCTGAAAACAGCACTCTTCCCATCTCCAGTGAATAGGCTATAATTTATTACCACCGCCCCAATTAATCCATTCCCAATTATGTCAGGGGGAAGAAATATATATATATATATATATATATAATTTTCAGGTGTTTCCACTATTTTGTCCAGCCTCTGCTATATGCATTTGTTTATGTGGGAATGTATGTTCGTAATTTTATTTTTATTCACATAAAGTGATCCTTAAGTGATAAAAAAAAAAAGTAAATAAATGAAAAAAAAAAAAAAAATCTTTACATTTTTAAAATTATTGGCTTCCTTTCAAATGTGAAAATGTTTGAATGCAGTGCAAAGTGCAGAAAATTGAACTTTATTTAAAGTAGGTATATGCACGAGATCACTAAAAAAAGCGTATAGTCTGATGAAAAAGACGTCAAACTTGACGAAAACAAAATTTTATCGCCAAAATGTCTATGTTACGAGTAAGAGTAAAGAACAAAAGTAATTTTAATTATTTTTTTTCAAAATTTTCTGTCTTTATTACAACATTCTAACTTTCGATTGAAAAACCTTGTTTCTCGTCATCACCGGAACTCTAGTAAATAACATGGCAAATTTTTGTGCATTTTTTCTTATGACACACATTAATTTTGAAAATCTTGAAAAAAATAGAAATAATTGTCAGATTTTAATGAAACTTTCAGAAACTATTCAGAAATGATGGAAATTATAATATATGTTATTTTTTTTAAAGTCATTATAAAAATATATTTTTTATACATATATTACCACCCCCATAAATGAATTAAAGAAAACTGTAAAAGTTTATGGACGAAGCAGGGAAGTCATTATATTAAAAATTAGCGGTACTGTTCAATCGTTGATATGTTTCTTTTGGGTAGCTGTATCTATACAGATTATAAATAACACAAGGTTTTTACAAGCAACGACACAGCAATGAGAATATGTAACTGTCTTTTGACGTCAGTACCACAAAAAAAACGTTAAAAATCAAATGTACGGAGGCCCGGGAGTAACATGATACAATGAAAACATGTGACCTAATTCTGTATATAAACGCTATCCACCACTGTTAACAGCCTTTCCAATTTTTTTATTCACGATTGTCGAAACACGTGTGGAGAAGTTTTACTTAAAAAAAAATTTAACTACATCCAATATACGACCAAGAAGAAGCCTTCCCTTTTGAAAAGTAAGTACCATTTCTTCATTTTCACACCTATTTCATTGCAATTTTTCAATTTTTGTGTATTTGTTTTTTAGTGAGTCTTAATTCAATTACAATATTTTTTCTCATTTATAGCGCATAAAAAGGCTTTTTTCATCATTAATTTTTCAAAAAGCAAGTACTATTTGATGTATTTATTTTATATTCATCTGTAATTTTCTTTTGTGAATTTGTCTTTCGTTACACTTTTAAATTCATTTTTATTTCTTTTTCTTTATCCAAGAAAAAACCCAGAAACTATCTCAGCAGGCTTTGTTGAAGTGTTTTTTTGTGTCCTCCAATTTTTAAAGTAAGTAACATTTGGCTCTTTTTTCCTTTTTTTTTTTTCATGCTTTTTTTCAAAATATTTTGATTTCTTTTTCTTTATTTAAGGAAAAACCCAGAAACTATCTCAGCAGGCTTTGTTGAAGTGTTTTTTGTGTCCTCCATTTTTTAAAGTAAGTAACATTTGGCTTGTTTTTTCCTTTTTTTTTTCATGCTTCTTTCAAAATATTGTTAATTTTTTTCTTCTAGAGAGTTTTCAATTCATTTATATTTCTCAGCAGACTTTGTTAAAGTGTTTTTTGTCTCCTCCATTTTTTTTAAAAATATTAATATAATTTTAAATCGTGTATTTATATATGCATTCTTTAGCTATATCTTTATGTATTTTTGTTTGTTTTGTTTTTTCTTATTTATTCTTTTTTTGAGGTAGAATATTTAAAATGATTTGTGAGTCATACTTTAATCCTTCATTAGTTTGATTCAATTAAGAATACATAGCTTAGAAATAAAACACAATAACAACATCCTTTCTACATTCAATTAACTCAAGTAGTAATTAATTTCTCCATGAAATATATTTCAGTTTGTAATTAATTTTATTTTTTTCATTGACATTTCAGGATGAACAGAACTGAGGAAGTCTTATTAAAATATGGCAGCATTCCCTCTGGACAGCCTGTTCTATGTGGGCATGTTTTCCATAAAATTTACAAACAAGCCACAGTTTACGAGGCAGCCAATTGGGCATCAGCAGAAAATGCAAAAAATGGATATCCAAATGTAACAGTTGGGCGAGCAATGAACCTGAGACGTATTTATAGAACTAGACACAAGGGAAGAAATTTTATTAAATTTATACAAAAGTGTGAAGAAGTGGCCCATTGTGTGACGCCTGCAAGCCCAACTGTGACACCTGCAAGCCCAATTTTTTCAAGTCTAATTGAAGAAAATAAAAAATTAAAAACGAGGGTCTGCAGGCAAAAAAAATTAATAATACAACTGAAAAAAAAAAAAAAAATTAAAAAATTGACATCATTGGCAAAAAAGAAAACAAAAAGGGCGCCAAAATTATACTCAAGGAAGATGCACTATGCATGCTTGCTAAGTGGTGTGGCTGGCAGAAATGTTCCGGAACTTTTAAAACGTTTCAACTCCATAATACTGGAACCAAGTTTTGTCATCAAGTCTATAACCACAGTTGGCCGAATGGTGGGTGAACTTGGTTTTTTTTCTGATGTCAAAACTTAATTCAATTCTTTCGTGTGAAAATTGTAGCCTCATTTTCGATTCTACGACACAAGATGGGATACATGTAAACTGCATGATGGTCACAACCCCATCATCTTGTGTCAATTGAGCGTCTACCCGGTGGAACAGCTGAGGACTATAAGAATCACATCTCTACCGAAATTGTCAAGCTTGCTGAGATATATTCCCAGATGTCATCAGTAAGTATTGCTAGCTGCCATACAGCAATAATTAATAAAATTAAATGCTGTCTAACAGACCGAGCACCAGTCAACCATTTGACTGTTTTTTTATTGGAGAAGGAGTGGGGCACCCACCTAATTGAACTAAATTGTAACGTGCATCCGCTAGAAGGCATTTCCAACAGAATCAGGAAGGAGTTTCAAGCCTGTGAGGAGAAGGTGTTACAGCGTTCTGGGGAGTGCATCGCATGGAAACTTATGGCACTGAATTCATTACGATTCAGTGACAAGTATAACCATGTGATGCAGATGGAGGAATTTATGAAGAGCAATGACCAGAAGGTGACAAAGATTCCTTGGAAATCGGCTGCACGTAATTTTTCAATTAGGTGGTGTCTATTTCTCCATTTTCGATAATCTAAAAAAATTTGTGCTCAATCTGGTGCCTAAGAATAAATTAGTCATCAAACTAAAAGGTCTCATAGTGGAGGAAGCAGCAGAGACAGAGCTTCAAATCCTTGGCATTCTAGGGAAGATGTTGTCTGGGCCCTGGATGAACAAATTCTATACAAATTTAAAAGAATGCAAGAACCCCATTGACACGATGGCAATGGTTAAAAACGTGATTGAGGAGTTAAAAAAAAAAATGGAGGACTCGAAGGCAATACTGCTGGCAGAAAAAGACTTTTTTGGGGACGTTTTGCCAGCAGCTGCAAAGGAAATAATGGTTGCCCCCACAAACAGACAATTGTTTCAAGACATGATGACTGCCTGTCTGAAAGGAACTGTTTCAGTTTTGGAACGGCAGTACAGGCAGTCATTTTTGACAGTAGAAACTACAACAGAATCCGTGCTATCATCTGTGCGGCAACACACGATGGAGGTGGAAAGCGTAATAGGTGAGTATTGCGAAAGGAAAAAGGTATCGCCAAATGCTTATGTCTCCAGCATAGGCCACATTATCAAGGCCAAGCGAAATGATGTGTGGAACTATGTGAATGGCTTGGAGGATACTACTTTTCAGCAATACCTGGATGTTGCCATGCGGTATAGCACCAGAATGAGGATGGGACGAAAAACAGAAAAAGAAATTTTGGAGGCAGAAATAAAGAAGAGGAACAAAAAAAAAACAAAGCCAACAACAAAACAAGAGAAGGCGACAACTCCAAAGACAGATGAAACAAGTAGATGAAACTACTTCTGCTATAAAGGCAGAATTCCCAGACTTGCCAGAAGATTTTGTAGATAATATCTACAAAATCTTAAGTGGTGATATAGTTGGTTGCAGTATAAGACACATTTGGACAGTTGATTCTGTTGATAAAATATTTGTAGGATGGGTCAATGGGTTTTCCGACCCAGACTACGACATTTTATGAAGAGGAAAATGAATAATATCAACTGGACAAATGCGAATTGGCGACCGACTATATCATGCACGATCTACTGCTACCTACATAACTTCCCAATTTAAACATCTGGCAGCAAGGACTCCAAGCAATCGGTTGGAGTTTTTGAGGAGCGTGGAACCACCTCTTAATTGCTGTTGTTCCCAGGGCCACTCTGACCCGGAGTGGTAGCACCTGTTAGGGTCCCAGCTATGGGAAAAAAAAAAAAAAAAAAAAAAAAAAAAAAAAAAAAGACCCTTTTCAGGGCCACAAAAAGTTCACGAACGTCTAATAACGATTACATTGAAATTCTAAACCCCTGTTCTTATTTGGCGATGAAAAATAAAATAAAAAGTATGTGTTTTATGTAAATATTAGAAAAAATGTATAGCATTTCAACTTGTATTATGTACCTATCTTATGAAATTTATATGCTATCAGTTGTCATTTTTCCATAAATGAAATGAGTGGAAATCCAAATAAAACATACAATGTACACTACTGCTATATTTCATAAGAAAGGTAATTAATTAATCAGGTACCTTTCTTATGAAATTTGATCTCACTCACATGTCTGACTTAATTTTTTTATAGTATGTTTTTCCATGAAGCATAGTAAACATAAAGGTAAGTAAAAAAAAAAAAAAAAAAAAAATGGACACTGATACTTTTCCTTGACTTAGGTGCTTCAACATTGAATTTCTAGAGTTTTCAGTAAATTCTTTAGGTTGGGGGTATATATAAATAATTACCTTAAAAAAATAATTATAATAATTTTCATCATTCCTGAATAGTTTCTGAAAGTTTCATTAAAATCAGACAATTATATCTATTTTTGCAAGATTTTCCCAAAAAAAAAGTGTAAAAAAAAAAAAAAAAAAAGCTTAATCTGAAGAGAAAGACATTTGTTAAAAATAAAACATTACTTTGTTCTTTCCCCCTCCTTAATAGTAACAGGAACATTTGGCTATAAAATTCTGCTTTAGTTAAGTATAAGGCCGTTTTACATGCTGTGCCCACTTAAAAATAAAGAGGTAAGTTCTGTCACATATGACCTTCCGTACTATAAATTTCCTCCCGTAACACGTGAGTGCGTGACGAGATAACGCACATGTCACTCGTTAATCAACACCACTGTTCAGACCGGCTGGCTTCTAATTTTAAATTACATTTTTCCGGTGCAGAAAGTAAGTAATCTTTGTTTCAGAATTTATTAAATAAGCTTTATAATTTCTAATTTACTTAAAACTTTTGTAAAAAATTTCTTAAATGATTTTTTAAATGATTTTTAAACGGCGATATTTGTTTCTGTAAACAAAAGTAAAAAAAATGGCTGATGATTGATTTGGTGTCAGTTTTGCCGATTCAAAAATAAAGATTTTTAACGATAATTTTGAACGTGCTAAAAATTATTAAAAAATGTAAAAAAATATTGAAAAAATACTTTTATCTTTCCTCTTGATAATAACGTAAACTTTTCGACGATAAAAAATACTTTCAGCAAGTTTAAGGACTTTTTTAGTCATGCTATGCCATTTTTTTTATGGATCTCATGAACATACCTAATTTAAAGAGTCAAGCTGTAAACCACATGAGGTATTAACACCATCATCCTCTTCCTACCTTGTTTTGTTGGAACGTCTTCCTGGAGGGACTGACGAACTACAAGCAGCATATTTGTTGACTGCATCAACAAATTAGCCAAAGTAGGTTCAATATATACTGATGAAAGTGTTGTCAATTTGGAAAAAAAAATTTAAAAAATAAAATGTTAAACAGACCGGGCAGATAAACAACAGATTGTGGAGCACAAAGACCCAGGAGTGGGATAACAGTCTTGACATAAGCACTGCCCCATACAATACAGAGGAACCAAAACAACAAAGTTAAAGTCAGACCAAAATAATGACATTCATTCTAGGTATTTTTTTTTTTTTGCTAAAAAAGTAGCATACCCTGATGAAAAAGAAAAAGGCCCCAAACTTAAACGTTTTATCACGAAAAACTTAAAGAGTAGAGACCAAAGTATTTTTTAATTATTTTTTTTTTTAGCACATTTTAATGTGGTTGAAAATTCTTTTTTTTTAGGTCTAAGATCACCTAACATTTTGCAATAGCTTTTTTTCACTTAAACACAAATTTAGAAATTATTGTAAAAATCAAATAACTGTCACAATTGAGTGAAACTTTCAGAACTTATTCAAAAATGAGTGAATTTATTTCAGAAATGTTTGTCTTAGAAAGTCACAGTAAAAATATTTTTTTTTTTTTTTTTACATCTAATACCCACCTTACTTAATTTTATGAAAACTTGAAAATTAGAATCGCGACGCCTATTTTCATTCTTTAATTAAATGAAGACTGAGGAATATAAATCAAATTTAGTTGATTTTAAATTTTGATACGCATGAGCCCCAATTTCAGATCTGAATTTAAAATACAAAAATGCAAGAAAACTAAGACATTTTATGAAGACAGCTTTTAATGGATTTTATCAATATATATTAGGGACTTTTTTTGTCTGAAGTCAATTTTTTTAGGTTGAAAAATAAATTTTTACTAGAATTGTTTTAGAACTACTTTTTTTTTTTGCTCATTAAAAAGATCTATTTTTATAGATCATAAATTAGAAATCTTATTACAATCTGATATGCGCCATATTTTTAATTTGACTTTTCCAGATGTCTAGAGTTAATCGGTGTTTTGAAAAGTACAGTGTACCTGAAAACGGCAAACCGATTCTGTGTGGCCATGTCTTTGCTCACTTAAAACGTGGATTTACTATCAAGGATGTATATGCCTGGGCCTGCTCCCATAATGCCAAAAACAATTTCCCTAGTATTGACTACAATTATTTAGTTAGGAAAAAAAAAAAAATACAACAAGGAATACAGGAACGACATCTTAGTATTTGAACGGGCCTGTGGAGAGGTGATGAAATTTGAGGCACCAACCACTCTGCAGGAAGAGTAACTATGACTCTCTCAAGGTCCTCTGGTCCTTGAGGAGAGAACGGTGCTGGGCGCCCCTCCTACAGGGTCCAGCTGGTAAGCCTCCGGGCTGGCTAAGAGTTCAGATGTTGTCCGCAGACAATAAATACGAGGTGTCCGTGCTTCAATGCACCGATCTCGGGGGTTGCCATCCCCCTTAGACTGTATATCAATTGGTACAGACTCAGTAAAAAACCAGCTTCAACCTCCGTCCATGAGACGTGGGCTACCAAAACTCAACTAGCTTCCTTGCTGACCCAGAACCAACCACTTTGCAGGAGAAACCAACCACTTATGACATGTATACATATTTAAAGGAATAGAGTTGCGAAACAGAGCCAAACAATTTTACGGCCATGAAAAAAACTTAAGGGAATGGCTCAATTAGTGAAGAATTCCCTGAAAGTGAAAAAAAAAAACCAAGAAGTCAAAGAAGTCCCAAAAATTGTGATCCAGGAAACTACATTATGACTTTAGTGAAAGGGGTCCCTGCAAAACATATTGCTGAATTGCTTCAATCAATTGTACCAAGATTTCAAGACAGCATAACAGGCTTTGAATTCAGCTCCAGAACCACAATTGGCTGTATGTTAGGAGAACTGGGATTTGAAAACTGCTACTGCTGTACTGAATGCAGAGACTTGCACTATGATGTTTGATGCAACTACACAAGATGGGATACACGTCAACTGTGTAATACTCACAACACAATCTTCTGCTCATCTAATTTCAATTGAACACCTTCCCCGGAGGTACTGCCAAAGACTACACAGAGCATATATGTGAGTCTATGGACAACTTAAGTGAGACATATGCTGTATCAACTGATATAAGTGCTGCTGAGATTAAGAAACAAATTATTTAAAAAGAAAATGTTGCTTGACTGACTAGGCACCTGTCAACCACTTAACAGTATTTTTATTAGAGAAAAAGTAGAATAAAATGATTGAACTGAACTGTAACTTGCACCCTTTGGAAGCTATTTCACATAAAAAGTAAGGAAGGAGTTGAAAATATATGAAGTCAATTCCACTGGCAAAGAGGCTACAGAATGCCTAGTATGGCAAAACATTGTTGGAATGAACACCCTAAGATATAGTAACAGATCAAGCAATATGAAAATTCTTGAAAGATCTTAAAGTGAGTGACTAGATACAGAGGAACTGATTACACATCCTGTTCCATTTAGGCTATATATATATATATATATATATATATATATATATATATATATATATATATATATATATATATATATATATATATATATTTTATAAATGAGAACTGAAAATTTTATTCAGGGAAGAAGCTATTAAAGTGGAATTTAGTCTTTCCTCTTAAAAATAACTTAAACAATTAGGCGTTAAATTGTTTTATCAATTTCCAAACCTTTTTATCAGAGTATACGTTTTTAACGTGGTAAATTGGACATTCCTAATTTTGACCATTTGCAAAGATGATTCAGAAGGGAATTCACAAAACAGAGTTTTTCCCAGAGAACAGGACCGTTAGCAGGTGGGCAATTCCAGCAGTGATGGTGGGAGTGAAGAGGAGGCGTGCCCAGCACACTATAATCTATAACTTTCTCCAAAACCTCCATAAGCCGAACGGGTCCTCGATAGCGACCTCTCCTACGGGCCTTTTCTGCACAAGTGGAAACCGGTATTTGAACGCCAATGAACGAACTATCTGCACCCATCAAGGTGGCCGATGTCATCGCCGTAATTGCTTCAATGAAAGAACCGTCCCCTGGACCACCAGTATTCAAACGCAGCCGTTTTGCAGACATGGCCGAAGACCATCCTAGCCTACCGATGAACGATCCGATTAACCCCATCCTCGTCTCTGCCCTTGCATCTATGAAAGAATCTTCCCCCGGACTATGGTGTCCGCCTCAACATCTTGCAGGATATCCCCGTAGAGGTCATCACCCAGTTATGCAATTTGCTGTTGTTGAAAGGTCCACCTGCCTTCAGGGGTAAAGCTGGCAATATTTTCACTTCTCAGGTGACCTTCATCAAGAAAGTGGAAGTACCTGGTGATCCCCTGGAATCTCGACCCATTGCCATTAGGAACTACTTTGTGAGGGTGTTACGAGTCCTGGCTAGTTGCCTTGAAGCATCCCTGCCGAACCATAAAGACCAAGTTGGGTTCCAACATCTTGACGGGATTGCTCACAATGTCCTTAAATTACATGTGGCCATATTGGAGGCCCGATCTAAGAACGAAAATTTAGTGGTCGCCTCTGTAGATATTCGTAAGGCATTCGACAATCGCGCACAAAACTCTCCTTGGTATATTATGGTGGAAGAGTGTACCTGACCTTATGAATTACTTTCGCTCCCACTTCAGCTCCAGTAAATTGCAGATTGGGAGGGATCTGATCCACCCTGCCCATTGTGAGGTTAAGCAGGGGGGAACCTTTACCCCCATGGCTGTTTAACATCGCTATGGATCAGATTCTAGAGGGGCAGGAGGAGTATGCCTTTTCCATCGGCACGTTCGTGTTGAACCAAACGGCTTATGCCGATAACTTAATACTATTTGCCAACTCCCCTAATGAGATGCAGATTGACCAGCTCCTTGTTGGCCTTGGTAGACTCGGGCTCGAGATCCATGACCTTAAATGCCGTGTTATGCATTCGTGAGAACGAGAGGAAGTTCTGCTATGTCCATAATGGCGGACGGCGTTGCTCTTCCAGTTGTGACTACCAAGTCGGAATTTAACTATCAAGTACAGTTTAACTGGAGGGGTGTGTCAGATCATGCTTGGTCTATCAGCTTTTGACCAGGCTCGATTGGGCTGCACTAAAACCGCTGTAAAAGCTTAACTTCCTGAAAAAAATTCTTGCTTCCGCACTTATATCACCGCCTTGTTTCAGCAGTCATCATAGGGCCGAGTTGGTAAAGGGGGACAAGATGATTTGTTGGGCAGTTCGTAGGTGGCTTCAGCTGCCTGTCCCAATTCCACCATCCACTCTCCGGTGAGATTCGGCGGTTTAGGGGTTTCTTCGCTCGAGATGCTCATTGCCGCACTGAAGGACAAAGGCCTAAGCCTTTTTACAGATGGTACACAGGATTGTATCCTGTCTCTCAGTTCGTTACTTAATGACATACAGATTCAGTAATTAACAACTGCAACCATGAGGGCCTGCTTAGTAGGTATGATATTAGGGTCCTACAAGGGTATGATCATGTTCCGGCTGTTAACAGTTGGCTTGATTATGCCCCGCCAACTTGGCCGGCTTTGAATTTCAGGATGCCATCCGAGTCCGTTTAGGCTGTATGAGCACACCAGCCCGGTTATCCCGGGGTGTTCGTCGAGTCGAGCCCATGTTGCCCAAGCCTGCGGTCGCTGAAGAAAACAACAATGTTGTGCTTTTTGTGGCGCAAGCCATGAAGAAGCTGAATCTTGATGTCATTATGGAGCCATGTTTTGAAACTGAGCGAGGTCTGCGAAAGCATGACATCGTGATCCACACCGAGAGGGGGGGGGGGTTACTGGACATGCAGGTGCGTCCTGATTCTGTCGTTTGCAGTCTGGATACTTGCAACAAAGAAAAGATCAGAAAATATAACCAGCCTTACTTCCTCAATGCGGTGCGTGAATGTTCCCATTGGATACGATGGGCGGTTGACCAACAGTCCTATTAGGATTGTTGTACATATAACCTAAATAGGGTACAGTGGGGCATTAAGCACTTCCTGTCAGAAACCTTCACAAAACAGTCTATAAACAGACCCAGCCTTGCTTGGGGCATTAGGCACCTTTGCTGTAGGATGCTTGGACCAATCAGAAACCTGGTTTTAAAAATAGCTAGGCTGAACATCCAATGAAAAATTTTTTTTTTTTTTTACTTGGAAGGAAGTGCTTTTTTCCTCCACTTGGCGGCCATTGCAAAAGTTTCTGGAAACTTTTCATGCTTCTAAGAGAGTCTTAAAGAAACTTCTGTTTGTGCAGTTCTTATCAACCAGCCAGCCTCCTGCATTTGTCTAGCAGCTGGGGAAGAAAACCAAGTAAGTACCTACCCTTTTCTTTTTTTTTTTTTTTTTTTACTTTGATGGAAAAACATTTTTGTGCGATTTTTTTTTTTTTTTTGCATTGCCAGGCACCTTGTGACTTCCTGGCTGATGCACTGGTGAGTGTGTTAATAGCCTACATTTTTCCATAGGCCTATATTTAAAACAAAAGTGTGTATGTTCTTGTGTTGTATTTTTTTTCTTTGAAAGATGCACAATAATTAAGCATGTCAGCATCTAATTGATTTTTTCAAGAGAAAGCCTAAAAAAAAAAAAAAAAAAAAAAAAAATATATGAAATGTGAGGGGTGCTTAATGCCCCAACTTAGTTTTAGATCACCGATTTAAGGTTGGGGTGAAGCGGGGCATTAGGCACCCCTTTTTTGGGCCAATTATATCTATTTTACTGTAAAAAGTAAATACTGAAATAGTTTATAACTAGAGCCTAAACAGTAGGCATAAATGTTGATAAAAATTTCTTCATTCAGGCCTATAAAAAAAAAAAAGTTTGGGTCTACTTTACAGTTCTTAGATCTAGCCTACTTTACAGCTAATGACTGTGCTGTTTTGTTCTGTTACAGAATGGTGTGCACCTACAAGAAGACTGATGGTGGAAGAAGAAATTTCAGCAACTCTCAAGAAATGGCCGATGCATACAATGCCGTAAAGAAAGGGGAGATGTCTCAGTTACTCAAGCCTCGTAGTATTTTGGCATCAACAAAAAATCACTTCTTCGACGCACACGAGAAGAAATTCCCGTTGACGCACGTCTGGGCAGAGCAACAGCTCTGTCTTCTATACATGAGCGGGAACTTGCAGATACTTAAACTCCTAGCAGGGTGGGGATGGGGATTCACTGGAGAAGAAGTAAAGAACATTGCGAAAGAGTTTACCACAGAAATGAACATCAAGACTCCATTCACAGAAGGTCGGCCCGGTTATGACTGGTTGGATGGATTTTTGAAGCGCAACCCTGATGTAGTTCCCAGGAAGACTGAACACCTGAGCAATGCAATAGCAAGAGCTGAAGACCCAGCTGTCATCAAACATTTTTTTGAAATGTTCCACAAGGTACTGATGGA
Organism: Acanthosepion pharaonis; assembly: GCA_903632075.3. Lineage (NCBI taxonomy): Eukaryota > Metazoa > Mollusca > Cephalopoda > Sepiida > Sepiidae > Acanthosepion > Acanthosepion pharaonis. The sequence goes on along the minus strand of CAHIKZ030001538.1, from coordinate 430,425 downwards.
CAATAATGTCATGGACATGAGTGCCCAGATTTTTTAATGTTGATGAGAGTGGCTTCGTGACGGACCCCAAACCACAACTCGTCCTTGCAGAAAAAGGTGCCAAACGAGTGACTCAAAACATTGGAGGGTCAGGAAGGGAGCAGATCACCGTGAACTGCACTGTGTCTGCCAGTGGAAAAGTGTTGCCACCTTATGTGGTGTATCAAGGGAAGAATCCATGTGTCGCCTGGACTCAAGGTGGACCTGATGGATACTGTTACACTACAAGCGCAAAGGGGTGGATGGAAGCACCAGTTTCTGGACTGGTTCCTTAAAATCTTCCTTCCTCACACTGCAGATGTCAGTGACAAAGCAAGGATCCTTGTCTTCGATGGACATGCATCACACCTTTCTCCCGAGCTCATTGAAAAAGCAAAGGAGAACAATGTTGTCTTGGTTCGACTACCAGCTCATCTCACCCATCTTCTTCAGCCTCTGGATCGAGCTGTCTTCAGACCAGTGAAGGCGAAGTGGCAATCTCTCCTTGTCAAACATGCAAGAACCCACAATGGCCCTGTCTCCAAGAAAGATTTTCCAGCCAAGCTGAAAGTCCTTTTTGAGGAGTCTTTTGGCAGGGACACTGTGAAAGCAGGATTCAGCTCAACAGGTCTATGTCCTTTCAATCCATCAGCAATTGTTCTTCCAGAGAGGCCTCAAGTTGGATCCGTCACATCTGCCTCCACTTCTGATGATCACCAGCCCTCTGGTTTCATGCTGCAGACCTCCACAAGTTCCAGTCCCTTCCCACAGACCACTTCCAGTCCCCTGCTGCAGGCCTCTACTTCTGGACACCAGCCCCAGCACTCTACTGGTTACCAGACCATGGGTGCTGTTTCATCTCCATCGCCTGTCCTTTCCTTAGGCCTAAATGACTTTTTTTTGAAGCAGCTGCAACCACGCTTCAGCATGAGTACAGGCAGGTCAGCACGAGTGCAATGCTTTCGCTATGGTGAAAGTCTGACATCCGAAGAAAGCCTGAAAAGAGCAAGAGAAGCAGCTGAAGCAAAGGAAGCTGCCACTACAAGAGGGAGAGGGAAAGGGGAAGGAAAAGGCAAAAGACGAGGAAAACAGACCCAACGTGAGGAATCGCCTTGTAACAGCAACAGGTCTCGAAGCCCAGTTTCCAGTGACAACGAAGAATGCAAGCGATGTGGCCAAAGTGGAGGCAACAACTGGATCCAGTGTGATATCTGGTACCACACTAGGTGTGTATACATTACAGCCACACTGGAGGAACTGGAAGAAATGGAATGGTTGTGCAGTTTTTGTACCCAGTAGGGTAGGGTGCTTAATGCCCCGGACATCAAAAATTAAGGTCAGATTTTTTTTCTCCAACAAACTCATCCAGAATATGCTTACTTTGAAATTTTCAGTTAAAGAAACACTGGATTAACTTAATTATGTTATTTTCTATATAGTGAGACAAAAAACAAGTCACTGGTTCTTATAAATCAGGCAAAAATCATATATAATTAACAGAACTATAAAAAGGGGGTGCCTAATGCCCCGCTGTACCCTACAGCTTCTCTTTACTTCTCCCTTCTTTCAATCTACTGGTGCCAACTACCCCCGAGTTCAGTTCAGACAAAGTGGGCGCCTCAACCCAAAGAGGAAGACGCCAGAGGTTGAGGGGCTGAAGGGATGAGTGGTAGATTTGGTTGCCATTGACCAGGATTGACCTTGAGTTACCATGGAAAATAAGGCCAGGAAGAGCTTTGAAGAAAAGCAAGCCCTAAGTTATACTCAAGAAGAAAGGAAGTAAACACCAGCAAAACAGACTTTGTTGCATCTAGTCAGAACCAACAAAGATCAGAAAGAACTAGTCTGTGGACAATATTAGAGAGTGTGTGTGTGTGTGTGTGTGTGTGTGTGTGTGTGTGTGTGTGTGTGTGTGTGTGTGTGTGTGTATATAAGGGGGGGGGCATAAAACTGGAACAAAACACGGAGCAGCGAACCTCAGGCAAGTCAATTTTTGGTTTCCTCTACTCATTGCACTTAGATCTGCCAGCAATACTGTTGATTTTTGTCGACTGTACACAGTTAAAGCGCCACTGCCATGTTAAGTAGTTTCCTTGTTTGTCGTTAATCTCTCTTCTCGTGGGAAGAGTGGTAAGATGAGTGTAGCAGGATCAGACACCACAACCGACCTTGGGGACAAGGGGGTCCCCAAAATAACGATAGGTTTCAGAAGGCTGATAGGTAGTATGAAGTTACCCACTTATGCATGAATGGATTCTCTCCATCTAGAAGACAAACGCAGGGGGTCAACAGTCAGAAGGAGTCATCTTGCATCATGACAACGTATGGCCTCACACAACAGCCCAAACGGTGCAGAACATCAACGAGCTGGGAACTGCTCCCTCATCCCACTTACAGCCCAGACCTTGCCTCTTCAGACTTTCACCTGTTTGGTCCCTTGAAAGCGTTCACTAGAGGCACAAAGTTTAAAAGTGATGAAGTCAAAAGCGTTGTGAGCAACTGGCTGAGACATCAGTCCAAAGATTTTTACACTGAGGGAATACAGAAGCTTATGCACAGATGGGAAAAGTGCAAGTGCTGGAGAGTACGTTGAAAAATAAAATAAAAAAGCAAGCTTCTATCTGTATTAGAAGTCGTTATACCGAAAAATTCACCTTATTTATTGAATGAACCTCATATATGACTTGCATCTGGAGGGAGTAGATTGTTATCTAACCTAATAGCTTGGAAGGACAGTTGTAAGAGAGGTTGACGCACATGAATGCACACAGGCAACTATAACGTTTAATGATTGAAGATGGAAAACACTATCTTCTGTGAAAGTTACAAACTGTGTCAGCACTATTAATAGGAAAGAATCTAGAACAATGATATATGAAACCTGAGACGAAGAGTGGGCTAAAATTCCCACCAAATCATGCCAGGCGCTTGTAGAAAGCTAAAGGAACAGAGAGCTGTGGTTGCAAATGAAGGAGGACCAACTAAATATTAAACAATTTATGTTCTGTCCAAATACTTTTTCACTACCTGTTTTAATAATTTGTATATAAAATATGTGTCAATTTATTTTTGCTGTTTATTTGCATTTATAATCGTTTTACAAATATAGTGTGAGCTTAAGAATGCTTTTCTTTCAATATATGATTCTAAATCCATTTTTTTTTTAACACTGTCCAAATACTTGCTTCACCTCACTGTATATAACTAAATTACATTTCAGCAAACAAACCCCTCAAAACACCTCTTTTTCAGGCCCTTCAACTATGAGCACCGAGGAATGAATGATGACCATCAACCAACAAATAAACCTGAAATTTTTGGCCCAGGGACCCCACCCCATTGGTAAGCATATGGAGACTAGGGTCTGGATCAGCTAATGACTAGACTCAATTGTGCTGTGCTTGAACCACAGCAGAAGCTGAATAATCCCCAACATTCTTGATGCACCTTCAGCACAACCTTACTTTTGGTTGACACCGAAAGGGCAAACTCATTAAAAGGGACAAAGTGATTTATCAGGTCATTTGCAAGTGGTTTCGGATACCAGCACACTGTCCCAATACCACCATACACACACTGGCAAGATTTGGCAGTTATGGGGTTACTTCACTCAAAATGCCATTCTGAAGGACAGCCACACAAGCCAATTCTCAAAAGAAGACACCAGGTTGGATAGTGAGGTTAATCTCAAAGTGAACATGGAATCACATGTGAGCATGAAGACAGTATACCTTTACCTTGGGCTTGGTGGTGCTTACTGTGATTTGTGTGACTCGTAGCATATATGTGAATGTATCAATTGAAATATGTGCTCTATCAACTATTTGGTTGTCCCAAAAGATCATAAACACTTGCAAAAAATTAATTTTTATGCAATTTTTAATTGTTTTTTACTTTGTTAATTTTGAAAAAAATTTTTATTTCATTAAAATTTTTAATTGTTTTTTGGGTTTATATTGTTATAGTGATCATCTTGCTGGAAGCAAGGTCTTTCAACCAGAAAAGCTGCGGAAGAGATTTGAGCTGGTGAAGGAACAATTGCATATGGGGCAATCTCAAAGTGGTATAAGCGTTTCGATTCTGGTGACATGAGTCTTGAAGATAAGTCTCGTTCGAGACAGCTGTTAAAGTTGGATGATGGAGACTTGCAAACCAGGTTGGACATTGCACCTTCATAGAGCACTTCACCGACACTTGAAGCAACTCGATTTTGTTCAAATAGCCGCGCCAAGATCCGCACTAACTCACCAAAGCACAAGCCAACAGACAAGTTGAAATTTGCCGTCAATTGCTCTGCAATCCATTGGACGAATGTTTTTGAAAGCGCATTGTGACATCGGACAAGAAATGATCAACCGAAAGTGCACTTTGATGCAGCAGGACAATGCCAAGCCACACACAGCCAGAAAGACAAAAGACAAGTTTGAAGTGCTGGATGGCGCTGAGGTTCTGCCACATCCAGCCTACTGTCCCAACTGTGCTCCATCAGATTACGGCCTTTTCCGCTCAATGCAACACTTTCTGAAGTGCCACCGATGAAGTCAAGGAAGCGTGTCAAGAATTCTTTGATTCAAAGGCGGCTGAATGGTACTTTCACCAGATCCGAAAGCTTGCAGATTGATGACTAAGCCTTGGAAAATGATGGTCTTTATTTTGAGGAATAATTTGTTGTGTTTGTTATTACTTGAATTGAAAAATTTCAATTTTTTGCAAGTGTTTACGAACTTTTGGGACAGGGTGGGGCAGAGCAACTTGCTTATTTAAATTTGGCACCCCAAAGCGATGGTTGCTCCAAGGATGGTAGGGATGGACTTATTTGAGAGGGTGGGGCTTAAAGTTTGGTTCTTAACATGCATTGTTTATTTTTCAGGAACTCCAGTGAGCATCATAGAGTGGACGAAGTTGGAACGCGCTTTCGCTGTTAAGGCATTTTTTTTTTCAAGTGGTTGCTCAATTGTCGCAACGCAACGTGCACTCCGTAGACATTTCAATATTGCCCCCCGTGGTCATGTTCCTGGCCAGCAGTCAATTGTTTCATGGGTAAACAACTTCAGGGAAACGGGTGATGTAAAGAAAAAGAAACCTGGTCTCCCATGAACAGCAAGGTCACCCCAAAACATTGACTCAGTGTATAGAGAAGAATAGACATCATCTTACAGATATCATCTTTAAAACTGGTAAAAAATAAAATTTAAGTGTTGAACTAGTTGCAGTTCAAAGAATTACATGTATACCTGCATTACTTGTGTCCAAATAAGCAAGTTGCTCTGCCCCACCCTGTACAAGTGCTGCTGATGCTAACAAAGAAAATTATTTCAAAAGATCAAATGTTGCTTGACTGAGCCCCTGTTAAACACTTTTATACAAAACTGTCAAATGAAGCAAGTCTAATTGGCATAACTATTCCAGGGATGTAATTTCCAATTCCAGGACCCCATGCAGATTTTGTCAGCTGAAAAGGAGTTCTGTAATAAAAGATTGGAAAGAATTAAAAAATTATGGTCCCTCCCCCACAGAATCCAATGTTGTTTAATAAGCCTTGGATAACTAAAAATAACTTAGATTTTGATTATGTCCACCTTCTTAAAAATATTTGAAATGATTGGATTACTACTTCAAAATTTATTCAGGCGGCAGATAGCAAAATGGGTAATTGTACATAAAGAGACTTCACCTGCACCACACAAGGAAAGTGTACAAGTTGAGCAAGTGGGTATCCCACACCGTCAAAAAACAAGCAATGGCAAGCATCATCCCGTTTCCTGTCACTGCAACATTCCCATATTTGCTAGAGTGCGCACCAAGTTGAAACATGGATCCTGTATGGCACTTGCAAGTGTGCCAGACATGTTTGCCACCATGTGACACTGCTTCACACCACCTTTACAACCATCATTAGATTATGATTATGTATCTGGTGAATTAATAGACAATTGGTATACTATGAGATGCTACTAACAGGCTAAATACTAGTACTCACAGTTGTTGGAAATCAAAACAGGCACAGAAACCATCACTGGTTAACTGCAAAGGTGTACTGTTCCTTCAAGACAATGCCAGGTTTTATGTGGCATGGGTGGCCAAAGATACTATACAGCAAATAGGCTGAGTGATACTGTCAGCTACATAATTCCCTGGACTCCTTTTCCCATGAATATGGTAGTCAAGGGAAGGGTCTTGACAGCCACGTAAATGAGAAATCCTTCACAAATGAGGCAGATTTTCAGACTGTGCCCATGAAAAGCAAGGAGCAAATGCTGTGGTGTTATTCATACACTGTGGAAAGAGGTCCCTTTTGACAAATTGAAGGCCTTTATAGGCATTTTGCTTCTGATTGGACTAACTAAACGGTCATCATTTGAACTGTACTGGTCAACTGGTGATTTTATTCAGATGTCAATCCTCAGACATAATACACGGAGAAAACCATCTAAACATAGTTGTCTACCAGAGTGCGACGTGAATCATTTTCAGATGTTCACCTGGCACCCAGCACACCAAACAAGCAAACACAGCTTCAACATACTTAAAAAAAAAAAAAAAAAAAAAAAAGTCGAAAGACTTACAGGTGGAAAAGAGCGACGGGATCGTTTGTAGTGGCTAACAGGACAGCAACAAACAAGGTCCTGTACACCAACAAAGACGCACCGGAGCTGGTGCTAATATGTGTACCGCAGATCAGACCAAACGGGGCAATAGGCACGCTATACTTTAACTTCGAAATCACATACGTGCTAGAAGTAGAATGCTGGTACGACTGTCATGCATCCGCAAAAGGTGCTGCTAACGACAAAGGCACAGGTGGAAGCAGGCACTCACGACTTCAACAGGAAGCTCATCAACGTTCCCAACAGGCACTTTCACGGCCCCAATTCCAAGGGAATGGCACACTGACGTACTGCCCACGTGTACAAAGGAAATAAACAAACAACGATGGCTGCGACAAACTCAGGAAGATACATAAACAAGTAAACAAACAACAACAGGCACTAGACATTCCGAAGGTGACAAATAGGAAATGAGCAACATATAAGAGACACCAGACAGCGAGCGGGAGTTCAAAAAAAAAAAAAAAAAAAAAAAAAAAAAATCGGGAGAGGTCAAGACAAGACGCTACGAGACACGCACCAAGATCAAAACAAAACAACGATGGCAACACAAATCAAAGAAGCCAGAGCTATCAACGAGGCTATACTCAACGACGAGGAGACCAACGGAAAACAACTAAAACCCTACACATGGATATACAGATGGGACAGCCCCAAAGAGTTTAAAAATCTACTCTACGACAAGTGGGACGGAGCATCGCCTAAAAAAAATCACAGCGCACAATTGCAGAGAGAAGACCAACAGCTGGAGTCGCCGGGATGCAGGTTTGACGAAGAACAGGCAGCACAAGTGTGCGCCACTCACATGAGGAGCATGGCAGACTGCAGCGCAGAGTATTGGCAATATTACGCGACAAAAAAAAAAAAAAAAAAAAAAAAAAACGATGGAGAGAACACCGAGAGCAACTGCGAGCTACTGGCAACCGAGATCGACTACACAGACACAAGAACAACTAACAAACTCTTTACACACACTACTTTAAACATAAATACTCCAATCAATTAGCTTGGAATGGAAAAAGTTTGTTTTTTTTTGTTCAAAGCTAAATTATAGAAGAGACTATATATAAAAAAAAAAAAAAAAAAAAAAAATGGCCGACAAAAACTCACTTCAAAGCACAGTTGTAAACAAAATGGCGAATAAAAATTATTTTTTAAATCAAAGCACAGTTTTAAAGTTTTTTATTTAAATATATTGGAATCAAACTATAAACTGGAGTTTTTGTGGAAAAATTCCAGTTCATACATAGATTCCAATATAATCTTAATTAAAAATTTAATTTAAAAATGAACCTTTAATCTTCTACTGTGGAAGAAAAAGAATATCAGCGCCCTTGCGCATACTTAAACAGGATGTAACTGCACACACGCAAAATATTAATATTTCATCACAGTCAAAGGTTACAGGAAAAATTAGAGGGGGCACCTCAGAAAACTGTTTGCAGGCAGCTCTACCTTATTATATTTTATTATAATACTAATACGACTGCCATTGAACATTTGAAATAGGACCTTTGTCCGGACAAAGGTCCTATTTCAAATGTTCAATGGCAGTCGTATTAGTAGAAGGGGAGCAAGGGTGCAAGAGTTATTTGTTCAGGGAGATGAGCCAATATGCAAGGCCAACATGGCTAATAAAGAGATAGATACTGGAGCATCATTGTTGATATTGAAGCTGAAGTGACAGAATATTAATATTGGGAGAGGATTGGTTGAAAGAGAATCTGGTACAATTAGAATATATCTAGGATAAAAGGAGAGATGCTAAACCTGAGGAGAGAATCAATTAATTCACGAAAGGAAAATGTTCTCAAAAGTCAAAACAAGAGCATCTTTTGCTTCTCAACCTGGTAGCAGAAAATATAAATTTTAAAACCAATAACCGACTTAATTTGGAACGGGCTAAGACATCAGCTGTCACCCGTAAAACAAATCTGGGGATGCCTGTGCTTCCAAAATGTGCTGATCAATGTGGGGTTGACTGTATTTTATTTTGGCCCCAGTCTAAACATTAACCATGAAGCCCATGTAGGAACCAAATGATACAAAAATTGCACATCAACCAGGAGGCATATTTTATTTACATTAGTATCAGTCATACTTCAATTTTTATAATTTTTCTAATTTAATTATTAAAAAATATTTCCAGATCCAATGTAGACAATCCATTCTCTGCAGCCATATTTTTGAAAATTTTTTTCCAAAAATATGGAAAACTAGCAATACATCTAGAACTATTGCCTGATATGTCTACTCATGCTGTTGTGTTCTTTAGATTCTTTAATCACTTCAGTGCGCCTTCACACAGATTCTGATAATGCTTTGTCTTTTATCGCTGGATGTGACTTAGTGAAAAAGTTATTTCTATCTGATGAATTTAGAGGAAATCTTGATACATGTAGTATCAAGCACCTTACTATACCTATGTATTCTGCCTGGTTTGGTGCGAAGTGGGAAAGATTAATCAAAATGGTTAAGAATTGTTTATTTAAGTTTAAATAAATAAATGAATGCACCGGGGGCAATACCTTCCAAACTGGAATCATCTGAACAACGATAAGTCAAAGGTCTATCATTGACAGACCTCTGTATATCAGACAAGACAGTTAATAGTTGCAAATAGGGCAACCTATTACGTCCGATAACTTTAAAAAAACAATTCTTAACCGTTTTGATCTGTATTTTATTTTTTCTCAAATTTATTACTAAACTTTCAGTTCATAATATTTTGCCCTCTCAAATCTGTTCGCTAATTTACTTTTACTAATTTATTTTTATTTTGACTTTTCCAGATGTCTAGAGTTATTCGGTGTTTAGAAAAGTACAGTACCTGAAAACAGTAAACTGATTCTGTGTGGCAATGTCTTTGTTCACTTAAAACGTGGATTTACTATCAAGGATGTATATGCCTGGGACTGCTCCCATAATGCCAAAAACAACTTCCCTAGTATTGACTACAATTATTTAGTTAGGAAAAAAAAAAAAAAAAAAAAAAAATACAACAAGGAATACAGGAACGACATCTTAGTATTTGAACGGACCTGTGGAGAGGTGATGAAATTTGAGGCACCAACCACTTTGCAGGAAAAGTAACCGACTCTCTTAAGGTCCTCTGGTCCTTTAGGAGGGAACGGTGCTGGGCCCCCTCCTATAGGGTCCTGCTGGTAAGCCTCCGGGCTGGCTAAGAGTTCAGATGTTGTCTGCAGACAATAAATACAGGGTGTCTGTGCTTCCTCAATGCACCGATCTCTGAGGTTGCCATCCCCCTTAGACTGTATATCAATTGGTACAGACTTAGTAAAAAAACCAGCTTCAACCTCTGTCCATGAGACGTGGGCTACCAAAACTCAACTAGCTTCCTTGCTGACCCAGAACCAACCACTTTGCAGGAGAAACCAACCACTTATGACATGTATACATATTTAAAGGAATAGAGTTGCGAAACAGAGCCAAACAATTTTACGGCCATGAAAAAAACTTAAAGGAATGGCTCAATTAGTGAAGAATTCCCTGAAAGTTAAAAATACCAAAAGTCAAAGAAGTCCCAAAAATTGTGGTCCAGGAAACTACATTATGACTTTAGTGAAAGAGGTCCCTGCAAAACATTGCTGAATTGCTTCAATCAATTGTACCAAGATTTCAAGACAGCATAACAGGCTTTGAATTCAGCTCCAGAACCACAATTGGCTGTATGTTAGGAGAACTGGAATTTTTTTTCTAATTTGAAGACTGCTACTGCTGTACTGAATGCAGAGACTTGCACTATAATGTTTGACGCAACTACACAAGATGGGATACACGTCAACTGTGTAATACTCACAACACAATCTTCTGCTCATCTAATTTCAATTGAACACCTTCCCCAGAGGTACTGCCAAAGACTACACAGAGCATATATGTGAGTCTATGGACAACTTAAGTGAGACATATGCTGTATCAACTGATATAAGTGCTGCTGAGATTAAGAAACATTATTTAAAAAGATAAAATGTTGCTTGACTGACTAGGCACCTGTCAACCACTTAACAGTATTTTTATTAGAGAAAAAGTAGAATAAAATGATTGAACTGAACTGTAACTTGCACCCTTTGGAAGCTATTTCACATAAAGTAAGGAAGGAGTTGAAAATATATGAAGTCAATTCCACTGGCAAAGAGGCTACAGAATGCCTAGCATGGCAAAACATTGTTGGAATGAACACCCTAAGATATAGTAACAGATCAAGCAATATGAAAATTCTTGAAAGATCTTAAAGTGAGTGACTAGATACAGAGGGAACAGATTACACATCCTGTTCCATTTAGGCTATATATATATATTTTTTTGTAAACGAGAACTGAAAATTTTATTCAGGGAAGAAGCTATTAAAGTGGAATTTAGTCTTTCCTCTTAAAAATAAACATTTAGGCATTAAATTGTTTTATCAATTTTCAAACCTTTTTCATCAGAGTATACGTTTTTAACGTGGTAAATTGGACATTCCTAATTTTGACCATTTGCAAAGATGATTCAGAAGGGAATTCACAAATCCGCAAACCAATGCGCCGGACCATTGCTCTCATCAGAGACAAAGAACATCAACAAGAAACGTTCTGGGCGACCACAAGCCCTGGAAAAGAAGAGCAGGTGCAGGAAACACTCCTTTGAGCACCACCTGCAACCCCAATGGAGGCACCTGAAACCCCAATTTCTGCCAGTGTAATGGAGGAAAATAAAAACTTAAAAATGAGGGTCAACAGACAAAAAAAAAATAATTCAACTAAAGCAAAAAATCAAGTTGATATCATTGCTAAAAAATAAGAAAAAAAAAAAAGGTCCACAAAAATACAATCAAGGAAGATGCACTATGCCTGCTTATTAAGTGGCATGACTGGTAGAAATGTTCCTGAACTTTTGAAAAATTTCAGGTCCATTATAGACAAACCCAAAATAGACATAAAATCTATAACCACAGTTGGCCGAATGGTGGGTGAACTTTGGTTTTTTTTTTCCAGATATAAAAACTGTTACATCAATTTTAGCATCAGAAAATTGTAGCCTCATTTTCGACGCTACGACTTCCTGGTGGAACTGCTGAGGACTACAAGAACCATATTTGTAGTGCCATCAAAAAGCTTGCTACTATATATTCTGCGATATTATCAGTGAGTGTTGCTAGCTGCCATACAGCAGTAATCAAAATTAAATGCTGCTCGACAGACCGGGCACCAGTCAACCACTTGACTGTTTTTTTATTGGAGAAAGAGTGGGGCACCCACTTAGTTGAATTGTAACGTGCATCCGTTAGAAGCCATTTCTAACAGAGTCAGGAAAGAATTCCAAGCCTGTGAAGAGATGATGTTCAAGTGTTCTGGAGAGTGCATCACATGGAAGATTATCATGGCACTGAATTCATTACGATTCAGTGACAAGTACAACCATGTGACGCAGATGGATAACTTCATCAAGGAAGAAGGCTGCAGAGTGACAAGGTTCTTGGGAAATCAGTTGCACATAATTTTTCAGTTAGGTGGTGTATATTTCTCCATTTTTGAAAAACTGAAAAAAATTTGTGCATGGTTTGTTACCCCCAAATAAATTAGTTATTAAATTACAAGATTTTATTGTGGAGGAAGCAGCAGAGAGTGAACTTCAAGTACTTGGCATTCTAGGGAAGATGTCTGGACCCTGGATGAACAAGTTTTACACGGACTTGAAACACACTCAAAACCCATCAACACTATGAATATGGTGAAACATGTAATAGGAGAGTTAAAGAAAATGGACTCAAAGTCAATACTACTGGCAGAACATGACTTCTTTGGGGACGTTTTGCCAGCAACGATAAAGCATGTGATAATGGTTGCCCCCACAAATGAACAATTGTTTGAAAATATGACTGCCTGTCTGAAAGGAACTGTTTCAGTTTTGGAACGGCAGTACAGGCAGTCATTTGTGACAGTACAGACCACCACAGAATTGGTGCTATCATCTGTAAGGCAACATACGATAGAGGTTAAGAGTGTAATAGGCGAGTATTGTGAGAAGAAAAAAGTATCTCCAAATGCTTACGTATCCAGCATAAGCCACATTATTAAGGCCAAAAGGAATGATGTGTGGAACTATGTAAAGGGTTTGGAGGAGAGTACTTTTCAACAATACTTGGATGCTGCCATGCAGTATAGCACCGAAAAGAACAAGGAAAGAAAAACTGAAAAGAAATCTTAGAAGCAGAAATCAAGCAGAGACATGAGAAAAAACAAAGCCATCAACAACAGAGGCGGCGACAACTGCGGAGGAGGATGAAACGGATTGATACAAATACTTCTGCTATAAAGGCAGAATTCCCGGACTTGACACAAGATTTTGTAGATAACATCTACAAAATCTTAAGTGGTGACATAGTTGGCTGCAGCATAAGAAACATTTGGACAGTTGATTCTGTTGATACATTTGTAGGATGGGTCAATGGATTTTGACCCAGATTACAATATATTTTATGAAGAGGAAAATGAAGAATATCAACTGGACAAATGTGAATTGGCAACCGACTATATCATGCACAATCTAATACTTGATGCATAACGGCCCAAGGAGCAAGGACTCCAAGCATTAGGTTGGAGTTTGAGGAGCGTGGAACCACCTCTTAATTGCTGTTGTTCCCAGGGCCACTCTGACCCGGAGTGGTAGAACCTGTTAGGGTCCCAGCTATGGGAAAAATAGCAAAAAGCCACAAAAAGTTCACGAACGTCTGATAACAATTGCATTGAATTTCTAAACCCCTGTTATTTGGCTAGGAAAAATAAAATAAAAAGTATGTGATTATGTAACTATTAGAAAAAATGTATAGCATTTTATTTTGTGTTATGTACCTATCTTGTGAAATTTATATGCTATCAGTTGTGTCATTTTTCCATAAATGAAATATCAAAATTAATAAAATGATTGGAAATCCAAATACCATACAATGTACACTACTGGTATTTCATAAAGGTAATTAATTAGGTACCTTTCTTATGAAATTTGATCTCACTCTGTCTTATTTAATTTTTCTATAGTATTATGAAGCATAGTAAAGGTAAGTACGAAAAAAAAAAAAAAAAAAAAAGTGGCCACTGATACTTTTCCTTAATCACTTGGGTGCTCCAACATTGAATTCCTAGGGTTTTCAGTAAAGTATTTAGGTTGGGGGTATAATTACTTAAAAAAAAAAAAAAAATAATTTCCATCATTCCTGAATAGTTTCTGAAAGTTTCATTAAAATCGGACAATTATATGTTTCCAAGATTCTCAAAAATAATGTCCATACAGGATACAAGAGATTGAATTCATTATCTGTAGAATTTTTTTTAAAAGAGCTACACTTTAAAATATTTCTGTAAATATTGTTTATAATTTACAAAAATCAAATATTTAATGTTTTTTTTTTTTTTTTTAAGCATGAGAATGAATTTCAATTCCCAAAGAAATATTACAAGTCATTTTTATGAACATCCCTTCCAAAATACATAATGGTTGTCCCTACCAATTGATCACATGCAACTTAACTACTCTCCCAGAAGAGCGAGTAACAAAAAAAAAAAAAAAAAAAATGCCTGCAAGATCCATATCCATTCTTAGAGATTAGTTGAGCGGAACTATACCATTGCTTCCTGCAGACTTATCCTGCAACTGGTATAGTCCTAGAAAAAGGTCAAAGGTCATGAAAATATAGTATGTTAGCATTGAGGAAAAAAAGTGACTAGTCATGTTGATAATTTTCTAGAGACAAAAAATCCCTCAAAGACATGTTCAATCAATTAAAACTAATGTAAATGTGTCAGTCTTGGTGTCTGAACGTTTTATTGAAATGCTCAAAGCATACAGACTGAAAGTTAATGTCCGAGTTCCATTAGCACCAATGAGGTACATAAAAACCAAACTAGTGACTCTAGGCTCGGAGAGTCAAGAAGATAGAAAGAGAGAAAAAAAAAAAAAAAAAGTTCATTTTATAATTAATCTGCCATAGCCAAGGCTAATTATTTAGGGTTTATTTCATCTTATATTAGGCACCTCTGCTTTTTCTCAACAAAAACAAAAGAGCATGCCATGATGAAAGGCCCCAAGCTTGAACATTTCAAATTTTATTAAAAAGACGATATTTTTTAATATTTATTGCATTTTTCAATTGGTTAATTTTTGTCAGCAGTAAATTTAGCCCCTTTTGTGGTTTTTAAAACAAAACTTAATTCTTGCAAAAATCAAATAATTGTCAGATCTTAATTAGCTTTACAGGACTTATCCACAAAAGGATTAAAAAAATCTTGGTAAAATTAGTTTTTTTTTTTGTTTTGTTTTTTTTTTTAAATATATACAACTGTTACCCACTTGACTGAATTTTTATGAAATTTAAGAAATTAATTTTGATCCAAATATCTTAATATTTTTAAAAGCAAGATTCCTTGGAGAATATTTTTTTTTCAAATTAATTTACCAAGTCTGCTGAATGCAACCAACAATTAGAAAGCTTTTAATTCCTTTTACAAGATTGATTGCCTTAAGAAAATAGTTTTTACAAGAATTGTTTAGGTTTTATAATTATATAGTTTCAAATCCTGTATTAATTTCACCCTTTTAAATCATTAAGTGTAATCTATATTACAAATAAATGGAAAAGCTTAATATAAAAATCACCACATGCTAAGAGTTTTGCTTACTGGAAATAGTAAATTTAATCCTTTGGCTTCCAATTAAAGCTAAAATTGAAGCCCTTAATTCAAAAACCTTAGGTATTATTTGTGTAAATGTGTCAGTCTTTGTGTCCAAACATTTTATTGAAATGTTCAAAGCATAGAGACTGAAATTTAATGTCCGAGTTCCTTTAGCACCAGTAAGGTATAATAACGAAGACTCTACAGGTGACTCTAGGCTCGGGAAGAGAAGAAAAAGTATATTTTATATATATTCTATATATATATATATATATATATTTTTTTTTTTTTAAATCTTTACCACACCAGAGAATCTCCCCCGCCTTGCTGCCTCAAGACAGTTGTTATAAATAAACACTTGGCAACTTATTTCTGGTATTTTAAGCTAAAAAAAAAAAAAACTACTACTGATTTGGAACTAAGTTCTAGAATACATAACATGTAACAGATTAGGTCCACGTTAATTTTTTGTAAACAAAATGGTTGCATTCAACATTCTACAATTCATATTCAGATTAAGCGTTTTGAAGGCTTTACACAAGTGGATATTGACAATGAACTGGCCGAAGATAAGCTAGTGACACACAGAAAGGCGATGATGACCACTAGATACTGACCAGCTACTATTATATGGCTGACTAATTTTATGACAGGTGACCATCAATATACCTAAGGCCTTTCTGAAGGTGAACTTTTTTGCCTATTTATAAATATGAAATAACTGTAGAAAGACAAATGATAGTCAAGTAAAAGAGTCTTCTCACACATAAAAATCAGGAAGCACGTCACTTTTTCTAATAAAAAAAAAAATAAAAAAAATAAAAAGCTTTCTTAGTGGTCATTCTTATTGCACCCCAGAATTACAAGTTGATGATGAATGTTTTTTTTTTTTTTTTCTGCATGCTCGTTTTCCACATCAAAAATGCAGGATGTAATGCATAACACCAAAATATTACTCATCCAGTTTTAATATACAAAAAGTAAAATCTATACAGATTTTATTTTTGTATATATATCATGGTAATGGTTAAATTAACCTCAACTGTGGCAGGTTCATTATAAAATTTGTAATTAAGCTACCATTAATTTATAAAGTTAACTAGAAAATTACTTACCAATTCTTGTAGAAACGACGTCTACACTCTTCCCCAAGATGCTCAGCCCAGATGGTCTTGAAAGCCCGGGGACCACGTGGGGTATCAATGTAACCAACGATACCAACACACATAACAGGCGGGCATTCCAATATTGTGACACATTCAACAACTTCCTTCTTGTTCACCTCTGAAAAACGTAAGTGAAAAAAATACCAACTTAGAATAACAGGTTATCTTCACTAAAGCTTGTAATTGCTTTTATAGTTTAAGGACATTGTCTTAAATTTTTTCCAATGAATATTTTACAAAAATCGTTTGCATTTTTAAGAGTCAAATGAATAATTTATAATAAAAAAAAAGTTAATTCCACATTACTTCAGAGCAACTGAAAACTACATTTACAAAAAGTGAAAAGCTCATTTGAACACTTAAAAAAAATTTTTGTTGGTGTATAAACATCCAATTTCTATAAGCCATCCATATGACATACTTAAAAGGTCACATGATTCAAGAGCTGTCTGGTGCTCTGCTATTCTTTCACTTTCATTAAGTTGTTTCATCGTTACCATCTCATCATCCTTTCAAATTTTTAATGTTTTACTTTTTTTTATTACTATTTCACTAAATATTTTTTGGGTCATACTTCAATTTTTTTGTTTATGAAACCCGGTTTCTTAGGAAAAAATAGTTTCTTTTAAATTACATTTTATATTTTATTTCATTTACATTTGAAATAAATTTACATTTTAATTTGTGAATAGTTTTCATTGAAAATTATACAAAAAATTGTTTAAACATTTAAAGATATTTTTGTAAAAATCACTTGAAAATCAAATGCTGCTTAACTGACCGAGCTCCAGTAAACTGTTCAGTTATTGGAAATTTATATCAATTCTGGTCACCCATACTTGCAATAAACACCCCGGAATTTATCAATACATGAATGTCAATATTGACATGAGAATAACATGTCACCAAGAAATGCTTGTATATCACTTTATGCTATAAGTAATGCTTGTTTCAAATCATTAATTTAGCTTTTTTAAGTTTAATTTTACACAAATAACATGCCACAAATATATTTTATCTTTAAATGTTTAAGGTACCTCCACGAAATAGCTACAAAAAAGCATTGCTTGATGAAAAGGACGGCAAACTATGAAAAAATTTTATCGTCTAAATGCTTATGTTATATTATGAAGAGGAAAGACCAAAGTTTTTTTTAATTTTTCCTTTTTAGAAGATTTGAAATTGAAAAATCAAATTAACTTCTCTACATGCGTTTCGCAAAAATAAAGGCCTTAACAGCGGAGAACAATGCTTAAATAAAAAAAAAATTCGATCATCTGAATACTTTCTGAAAGTTTCATTAACATCCGACAATTATTTTTGCAAGATTTTCCAAATTAATGTGTGTAATACAAAAAAAAAAAAAAAAAAAAAAAAAAGTGCTAAAAATTGTCTTATTTTACTAGTTCCGGCTGGTACAAGAACTTTTTTTTAATCAAAATTTAGAATGTTCTAAAAAAGGAAAATTTTTTAAAAATAATTAAAAAAACTTTGGTCTTTCCTCTTCATAATAACATAAGCATTTAGACGATAAAATTTTGTTTTTATAAAGTTTGGCGTCTTTTTCATCAGGCTATGCTCTTTTTTTTAGAGATTTCGTGGAGGTACCTAAAAAAGTGAAAGCAAAGGATTTCTTCCTCATAAGGAAGAATCAAATAGGACAAATACACATAATATAAAGCGTTTATTTTCTTTAAAGCAAATAATTGCCTTAGATTTATGGCCAGGTTTTATTCACCCAGTAAAAAAAAAAATTCACTACACATTAGTGGCCGAAAGTATTGTAAAAAGTAGCTTTTCGGGATAGAAGTCCTAATGCGCAGGAAAAGGGATCTCATTCGCAACTTTTAATTAAAGTGTTGATCCCAGATTAGAAAAAAATTTAAAATAAAGACTTTCAGGATCCAGTACCGATTTTATTCCGTTGCAATATAGCCAGGCAAAGCAAAGTCCCAACAAGATAAAAGGCCCAACGTAGTCCGCCGAAGCTTCATTTTTTTTTTTTTTTGGGGGGGACATGGCTATTTCATTGAAGAGATTCAATTCATTGTTTTTTTGGTTTGAGTGAAAGTATTCACTTATTCTCTATTGAGTAGTTCTAACTAGAAATAAATGGTAAAAGGCTCTGAGGAATTTAATAATTACTGCCGACTTAGGCACTCACTCCGTTTAGAAGCAATCATCCAAAGACATATTGAACAAGAAGATTCTACGTCTCTACATGTTTGGTCCATTTAAAAATGGCTAAATTACATTTTAGTTCATACTAAGAAAAAAAAAAAAAAAAAAAAAAAAAAAAAAACTTCAATAGAGTCCGAGTAATCCAAGAACAGCATTTAGGAGTTTGCAGAAACGTACCGTTTTACTTTTGGGGATATTGGCAAACTTATTCGGGTTTTATCCTCTTAATAAAAACGTTTGGAGCCTTTTTCAACGTAAAGAGTGGGAGGTACATAAAAAATATTTATAAAATCAAATATTTATTATTAATAGGAAAGACTGTCAGCCGGGCTGAAAAAGATTGCCGATATCGCCTACGGTAGGTGCTTGCAAAATTTTGAAGCTGTTTTTGGAATATTCAGGGTTAAAAAAAAAAAAAAAAAAAAAAAAAGAAAACAAACCCCGGAAATTATGCTTTTTTTTAAAATTGGCTCCTGGGTCCTAATCTGCAATTTTACCATTTAAAATATAAAAATCTATTTAAAACGATATAAAACTTTCACTGTAGTTATGACCCTGACTACTTTTACCAAGTATATTCTGAATGGATTAAGAAAGGTTCTAATCTAATTTGATTAAAAATACGGATACTTTAATAATAGCAATTAATTTTCCAATCGTCTAACTTTTCATTAAAAAAAAAAAAAAAAAAAAAAAGATACTAAATACCAATTTTAAAAGCCGCACTCAGAAATTACTGCACGATTTTATTTTTAAATTACTCGATATTTAATCACCTGTAAAGACCGAGTAAACGGCTAAAGATTCTTTTATTTTTTTGAAGAGATAAATTAAAATCTCAAATTGCATTTCGGGCGTTATTTTATTTCTAGAGCAAATACGTCAAAAAAAGTGTTGCTACAATTATTAATTAATTTTAACAAGGGGAGGGGCGTAATTAAAATTAACTAAGTTGGCTTTATTTCGCATAAATAATTAGTAAGAGTGGCCATTAGGTTAAAATACGTTTAAATTCTCTAAAATGTCACATGCACAAATATAATTTGCTTTTTTTTTTTTTTTAAAAGAAAACAAGGTAATTACAGAAGAAATAACTTGGAAGATTAATTTTCCTCTGTAACCTCCAGTTATTCTGATGGAAGCATTGAGATAAATAAATAAATAAAAAAAATCAACTGTAGAAGGAAGAAAAATATCTACAGTTAAAAAAAAAAAAAAAAAAAAAAAAAAAAAGCATCTGCACAAATAGGAATAGGATATATATATATATATATATATATATATATATATATATATATATATATATATATATATATATTTCGAGAAAAAATCAAATGGTATATGAGAATATCAATGATAATATATTATAATTTAATTTTTTAACTCGCCATTCTACGCATGAGGATTATGGCCCGGTAGACTTACCAATTAATCTTTAATTGATGGTAAAGATTTTAAATTAACAGGACTCGTTTGTAAAATACAATAAGTAAAAATGATTACTGTACCGCTTAATCTAAAAATTTTGCTAACTATTTTTAATGCTTCAGCTAATTTCGGATTTAGATGCTTAAAATCGACAATTTGGGTCACCAGAAAAAAAAAAAAAAAAAAAAAAAAAAGACGTCCCACGTGGCAAAGATTCGTTCATGCTTTTTTTTTTTCAGTTTGGAAGAGAAAATCTACAATGATTTTTATTACCATTTTAATAAAAAAATAGATTATAGAACATTTTTCATCTTCCTGTTACGAAGACAAGTAAAGAAAGTTAAAATGTACTTATGTATAATTTTCAATTAAATCAGAGTCAACAAATCTCATTTGATTTTACATTTTTCAGTTTTTTATAAAAATTGAACTTTTCCAATTAAATAATTATAATAGGTAAGCGAACCATAGTTTTCAGACTAATTTTATTTCATATTTTTGATGACAAACTTCATTTATAGAAGAAAAGGCAACAAAACGTTTGCCCAAAGAAACAGTAGCTATAAAAAAAAAAAAAAAAAAAATTAAAGAGATTTCAAAAACATGCAATGGATGATTTATACTTACTTGAACCGGGTCTATCTACTTCACGAAGGATATGAGTCATACCAGCCTTGTATCCCAAAAATGCAGTAAGATGCACGGGTTTTTTGGGATCATCTTTAGGGAAAGCCTTTATTTTACCCCGATGGCGACGACTCCTCTTCTTGGGCAAGAACCCTTTCGAGCCATGTCGGGGGGCAGAAAATTTACGATGAGACTAAAAGAAGAAAGAGAATAGCTTCTAAAAATCCATCCAATAATAAAAATTACATCAAAAGTTAAATCGAGATCCCCGCTTTACTATTAGTTATATATAATTCAAAATTTGTTCCTATCATAAAAGATGGACAAAGATGGAAAATCGCAGCAGCAGATTATACACTTACCATCGTCGATAACGACCACGCGGAAAGAGAACAGTTCGGCACCGGTTCCAGTTATTTATACGATGGTGTCGCTTACCTCAATCCCAAAAGGCAGCGAAAAGTACTGTATCTGTTCTGATTAATTGTTAACAAAACATAAAATATATTTCAAGATCTTTATTTCTCAATAGGTTATTAACTGATATATTTATATATTTTTCACTAAATATTTTTATTTAAGAATATAGGTAGTACTGAAATTTTCTAATGGAGTCTTTGTGACTAAGGTAAATCTTAAACGGAAGTACAAAAAATTGAAAAAAAAACATAAAGATTTACAAAAGTAGGTCTTGTTTAAAATTATATTTAAACTGCACTATTATCATTTTTAAATACTATTTTTGTATATATATATATTTTTTTAAATTCTGAAATTAAAGAATTATTAACTGCGCGTTAGCTTCACTAACGGAAGCTTTCAAACAACATGGCAGACGATAAAGTGGATCCCAACCTTTCATACAATAAGTTCATTTTTAGCGTTTTCAAAGTCCTCGATGCACCTGTGACATATTTCAAAGGTAACATAAAAAAATTTGTTTCTTATTTTATAAAAAGAATTTGCTGCTTCTGAGTTTCTTTATATACCATTTAGACCTATTTAAGTGAGTTCCAAATGTTTTTGTTTTTTTTGCCCTTGGAAGAAACTGTGGAAATATTTAATAAAAATCGCTATTTCTTTTTTAAGCAATGAATTGAAAAAATTCTATACGATTATTGTATGATTTCCATGATCCTTTACACTCGCTAAAATTTTCCACTTATTTTTATTTATTAAATTACAATTTAGTTTGTCTTTCTGCTGACCCTGTGACATTGAGTGTAGTTTTTGGTTTTGCATTTACGAAGGATGAGAGATAATTTATTAACCCTGGGTTAATGCTACTCTTTGCTACTGACCAATAGCAACAATAATGTTTTTTATTTTACTAAAATGCATGGATAGAGAACCCCCTACTCTAGACAGTCAGTCTTGGTGTCTTACAATGAAGATCTCGATTAAAGAAAGACATGGAATTTTTTTGATTCACTATTCGAATTTTGATTTTTAAAATAAATTTTATCATAAAATTTCTTAATAGAATGAAGTATTTTAAAAATAGAATAAGAAATGAAGTTAAGAACTAACAATATAGTTGTTTTTTGTAGTTTTTTTTTTGTTTTTTATTTTGGCTACCAGTCCTGAAGAAAGACAAACAACTTAAAAAGTAAAACAGTTGACTAAAAATAAAAATGGAATTGATGAACAGACACGATACGACGTACTGGCGTAAAATGAATTCAAGGAAAACCTAGGAATGAAAAAAAATTAATTAATATCATTTTTAAACAAGATAACCTTGCGTATTATTATAATAAAAAAACAATTGTATACGACCTAATTATAATTAGATTACTATAAATGACAACAGTTCAGTTTTTAATAGTAATCTTGATATTGCTTGTTGTGGCTTGGTGTACTTGTCAAAAAAATATATCGTGATGAGATTTACATCACTATTTCAGTCAATTAGGCCTTATTCCATTTAATCAACTGTTTCATTCAAGTACAGTAGTCAAACTAAAAAAATTAATTTTTAAATTCATCCCTCTTTTTTTTAAGCCAGACAACGACTTGATAAAAGTTTTTTTTTTTTTTTTTTTTTTTCAGTGACAAGTCGTTGACTACCTTCAGGATCTCATGCTCGGCAAGTGACAGTCAATATAATTAGCGCCTTGCTGTCTGTCACATGTTTTGTTTTGTTTTTTAAGAAAATGATGATTGATTTTTTTTTTAAGTCATTGTTATAATTTGTGGAGAAAAATGATGCATTTCATTATTACTCAATGATCTTGCCGATGTGACCTTCATCTTCTGGCTTTCTCCTATATTTTGGATCTGGAGTCATTCCCTTATTTAAATTTAATTTAAATCAAAGGGAAAACATTTTCAGTGGAGGATTTGTGCAAAGACAGCTTGATCTGACCCCTTTGATATGTATTTGATACAATCAATACTTGATTGAATTGCTGAGCAGATTTCAACATTGATGTGACAAAGCACTCAGATAGAACATTTAGACAATTTTTATATTCACTTTATATCCAGAAAAGAAAACACAGCAAAAATTAAATAAAATGCTTAATCGCAGTAGTTTGAACAAAACTTGTATAAAAGAGGGATTGCTGTGCTCAAATACACTATGATCTAAATAAAAAGATATGATCAACCATATATGTGAGCAATATATATGATGGCTGCAGCCTCATTATCAAGTATGAACATCACAAGATATTTTTATAAGACTTAATTGTACTTTAAACAGATATAGCTGTTTAAGCTGGACATCTTTAAAATTCTGCTAAGATTTCATTGCTTATGATTGCCTTTTTTGCCTACAGCTAGCCATTCAGCATGAAAAAAATATCTTACACTTCCTGTGTATGAAATTTTAAAAGTGGAGAAGTGTGTGTGTATATGTATATATAAATACCTTACATTGATTGCACAACTCTTTGGGTGCAATTTTTGGGATTACACCATTTTTTAATACTTCTGGTCTTCACAAGATATTTTATTGTTTGGATTAGTATTATTGTTGTTAAGCAAATGGTATGAAACTTTGAGTTGTGCAATCAACATAGGGTATTTAACATTGAGTGATGTTTTTTCTTGCACTATAGTGTGTGTGTGTGTGTGTGTATATATATATATATAGTCATCCACAGACTGTTTCGCTGTATCACAGGTCTTCAGTGTGGCTAGATATACAATTTCTTCAAGCCAGGATTGAAACCCGACTGACTTGGCATCAGTCAGAGATCCTACCTCTAGGCTATCATCGTACAGAAGAGAGGGAAATTTTAACGTTTTTCTATACGAAATATTCCAGTGCCTTGGAAAGCTCAATTCAGTTGAAGAGCAATATTTGAACACTTGCTCATGCACTCACCTATATTTATCCATTTGATGTATTGATCTGAAGAGTCGGGTAAAAATTATGACACAATAGATTTATTACCAACTTTTAATGTGATTTAAGAGTTTTTTACTATGAATTTTATATATATATATATTATGGCAAGGAATAAGCGGAATGTAAAGGACATAATTATGAAAACTAAGAACTTGTTGTGATATGTTATATCGCTCTTCTCTACGTCCTCCAGATTTTTCTGAGGGTATATTTAGAGAACTTATGAAGTTCGCCACTACGTCTGTAGAGTTTAGCTTTGGTGATATTATGTATCGTCAAATAGACGGTGTAGCGATGGGATCACCTTTTGGGTCCCACGCTTACAAATATTTTTGTTGGTTTCATGAGGTTTTACTGTTTTCAAAAAATTAATCGACCTCTGATGTATCATCGGTATGTTGATGATATTTTCTGCCTCTTTGATAATGAGGGTGAAGCCAACACCTTTTTCTCTGTATTAAATTCTGTTCATTCGTCCTTAAAATTTACCGTAGAAAAGGAGTCTAATTGTTGTCTTCCCTTTTTGGATGTTTTGGTCCGTAGAGGTGATGATGGCTATTGGACTTCAGTATTTAGGAAGGCTACCTTTTCAGGTTTATATGTCCGTTGGGACTCTTTTTGTCCACATCAATGAAAAATTAATTTAATTAGAACGTTGACTTTTCAAGCTCTTAAAATTTGCTCAAATTCCTTCCTCTACGGTGAATTGGACTTTATAAAAATGACTCTTTCTAAAAATGGGTATCCGTTGGACATTTTGGATTCCATTATGCATGATGTCATTGATAAATTTAGTAAGGATAGACCGTATATTGTTAAGAAATGTCCAATTTATTTACGACTTCCTTACATTGGCAGAGAAGGTGAAAAACTAGCAAGGCAAATTTCACATTCTGTTAGTGTTTTTATGCTGCTAATGTGAGAGTAATATTTTTTACTCAACCAATTCTTTCTTCCAGGCGCAAGGATTTTCTGCCTCCCTTTCATATTAATTCAGTTATATATAAATTTAAATGTGGTTGCGGATGTGACTACATAGGCAGAACGTCTCAGCGTTTGGATTTTAGAATTAAACAACATTTACCCCCAGAATTTTAAATCCGGCCGCTAACAAAAAGCCAACTAGTGAATACATCTGGGTCATCTATAGCGGAACACGCTATAACTAGCAGGAATGTGTTGCTGGTTTGAGTGTTGACAGTTTTTCCATTCTGGCGAAGTCACACTCTGCATATCATTTGAAGGTTCTTGAGTCCATTTACATCAAGTCCCATGAGCCGTTTCTCTGTAAGCAGAGAGATTGCTTGTTGGGCTTGAATGTGATTGGGCTCTAGTTCTTTCTATCATATATAAAATTTTTTTTTTTTTTTTTCCCTTTCCCCTCATTGAATGTTTTTTGTTTTTTAAGTTTATGATTAAATAATCCCAGTGTATCAAACTTGAGGAGTACTGGGACGAAACCGGTTGTTTGTTTTAGTTCTTAGTTTTCATAATTATGTCCTTTACATTCCGCTTATTCCTTGCCATAATAAAATTTTGTACCTGTAAGAATCTTTTCAAATATATATATATATATATATATATATATATATATATATATATGCAAGCACACACCCTGTTAAGATACAAGAATAAAATTAAGCAAAACCTAAATTCTGTTGACACCCTTTCAGGAAGTGACTTCTGATTGTCAGGAGTGTACACATAAAAGGTATTACAACTTTTGAGAGGTTACACATTGAACATCTATGTATTACAAGGAAGAACAGTGGGCACCTCTTTAACATTCCTGCAGCCTTCACAAAAGGTGCTATTCCCTGTCCTATATGCAGAATGTTGTGAGGGTCTCAAACTGGCCTTAATAGTCATCAAAGGCACAAATATCAATAGGGTAGTTTAACCCTCATATGTCAAAAATAACAGAGTCCATCATATATGACAAATAAGAAATGTTTAGCAATCTAACATATTTGAATTTTATTAAACCTTCATCAGAAAATGAGATATGGAGAAAAAGAAAGAAATTCTGGGATTTTTATTTTTTATGTTGTTTGATTTTCATTGATTAATCATATTTCACATCATCTCTCCTTGAATTCAAAATTTCACAAATTATACTACACTTGTTTAATGAGTTGAATATTTTTTTCAAGTAGTAAATATGTTGATGAAGCTGCATTAAAAGACATACTTATTTATTCAGAGAAATATTTACCAGATATTTTTTATTTTCAATCTCTCCCATTTTTACATATATTTAATTGGTTAACTCCCTAAATTATCCTGTTAATTAATTGTGTTCTTGTTGATGTAAATTGATTTTAATCATTAAAACTATGTACACTGGTAATATCTACTGTTGTATCATAGCAAAATAAAAATAAAAAAATTCTGCATCTCCTGAGAAACAAATTGTACATGTAACAAAAATTAATAAATTTCATAAAGATTATCAAAATTATTGTTTCTGTGAAATTCACATTTTTATAAAAGTATTTTCAGACTTTGTTGATACAGGATTTTGTAAAATGTTGAAATTACTTCCTGATTGTATTATACAATTATATTGTCTGTAATCAAATTAACTCATTATTTTTGCAATATCATCTAAAAATATATCTAATTTATGGTGAATAAAATGATTTTTGTGCATTTACTTATTTTATAGTAGAGGAAGTTATTTTTGTGCACTTGCATTCATGGAAGTAAGTCAATAATTGTAAGCTGATTCTTAATATTATGTATAGTGGCTAATTAACTAATTACTGGACATTAATAACAAGTTCCTTGCTAAAAATGTTCTTGATAATTGCTGTTTATTACTAATTTAGGTCTCCACATTTCCACTCACAGGCATTGACCTAAGTCACATGGTTGCCAGGCTATTTGAAAGCTCAAAGACTTAACAAGAACTAATTTGAGCTGTAGACCATTCCTACCTCTTCCACTTTAACACCATGATATAGAAATTAATCTGATTGATTGATTGATTTATTTCTTAGGGCTTATTAACCTTGTGCAGGTTATTTAAAGCCACAAAACATTTCTAAAATTTGAAAAACCTTTGAGATAATAATGATATAAATTAACACATAGATGGGGGGGGGTAGACAAGGTAGATTCATGCCTTTTCCAAAGATATTTGCATGTAAATGAATACAAGGAATCCAATTGAAATTTGGTTTTCTGAATAACAATTCCAATCCATTATCCATTACACAACCTGCACATCCAAGTTTATAGCATGTAGTTCTCCCAAGCAGTCATCCATCTAGGTATTAATCAGACTCAATGTTTGAACAATAGTGAAGAAGCCACCAAGGTGGATGAGTGGATTTGCAGCTATTTGGAATTATGGCTCAGTGAATTTTTGATGATCCAGCTACAGGACTCTCAGTAGTCAGATGGATTGAGGCAGTTGAGCTGAAATAGCTTATAGCAACATTGATACATTGGTTTCTATTTATACTAAGCATGAAGACCAAGTAGTAGATTGTAGCAAGCTGTCACAAATTCACCAAGCCACAAGTCCAATTAACCACTAATCCACCTCGTCAGCTTCTTCACTCTTGTGCTTAACTTCCATGATCGTATGGGAACTGGTTTTTCAACATGATATGACTGTAAGCCAGAAACTAATCTGTCAAGAAGAATTGGTTAAAAAAATATAACTTGTTTGCTATCTTCAGCTAAAGTTATTTGAAAAATTAATACCCAGATTGAAATGTCCAATCTGAAGACAAGACGAGTGACATTATGTCAAGGTTCTACTGTTTGAAGAGCATGGTGAAAACTCACAAGTACAAAGATGGGTAGAGTGCACATACACTATACTAATCCCAAGCAAAGAGCCAGTGTGATACTTTGACCCGAGATTAAAATACTAATCCATATGTAAATAAGCCTGTCCTTCTTGAAGAGTACTCTGCTAGTATAATAACCAGATCTGTTGCTAAATGGGGAACCTTGGAATCTGCTTCCCCCAGGAAAATATTGTTTGAAATTGAAATGTCTAATATGGAGGTAAGGAGACAAATGGTCTATTGTTTGAATAATACAAGTGAAAGTTCACTTGTAATTACTAAGATAGACAGAGTGCACATATACTAAGCTGAAATTCTGATCCAAATGTAAATGATTCCTTTATTTTTTATGGGTACTCTGCTATTTATAAACTGAAAATGAGTCCTCTCCCTCCCTACAGATATTAAAAAAAATGTTCCAGGTATTTCTAAATGCAATGCTACCATTTAATTTTTCTATCTTGTAATTAATAATCTTTATTTTATTTTTTTAAACAGAGAATATTGTGACACCTCTCCACAACCGAAACAAACACTATTATTACCACCGTCGGTTCAATCGGGTACCAACAATTGATGAATGTGAAGTGGATGAGCCCCTTTGTATATTTGAGGCAAATGAACAGTTCAAGAGAGACAGGTCAGTATGGCTAATGTTGTGTTCTTTCAGGAAGGGACAAGTCAGTATGGCTAATGTTTTTTTAATTTCTATTCAATTTTTCTTGCATTTGTATAAGTGTTTCTGGACATAAAGTGTATAAAACTGTCCAAATGTTCTATATATCCAAGTGTTTTTAGCTATTCTATTAGATATTATCAAGGGTTTTTTTTTTTTTTTTTTTTTTTTAATGTTTCCATTATTTTTAGCCATTTTTTTACATGTGTATGAGATTATTATGATTTTCTATGAGTATGTTTCAGATAGTTTGGTAGGTTTCCTATGTGTTTAAATGGGTTCTAATCACTATACTTACACATGTAAAAATGCACTTATACAGTTAAAAAAGAAAACAAAACATCCTTGATAATGGCAAATAGAATAGTCAAGTGCTCAGATATATAGAACATTTGGATACACTTTGTTTTTTTTTGGGGGGGGGGGTTGCACACTTTATGTCCAGAAAAGAAAACACTTATACGAACAGAAGAAAAATTAAATCAAAAGCTTAATTGCAGTACCTTGTCAGTCGTCTTTGTTGACCATATTCGCCAAGTCTATGAATATAGAATACAGCGCAGTATGTAATCTGTTCAATAAAACAACGTTAAAGATTAATACTCACGAGTCAGACACTCTACTGGATTTGACTATATCGCCAATCTCACCAGCAGCTGTTCCGTAATTCTTCAGTCTTCGATATCAGAGGTTGGCAGTGAATATTCAAAAAAAAAAAAAAAAAAAAAAAACATGGCTGCCTTTATACACGTCGCATTGAATATTTTGAGCCTTCTGATTGGTTAACCCTTCTATTGGTGAACTATAAAATGAGTCAGCTCATTTTGGCTAGCTCACTAGTACTACAGGGTACCCAAAAATTCCAACAGTCTTTAATGAAATGTGCATGTGTGTGTATTTGGGCAGCAATTCCTCTTTTGTACAAGTTTTATATTCCATATCTCTTCAGAACAAGGGTGATCATGCCTCTCCACAACTTCCTATCTTTTGTAACTCTTAATAATGTTTATCGTTTTGCTATTTTGTCCCAGTCCAAGTCTAGCCATTCATTTACACAAACTAATTAAGTAGGTTACTCACTATTTCCCCTGCCCCTCTTCCTGTCAGTATAGGTATTTTTCAGTGCACCCCCATTGCTACCAAATCTGACATGGTCAAAGTTTAAAATGGGTTCAATGGCATTACTGTGGAAAAATTACCCAAGCCACCTCAGCACTTTCCCTTTTGGGGATGCCTTGGGCACCGGACTATAAACCCAGCCCCCTCTTGAAGGAGAAGTACTGCATATTGGGATAGGCCAACCTGGGCTTGGGCTTAATATTTTTAGAAACCGGTGCCAAGTAAGCATATTATGTGTCTCAAAAATTTCAACACATGCTTTCTGATTCTAACTATAAGCAACCTTTTTGTTTTTATTTTCCTTAAAACTTCCTCATTACTCATATACCCAAGCTATGTTTTTCTCAGAATCCTTTTGTAGAACCACATCTCTGTTGCTTAAAGTCTCCTCTTCATCTGTGAGGAAATTATCCAGCATTCACTGCCATATAAGAAAACTGATACTACATAGCAGTTCAACATTCACTTAAATAAATATGTAAATTTCTTTTGCCTGCACAAGATGCTGCTACATTGAAAAATAATACTTGTATGACAAATGTTTTCTATGGTATTAAACTGACAACTTGCTAAGATAAATGGTCTTATCCATAGCACCAGGCAGGTTAAATGTGATGACCTGATACTAAAAGGTATCTAAATTGAAAGACATCTTTTCCTTGTGTTTTTTTTTTTTTTTTTTTTTTGTATTGTATTTATATCAGAATTGACATAGCATAAAATTTTTGTTTATTCACCATCTTAAGAATAATAGCACTATAAGGATACAGAAGTTTCTTATCTTCTTTTGGTGGAGATAAGTCATGTGGGTCATATGACAGCTGCTTAGTGATGTCACTTCATACAGTCACAAAAGCACCAGCCAAATTCTGTTTGTTTTTCAGCAGCTAAACTATAAAGTTGCTTTCTTTAGCCTATCCCCTCCCCTGACCCAGGCAGAGACTAAATCTGCCTCTCCAGAAGCTTACAAGTCCATGGTGGCATTTCCCTTTAGGAATATATCTTTCCGAGACATACAATGAAACTCCAGCTCGCTGTCCTCAATTTAAGAATATCCAAGACTCACTGTTTTCCTGTTTGTGGAATATGTCCTGGACTGGGACATAGATGAATCTGGCCTATTTGAATTTAGAGTCTTAAAGAGATGGCTTCTCCAGACACAGGAGTATCTCCATATTATATGTAAGCCATTCCTTTTTGTTTTTCCTTACGATCTGCTTTGCTGTGTAGATATATATGATATATTATTCCCCACATAGGATACTTGTGTATGTCTTGGTGATATAAGTCTCTCTGAGAACAAAGCATGTTTGTCATTCCTTTTCCCTTTCAGCCATTCTGTTCTGCCCGTGAAATATGGCGTTATTCGTTTATTCTTCCATATGTATTTCTCCCATTATGGGCATTATTATATCTGTGATATCACAGATATAATAATGCCCATAATGGGAGAAATGCATATGGAAGAATAAATCTTTCTTTCTCACTCTCTCCCACTATTTTCACATCTTTGTTGTATCTGTGTTCCTTTTTAGATCATGGTCAATTCAACTCTATTTTTCTCAAGCTGTTCATATTAAAACTCTCTTTATAGATTTTAACTAGTTTTCTTACTCAACAACACTGCTGCATCTAAGAAGTTTTTCTTCTTGCAAAAATGATTGATTATTACTTTAAATTTCTTTTCATGTTATTTGACATAAGGCTAAAGGATTCATTTTGAAGAACAAAACATGTCACATAGGATTTTTTTTTTTTTTTTAATTCATTATTCTGATATAGAATTTATATATTATATTCTTCATAGGACAAAATGTTAATTAATTTTTTTATTCTTTTCGAACAGGGGTGTTGATGCCAACATCTTGAAAATCCTTCGTAGACGTAAGACAGAATGTATGATGTACAATGGACATAACGCACCACAGAAATGCCAAAAAGTTACTGAGGATTATGAAAAAGCTTCCACCAACTGGTTTATCAAGTGTGAGTGCTGTTTTATGGATTTTAATCTTTAAAATTTACTTGTATTGAAGACTTGTATTTAAAAAAGAAAAAACATTTTGAATTATTGTTTTCTTGAAATTTTTATTACAAATGGTTTTGTGTACTTTTGTAGAAAAACAATGTAACAAGGCTGCTTCTGGAGAAAACAGTTTTACTGCTACTACCTGTGCAGATAAGATAGTGATGGGAGTATTAACCTTTATCACTTTGTATGTGACTTCATTTGCTGTACAAAAAGTTAATCTGAACCATGAATTTGTTTGAATTTCATAGTGAGGTTGTCATATCCTGCTATGGCAGCAAAAAACAACTTTGGGTGAAATTAACAATAAGGATAATACAAATGAGAGGCCTTGAAAAAGAATGCAGTAGAAAGGGAAATAATATTAATAATGCAGAGTGCTAAAGGTTAATAATTTTAGCATAAGAAACATTTTATTTTCTGAACTTTGTCAAAAAAAAGAATAAGGAATTATCTCCCTTTGTTCGTTGGTTGGATTTTTGAAAATATGTCTCCGTGTTTTTGTTGTTTTTTTTTCCCTGCTTGTTCATTTGGTTTTTATTCCTTTTTAGACAGCAAATTACAACAAAACACCTAACTGCACAACTGGAACCAGAAATATTTACATTGATATAAATAAATAGTAATGTGCATGTGGTGTAATGATTTACAACTCTGAGCAAGCCAGGTTAAAAATTTGATCAGTCCACTTCAACTGACCCCAAAGATTGCAAATCAGTTTTAATCATTTTCAAAGTCACAAATAAGCGAAATAATGTTTAAAATGATTCATACTTATGGGCTTCCATACACGTCAAAACTTATGAACATAAGAAAATTAGCTTGGCTAATATTTTATATCACATGTAATATTTAATTATTTAACACTGTTTTTATTTAGTAAAATTTAATTAGGAACAACATTTAAATAGTTAAACTTAGCATAAAGTCTATTGGCAGACTTGATTAGCTGGGGACCAGTGAATGTTATCTGTGTGTTCATTTCACTTGATAAAATAAAACTGTGTACAGTCTAGGAACATCCCACATACTATCTTTGATGTTGTAACATAGCCCTCAATCTGACATATAGTCAATTTATGAAATGATATGCTTTCTTTGTGTTTCCTTTTCCTTCTTTCTTTTCTTCCTTTATTTCCTGTTTAGACTGAGTCTTGTCTCAACTGAGAAATGTCAGACAGATTGACCTCCTAGGGAGTAAGTCAGTAACCCAAGCCCATGTGACATGTGCTACCAAATGGGATTTTTTTAACTGTATTTTCAATTCCCCAATAACTTCCAACCATGATAGGTCAGGAGTAAATCAGCTCTCATTGTGCGCTCATTAAAAAGGCACTTATGAACTTATTCTATTACTTGTTGTGTAAGGAATAAGGAAATATTGTTGTCAAAGATCATGAATTTATTCAACAGCTCACTGTGCAGAAAATAAGAGAACATTATACCCAAAGATATCCTAATTTTGTCATGGATGTAATTTGAATACCAGAGTGGGAAACAAATTGTCCAGCTTATATTGTGAAAAGAACTACTGACTTTTATTTAGACATTTTAAATAGATTCTCTCTTTGCCATTATGAACATTTGAATTTACAAATTCATGAAACACTAATAATTGAACTAATACCCAGTATCAGATATGTGATATGTGCCTTTTATTGATTTTATATCTGTTATTCTAGACTCTTTCTGTTTGTTATCTAAAATTATTTACAGACGTTCATCTTGTGTTTGGTGTTCATTGGCACCTGTGTCATGTGTTCCTATGTTAGTGAACTTATCTTTCCTTTTTACTTATTTTTTTTTTCTGGTTTCATATTGCTATATGTTGCAAATTTGTAATTATGTAAATAAAACTTTGACTTATGACTATATTTATCTTTATTGCAAATTTCAGATGGAGATCTTGGTGCAGCTGCTACCGTGGTTCATGCCTTCATGAAACAAAAACATCGAATGATTTGGGAAAGAAGGCAAATTGAACAGGGAACAGGTAAAGTCCTACGCTGATGCTTTCCTTTAGGACTTGACACTTATTGTTTGGATACCAATCAGTTGTCTGTAGAAAATAAAATTGTTTGCAACTTGTATTTCTTTGCCTTTCTTTTTATTTTTCCTCCTTATTCAATAAAGGGGAAAATCCTTTCACCTTTATTTATGATGAGCCATCAGATTGGATGACATTTGACTAACCAGTGCCAAATTTTGGATTGACTCTCTTTTTATTAGTCAACCAAGTTAACCCAACTTATTTCAGTTGTTGCAAGTAGTGAGATTAAAAATTTAGTAACACTTTTCTTAGAATCTTTGGTTCTGGTAGAAATCATCAGAATGTGTTTTGTTTTTCTTTTTTTGTTTTTTTTTTCTTTTTAATTGGTATCACCCCAATCAAGGCAGTCATGCCACTAAAACACAAAGGGTTACAGGATGTGGAAGAATTAGAAACAGAAACAATAATGATGACCAGTAAGCGAAGAGAGTAATCAGGATAGGCATAGATAGTGATTGATATCGCATTTAAATTTTTGCAGATTAAAATTGGCTGGAAAGCATGAAGCCAGAAGGGAGTTCCACAAGCGATAAGTGCAAGCAAAAGAAACTGTTAGCATAGAATTAACAGCTACATCTAGACATCTCAACTGTATATTGATGAGATCTTGACACAAGTATAGTACTTCGCTTAAATTCAGTCTAGTTACCATAGTGAAAATCTCATCTGAACAATTACCATGAAAGTATAGAAGAAGCACAGAGGCAACCTTATGGTGATGGGGAAACTGTCTGAAGCCAAGCTGCCAGATCAAGACCAATAATATTGCAGATTCTTTTTTGGATCTTATCAAGGAGCTTAAGGTAAATAGCAGGGGCACCAGACCATATGTGGCAGCAATATTCTAAGATTGGACGAATGGTAGACTTATGTGTATGATAGATTCTGGAGAGAAAAATTGTCTCACCTGATATAGTAAACTGACTTTCTTAGCTGACCTAGCAATATAGCCTTTCCAGTATTAATACTATGGGGTTTTCAAAATCCCATTTAAAAAATATTATTTAGTTTGTTACTTTCTGATTTTACAGATTCTCTCAAGTGGTTGTACTTGTTTTTATAGAATAAAAGAAAAGGTTTTATTTTGAACAATTGAATTAAAAGGCTGGTAAACATGGATCCATATGCCTGCAATAAGACTGAGTGTCAAAAGGACAGTTCATCTGATGACACAGTTCTTTTAACTACCATCACTCTTCAATGTTTATTGTTTAAAAAGCAATGATTAGAATTGTAATAAAACCTAAACAAGTGGAAGTGAATTTATACATTTTCTTTGTACTTGAGAATTAACAACAAAAATAAAGACTATTATATAACAATATTTAACATGGCATATGGACGAAAAGGGTTAAAAAAAACGATTTTTTTTATCAGAAAGGGATTTATTTTCCCAGGATGTTGAACAGGTTTACAAATTCTCTTGAAAAAAATACACAATACGATTGTTACTATTCAACGAGACACAGCTGGCAGGAGGTTAAAGTCAACTGTTGAAAGGTGTCAAGGTCTATGTACTGGGAAAATTATTAACCAAAATTTCTGAGAAATAAAATTATAATTGTGAAGACAGAATGAGCAATCGACGTCAGGAGACTGATGTCATATAATGTCCCATCCTGGAGGAGGGCGGATCTTCCAAAATTGGAAGTGTGAAACAGAAAAGAAAAGAAGACTGGTTGAATTTTAGGAGATTTGCATTTCCCCCCATGTAGCAGTTAAAGCACTTTCTAAGTTGAGAGTATTTATTTCGTATCACACAGATAATAAATACTATTGACATCTACATAGAGGGGGAAGAGGTAGTTTTATCTTGATCCCAAGTGTTTCTCTGATAGACCAGTAGATGGTTCTTTTAAAAGTTTGGTCTTTTAAGCAGCATCCTTTATAAACAAAAGATAATAGGGATATAAAAAAAGTGGATGAGGGATTTTTGCAGATTAAGTTGCATCAAAACCGGAAATAGGTGCTGGTCTATATTATCAGTCATGTTTTGGATTGAGGTGAGTGCTGGTCTGCCCTTGGCAGGAGATATCCGTATTATTCTGGAGCCTCTATTTTCGTATTGCCAACCACCATATCAAGATGAGTAGATGGGCGAAGAGTTGATAGGTGGAAGATCTGACATAGCAAAAGTATCACCTAACTACCCACCTGGTCAAGCAGGCAAAGCCCTGAATAAAACATCTATAAATATGGAAAATGGTTCACATTCTTATTGCATTTTATTCTTTCATCATGTTACCTTGTGGGTATATAAGTATACTCTTTCCCAGCCTTTGGTGAACACCAAGATTGTGAAGTAAAATTCAACATGGAGTGATCACTGGACAGTTGATGGAAAGATTGGGTGAGAGTCACATGGTTACAGAAGCAAAATATCCTTGTAATGACTTGACATAGAAAGGCATTCAGAAAGCTATTTGACTAGCCATGAAAATTTGACTTGTCCAAACATTCTGTGGTAGGATAATATTGAGAATGCTGAGATGAAATATTGCTTCCAATCAGTGATTTTTTTTTTAATCCTCATGTTACATGTTTCATCACATTTTAAATACCTTAAATGTGATAACAACTAACAGGGCTTTATGCACCAAATTCAATAATAATTGTTGGCAGCTTTATCTCATATTGAAGAATTTAATTTCTTCTTTGCTGATTGCTTCTTTTATGATTACACCACCAATATGCAGGTTCAGGATTAGAAGCTTTCAGTTTTACCAAAACCTGCTTCCATCTTCCATTCCCTATTGCCATTTAGCTTTGCAAGAGTTGGAGGTAAAAGAAAGTCAGAGTAGAAGAAAGTGCCAATGGTGTGACCCACATACTTGATTTCATGACTTTCCTCTGCAGCACATATGGAATGGGACATGTAGAATCCAGTTATGAAACTGCAAAAGACTGCCACTGACTCTGTTATAATTTCAAGTGGCAGCTTCTGTAGCATAGCCATCTTCATCTGTTGGTTCAACCATTGAGATCTATTGTAATTGTCATATGCTTGTTAGACCATTGGGAGTCTTTGAAGACTAAAAAATGATAATATAGAACATGTATTTGTATACTTTTCCTGAATGTAGCTTTTTGCATGACAAGAGTTATATAATCTTGCATTGTCATTGCCTTCAGGGTTATTGAAATCAAGATATGACTAAATATTAGCACAATCAGTGGTTTCCAAACTGTTTTGTCGGCTCAATTTCATTCACAGGGTTTACGTCAATTTGTGGAATGATTTTCAGGCTTTCCTTAATAATATAGACATAATGCATCTACTTATAATGATCCTTTTCAGTTGTCTAATCAGTTTCTTGATGTTAAGATGAAATTCATTAAGGAAGATGCCGTAGTATTTTTTTTTTTTTACCCACGTATGAAACTGCTCTCCTTTACCCACCACAGAGAACCCTCCCTGCCTCCCATCAGAATAACTGATTCCCAACTCCTTGAGAGCACCTCATTATGCCTGTCTCACACTGTCCACTGACATGAGGTGGAATAAATACATTGAATCAATTGCTTTATCTACCACAAGGAAAGTTGGCTCTCTGTATCATGCCAGAAAGTTTTTCTTGTTTGAGTCCATCCTTCAAATCTATAAATCAACCATCCATCCTTGCATGGAATACTGCTGTCATATATAGTCTGGTGCTTCTGCTGTATGTCTTGAGGTCTTGGAGAAAATCCAGAGATGAATATACAAGATGATAGGTCCTGATCTGGCATCTAGTCTACAATCACTATCTCACAGACATGCCATGGCCTTCCTCTGTCTCTTCTACAAATATTTTCATGGCAACTGTTTCGACAAGCTACTTTTGCTGGTTCCTGGACTACATGAATTTAAATGAGCTACCAGGCTGGCAAAATGGTTAATTGTAACCGTCTCTTCTCAAACGGCTTCTTCTCCTGCACTTCCCATCTGTAGAACTCCCTTCCCCTTACTTGCTTCCCCGATGACTATAATCTTCAAATATTCAAATGTAATGTCAATCGACATCTGACACCCTGAGCTTCTTCCCCACCCTTCTCTGTATCCTTTCCTCAAATTCGCATATGATTAAGTTGGTTGTGCTATATAGGATTAATACAAATATAAAATATACGTCATTTAGTTGATTGATGTTATATTCAGCACCTTGACTCTGAAGTTTCATAGATGAACCATTGCATAATTGTCCAATCCACTCCTCAGGAGGTTTTCAGTAACTAACTGCTGTTTTTCTCAATTTTTGTTATTTTTATATTAAAGATGATTTAATGAATTTAGGTGCTAGTTGGGAGCTCTTATTATTTGTGTTAAGTTGATTTTTTTTTTGTTGGTATGTCTGTGTGTATGCATGTGTGGGTTTGTATGCATGCGTGTATGCATCTTTAAATGCCCTGGTTATTTCTCTTTTCATCGCTTTCTGTCTCTTACAAGGTCTGTCTAAAACGTGTCCAGCCATTTTGAATATTTTGAGAACAAATTTTATAGCTTTAACGTTACTTGATGACTAATCAAAAAGAACCTTACTATATGAACAGACATTCTCCCATAGGATTACTAAGTCAACAGTGAATGAGTTTGTATACTTTGCGACAGTCACTGATTTTTCACATCTTGCTCAGCGATTTTTGGCATCAAAGTTTGTCAGCGTTTCCACATCTGTAATCTAGATTAGGATATTTCTGACTGTGTTGAAATGTAGAAGGAATTCTGTAGGATATCCCAATTACTTGGAAAGCTTTTGTAATGACAATTACTTGGAAAACTTTTAATAAAAGTGGGCAAATTTTAACCTTCGGAATTGCAAAAAACAGTTTTTTTCTCTCAACACCACTATTACTGTACACTACTTTGACTCCATCAGCAATGTTTATTTTTTTTTTTAAATTTTTATAATTTTCATAACAACAAATATGTTACATATTATTTAGTTGTTAGATTGTTTATTTATCATTTCATCCTAAGCTAGGCAATAAAGCCACCAAGATGCAAGAGGCTACTCAGTCTATGAGAAAATATGAGGAAAGGAAAACATTATTAAGAAGTGAGAATAAAAGAACAGGAATTAAGACAGAAGATAATGATTGATATTACATTTAAATGTTTGAAGTTCAAAATTAACTGGAAAGCAAGAAGCAAAAAGAGAGTTCCACAAGTGAGAAGTGCCAGAGAAGAAACTATTAACATAGAACCTATGTTTACATCTAACCATTTCAATTGTAAATTGATGAGATCTAGCTGCCAATCTGGTACTGCACTTAAATTCATAAAGTCGAGGTACCAAAGAGGAAAACTCATCAGAACAATTACCATGAAAGTATTTATAGAAAGGCACAGGGAAGCTACATTATGGCAATAGGAAGGAACTGAAGGTAAGATGCCAGGTCAGGACCATTAATATTGCAGAATCTTCATTGTATTTTATCAATCTCTAAATACATAACAGAAGCACCAGACCAGATGTGGCAGCAATATTCAATGCATGGACAAATTAAACTTTACATGATTAACTTTATATTTACAAGTTTAAACAAATATGTGAAACAACTACAATGCCATATTTATTATTTACCATTTTATAAAGAAATATGAAAAGAAATTTTTTTTATTAAAAATGTCTATTAACTATAAAACAAGAAAATTTAAATATACATGATTTTTCTGGATATTATTTTTGACATATCATTTTTTCATGGTTCAAATGTTAAGCCTTAGATTAAGAGTACTTGGGCTTTGAATAAAAGAAATTTGTTTTTTGTTATAAATGTAGTTGGGTTTTGAATAAAAGAAGATTCATTAAAAATGACTGACAAGGTACTACGGTTAAATTTTTTATTTCATTCTTGCCATGTTCTGATAATTTTCTTCCTTTCTGGACATAAATTATGTTGAATATTCCGTATGTCCAAGTGCTTTCAGCAATACTTTTAGCCATTATCAAGGATGAATTTTATTTTAACATTTAACTGAATGTATGGATTGTTTTATATATGTATCTAAAATTATAAGAACATTTTATTTTCCAAACATGGTCAGCACATTGTGGCCATGCTCATAGTTATGTTATTGAGTGTTAGCTTTTACTTTTTTTATTAATAATGCTTCCATTAACTTTAGTCTTTTTTTCCATGTGGATGAGGTTGTTATATTTGTATTATTAATGAGTATGTTGTCAATGGAATTTGGTAGGTCTCCATGTGTACTTAAATGAGACCTAATTGAGCTTTGGTCAAAGAGATGTAACATAAGTCTTCTTGTTAGGCATCTTGTAGTATATCCAATATAATTATTTATGAATTTGGATTGATCAGGAACACAGTTTCTTAAGGGACATGTGAATTTGTACATACTATTGGTGTTATGAATAATCAAGAGTGGTCTCCCTTGTTTGGTTACTCTCCTCTTTGAGAGAGCAATTTCTGTTTACTGGGACTATAAAAGGACACTATATGCGAACCTTGTATTCTCAGTTGAATAAAGCTTTCTTAAAGCCTATACCTGCGTACTTTTGTCATTACAACTGGTTCTCTGTAATTTGGATCTTACTGAGTTCTTATTGTTGACAATGAGGTTAACAGGCTTAAATTCTTTATAGTAGATAATTAACTTTTCTTGTTTTATTGATTGGAGTTGTATATTTCTTTCTAATGTTTCTAAGGGAAGATTCATCTTACTTATAGTTACCACACATTTGATTTTTATAGAAAATGTTAATGTTATTATTTTTTTTCTGTATGTTCAGTGTTGCTATTGGTTACCTTAGAAAGGAAAAGTCTAATATGGTGACCTTTTATATATATATATATATATATATATATATATGGTCCAGATACTCATTTCTGAGCATACCTGTTTGTTAGGGTGACTACTAGCAAATCCCAGTTGCAGATGCCTGTTCAAGCACATTTCTGTTCGTTCAACACCCACACAGCCTACCTGTGCTTTATACTGCAACCATATTAAGTAGACCTTTGTTGCAGTTTCTGGAAGAGAGCACATAATCTGGTGTGAGATATATATATATATATATATATATATATATATATATATACATATAATTTAAAAAAAAAAACAAACAAAAATCAGTCAACCAGGAAATTTCTGGAAGATTTCTTGAACCCTTGGTTCACAAAATTTTTTCACCATTTCCTAAAGGATGCATACACACGTACACACACACATATGCACACACACATTTGCAGGATGTAACACACTGTGCATTAATCATCAAATTTTTACACAAATCCATTCAAGTAGGATGAGTTTGAATTTTATGAATATTGTGAAATAATTTCCGGCTTTCATCCTGAAAATTGTTTCGCCTGATTTTGTCTGTGAGAGGCCGAAACATCTCTTGAATTGTTTTGCGGAAAGACTTGTTAAGCAATACATATATGACTGGGTTAATTACAGATGATATTAAACCAAGAAGGGTTGCAATTCGTCCGACCATATAGATGACTCTGTTGTTGAACCATAACATCTGGATCAAGACAACAACAAAAAATGGTATCCAAAGAAAGCAGAAAAAACAGACAATAATGCCGTACAGGAGGAGAGACCTTGTCTTCTTCTGGGACTGAATCTCCGGAACATAATAGAATTGGTAAGAGCACTGGGTCATGGCACCCCTCTGGTGTTTTCTTGTCACTGCAAATATCCGCATGTACAGAATGATAATAAATAAACTGATGATGAAAAAGTGAATGAGGAGAGTAATTATATAGCCTGGGGTGAGGACTTTCGTGAAGATACAAGTTTGTGTCTGATTCCAGTTATTCCAATAAAGGGGGACAAAACCTAGAATGAGGCTGTATGCCCATAACAATGCAGAGATAAGAAACACCCTTTGGTTTGTCATCATAGTAACATATCGAAGAGGGTAGATGACAGAAAGGAACCTGTCAACAGTGATAGCCAGAACATGAGTCAGGGATGTGCCACACGGGAGCAGAAATGTGATATATCGCATGAGGCAGGCATATTTCATTGTGTTGAGTGAAGGCTTCAGATAATATACAACTTGGTAAGGAAGAGAAAGGGCCATCATGATGTCAGCCAAAGCAAGGACTGCAACAAACTGATTGGTTGGTGTCCGTAACCGTTGGAAACGAATGATTGCCACAATAATTGTCCCATTTCCAAAAAGGATAATTATCATCAGGAACACAAGAAACACAGAAAGCAATTCCTGTTTTTCCTTTAAGCCAAAGAAATTAAGTGTGGCATTGATTTCTGTTTTATTAATTTCACTCCTAGACATTCTGATCTTTTTTCCTTACCAAATATTAGTCCAGATTTTGTTGAATACTTGAGAAATCTTCTGGCATTGTGTTTCTTTGATTTTTGTCTTATCTTTATAGAAATTAGATGTTGGCTCTTTAACTTCAGAAGTTGTTTCAATCTGAAAATATAAACAAAAGAGTATATCATTTCTTAAAATAATACCAGCAGAATTAGTTTTTAATGAAAGAAGAGTTACCAGTTTTAACAACATTTACTTGAATATCAGTAGTGATAGAGAAATAGATAAATACACAATAACAAGAAAACCAAAATTTCACCATCATTAAAAATAAACAGGTAAAAAAATCACCAGGCAAACAGAGCCATAGTCTGGCCAACCAATCATAAACAGAATGTAAAAAAAGAAATAAAAAAATAATAAGGAGACCCAAGTTTCACCATCTCTAAAAACAGACAGGCGATAAAAATTGTCAGGTAAACAAAGACATAGTTCAACCAACCAATCAACAAGTTTTCACAACCAGGATGTAAAGTTATAAGTTGTAGATTAGATTTGTTTATTACATTTGCTTTTAACACAATGGAGCTCACCTTGTACAAGGCCTAAGAGCCACTTGAAGTAGAGGATTACAGAGTAAGAGGCACAGTTTATGGGGATATGTGGGAAAGATAATGGTTGATCCTAATGGCTTATTTTTACAATGATGTCCACCCTGTACAAGGCCCAAGAGCCACTTGAGGTACAAGATTACAGAGTAAGAGGCAGAGTTTATAGGTTTTTTTTTTTAATCAATTCACCCCAAGCAAATCAACAATGCCACAAAGACACAGGGGACTACTGGGAGTGAAAGGGAATGA
The DNA here is from genome assembly GCA_903632075.3 of Acanthosepion pharaonis. Taxonomy (NCBI): domain Eukaryota; kingdom Metazoa; phylum Mollusca; class Cephalopoda; order Sepiida; family Sepiidae; genus Acanthosepion; species Acanthosepion pharaonis. The sequence continues at coordinate 387,596 of CAHIKZ030001538.1, read as the reverse complement.
AAAGATTTTAGAAGGAACTGGAAACCTGATCCTAAACAGGGAACAAGAGTTGAGAAGTGTTTAAAATGAAGCTAAATGGTTAGTAAAAAATAACTCATAAATTTGATAATTTCAAAAAGAAGAAGGTGACTCTCTTGCATGCAAATTAAAAATGAGACTTGAGTATGGAGCATGTTTTGGCCCTATTAGAGATTTTTTTTTAATCAATTCATCCCAAGCAAGGCAATCATACCATAGATGCAATGGGCTACTAGGGGTGAAAGAGAATTAAAAAACTTTAGAAAGAACTGAAAACCCAACCCTAAACAAAGAACAAGGGATAAACCTCTACTCCTGTTCAAAAGACCAGGGAGGAGAGTGAACTGGACAACAGATAATCCTAACTGCTCCTATTGAGGAGAAAAAAAATTACTTAGTAAATAAAATTTCAGAGTTCAGGGAGAGATGTTAGAATTATAGAGTTGAAGTAGATTTTAGGAGGAAACAGAAACCCAACCATAAACAGGAAACAAGGGATAAACACCTACTCCTGTTCAAGGGATCAGAGAGGAGTATGAATCGGGCAATAGGTAAACCTATTTACTCCTATTGAAAAAGAAAAAGATAATTAAATAATTAAGAAATAAAATTCCAGAGTTCAAGGGGAGATGTCAGAATTTTAGAGTTAAAGGATCTGGAAATCCAATCCTAAACAGGGAGGGCTTATGGCCACATAATGTTGAAACACTGGTTCCTATTCAATCACCAGAGCCTGGTCAGTATCTAGATGGGTGACTGCTTGGAAATACCAGGCGCTGTAAGCTTGGATATGTGGGTTGTGTAATGGATAATGGCTTCAAATTGTTAATCAGTGAGCTAAGTTCCAATTCCAGATGGGTTTGGTATATTCACTTACACACAAATACCCTTGAGAAAGGCATGGATCCACCTCTTCTCTCATCAGCTATGGGTTAATTAGTAAAAATTGTATCACTAAACGATTAATCAAACTCTCTTTACAAAAATATGTCAATGAAACCTGATCTATAAAACTGATTTCTTACAAAGAATACATATTCTATTCCTACAAATCTATTGTCAGAATTAAATAACCCATTGAGATTGATATGCCATAAAACAAAATAAACACAAACTCAAACCCTAAATAGGGAACAATTAATAAACCTTTGTTGCATGTGATAAAAACAGTGAATATGAAAGAAGAAAACATTTAAACTAGAGAATGTTTTTGTGTGTGAAGTTTGTGTAGAAGTAAGTTCAAGAGGAAAGTAATGGAAAGTGAAGTGAAAGGTGCATGCCCTGGGGAGGGACACATTTGTACCATGTGCAACCTACATCTTATTGTCTCAGAAAAATAGGAAAGAGAGTATGACAGAGAATGTCATTGCCTATTTAAGGGAAATACTCAGCCATGGTTGTAGACATTTGTGGCAAGTGATAGTTGTGTCAATAATGACTAGCATTCTGGTATATTTGTGTTTGTTTTAAAATTTGTTTTGAGTGGAGTGCAGCATGTGTGACTTAGCTAGATGAAAACTGGCATGTAATTAGAGATATATGTTTTCTAATGTATAAATTTGGTTTTAATTTGTTATCTCTTACTATGTGTAAATCATGTTTTTCTGCTACACTTCTACTCCTGTTCAAAAGTAAAATCAGAAGACAGAGGAGGTCAGAAGGATTTCAGCAGTCACAACATAGATAGACAGACAGATATGACCAGACTGAGATAGATTCGAACACACACGCACACCAGTTATTGACAGTAAATTTTAGCAGTTGCATGAGAAAAATGTTGTCAGTTACTGCTGAGTGCTTTTGAACCTTGTATATAGAGACAAAGTTTTTTATCAATGGCCACTGACTTTACTTCTTGTCATTTAAACACAAGTACTAGATAGATAGATATGAACAGACTGAGATAGATACATATGACCAGACTGAAATAGATTCACACACACACACAACAGTTGCTGACAGTAAATTCTAGCAGTTGAATGAGAAAAATGTTGTAATTTACTGCTGAGTGCTTTTGAACCTTGTATATAGAGACAAAGTCTTTTTATCAATGGCCACTGACTTTACTACTTGTCATTTAAATACAAGTACTACATTAGATAAGACCTATTATTTTTTTTTGGCCTTTTGTATATGATAATATATTTAGTATATATTCATCTTTCCATCTCCCATCAAACATGCAAGCACTCTTTCACATATGTATAATGTACAGTAAAATAAGTAACTCTGTCTTTTAAAATTTCAACTAACAGCAGCACTGGTTGTTTGGTCAATAAATGCTGAAACCTTCCTTATAAGGAAATGGCTAATATTACCATTATCATTTACTATCCGAGGTTATATCAATAAATCTGTGGCTTGACATGTAGTTATTACATTCCATCACCACCGATCAGACCCTGAACTACTGCCAGACATGATGAATGGATGTCCCCTCAAGGAGTCACCGTGCCTAGAGAGGATATTGGGCATAAACTCACACCTGAACTCAAGTGGAAATCCTATATACAAGTCATCATTAAAGATGCAGTTAAAATGATTGGCTCCCTGTACCACTCCAGAAAGTTCCTGAGTCCTCATGTTATCTTCTACCTTTATAAGAGCTAGATCAGGCTAAAAATGGAGTACTGTTGCAACCTTTGGGCAAGTGCTGACTAGACCTCAAAAGAGCCCTTGTGGACGAAGAATTATTATCTACCCTCCAACCTCTCTCTCACAGGTGGGATGTGGCAAGTCTCTCACTGCTCTATTGCTACTAACATGGAAAGTGCTCAGATAAATTCTGGTTCGACCTTTGGGGCTAGGACCTACCATGCCACTAACATAGTAGCACATCACCCACATTCCCTCCATGTTCCATTGGAGAGAAGTAAGTTCCACTCTAACAGCTTCTTTCCAAAAACCACAGCCCTATAGAAAAGACTCCCTAGACTCTAGGGAGTTTTTCCATAGGCACTATAGGATGTTTCCCTGATCACTACAATCTTAACCTGTTCAAGTCTAGAGTCAACAGTTATCTTCCCCTCCTACTCATATAAACTACTCCTTATCGTAACCTTGAGTGGCCCCAAGCCTTGTACAGGATGAACCTTACTGTAAAAAAAAAAAAAGAATTAACTTATTTTTTTGATTTTACATTTCATTGTAAAAGGGTCAATCTCTGTGATTGCCATTTGACCCTGGACTAATGAATTGATTAGGAAGGAGATTGTGTTGAAAAATAAATGATTGGAATTAGTTAAAAAGGGAATAAATCTATACCTATGTAAAGGGCAGTTGTGTGTGTGTGTCCCCCCAGCTAAAACTAAAAAACCACAATAGTTATGACAAAGTAAATATGTATACAGACTCATTATCGTCTAAACTAGCTTTTAGTAAAAAAATTCTCACCGTATAATTTGTATTTATGAAGATATTTTAAAATTAAAATGCATTAGAATGCATTCAAAATTTTCAGAATTAAAAAGTAAAACGAATGATAAGAATTCTTATTCTTGAATCAGATTACTATTCATATTTACTTTTTCATTCTGATTATATGCTATCTAAATTTGTATTTTTATTCCCTTGAACTTATTTTGAAAGAAGTAAGGCTCGCTATAGTTTTTGCTTGAAAAAATGATTAATGTTTAATTTAATTGTTTATTAAATATATCTTAATTTAAGTTTATTTACTTTTTTATTAATAATAATTTGAAAAATGTTAATGAACTTTTATCTAAGTTTGATTTGTCTGAAAACAACATTAACAGAGTATTTATTTTTATAGTATTTAAATCGAAAAATAAAGTGTCCTTTTGAATAAAAATATGGGAATGCTCAGCCCCCTAAGACCTCCTTCCTGCCGAGGGTGGTATTTGGTAGTGTGGTATTTTCCTAAATTTAGTTGTCTTGTAACAAACCAAAAAAAAAAAAAAACAATGACGTTTATTTTCTTTTAAGATTGAATAAAAAATTATTTTCCATAAGATAGCTGAAAAATATGAATAAATCGTCATCAATAATAAACTATTATTCAGAGATCTTCCGAGCAACGCCGGTTATCCTTGCTAGTAAAGAATAAAGAATTAAAACTAAAAAAGGAATGTAGAATAAAGATCTGAAATAAACTTACCAACTTTATTTTCTTTTCAAGTTGTTATGCACATAAGATTCTTTGGAAATAAAAAAGACCGATGAAATTTTTTTTTTTTTTAACAATTGAACTGAGTCGAGAAAATAGCGAAACAATTTTTAAACGAAATAATAAGAAAGGGCACTCCTGCTTCCCAGTAAGACCTTTGCTCCATTGTGAAACCATTTCCTTGTAAAGCGAGTCAATCACCGAGAGAAAAAGAGAGAAGTAAGAGATAACGAGAAAGAAATAGAAAGAGAATGAGAGAGGAGGACAGATAGAGATAGAGAGAGTGAGTGAGTGAAGGTAGGGGGGTGATGTTCAATGACTTGCATTGTAACTAGATAATGTACATTGTACAACAGGTTCCAAAAAAAAAAAAAAATCACGACTGTATTTTAAAATTAAATAACATTTTGGATTATTCTATAGGATTTTTTATTTAGTAAAAAATCCCTACGAAAAAAAAAAAAAAATAGTTCAAACAAACAAATGTGAGGTAACATTCAAGACAGACGACAAGAGCCGAATTAAAAAAAAAAAAAAAAAAACAGCCGATAAATTTAACACAAAAAAACTAAAAATGAACGATTTACATGCTCCTAAGTGCATTGTGTGCCAAATTATGGTCAATAACAAGTGTAAACTATCAATGAAAATGAAATATGCCTTTTTACGATAAAAATTATATAACTAGAGAAGACCCCCAGAAAAGGTAACTACTACAATACATAGGAAGAAAGGAGAAAATACTTCTCTGAATAGTTTTCAAATTGGTACAATTTTCAAAGCAAAGTTCGTGATAGATAACAGCGAAGAACACAGAACAAGCACACCAGCCGGAGATTTTCCTTGATGTAGGAGCGACTTTGATCTTCCTTTCAATTCTCTTTTTAGTGGTGGTCAAATTTCTTCTTGTATTGTTTTTCTTTTTGGGCCGGGGCGACCTTATTGTCAGATCCGAAAATTAACTCCAAAGCCGCCTTAAATAAAACCTAAGGCTCCACCAAATACGTCTCAGAATTTGGAGAGAAAGCCTTTTTTTTTTGGTTTTGGATGAGAAACAAACAAACGCAGCTGTTTCCCCAAAAATCAAAATGTACCAAAAAAAAATTTTCGAAATTCCCGACGCAGCGTCTGCTTTCTCTCTGAAACGCAAAAACGGTACACAGTCAAGCAAGCAGCTTAAATTTCTTATAACTGGTTCTTTTATAAAATAGGGATCAACTTTACACTATTTTTTATTAGGTACCTAAAAAATAGGTTGGCTTTATTTTTTTAATATACAGTGTAACCCGGATATAAGAGACCCGGATATAAGAGAAACCCGGATATAAGAGAGATTTTCTCTGGTCCCAAATTAGAGCCTGTGTTATAATTGACCAAACCAGGATATAAGAGAAACCTGGATATAAGAGACTTTTCCGGTCCCGACAACTCTCTTATATCCGGGTTACACTGTACCAAAAAAATCGCTAGCCATTTTTTTAAACAACAAATCAGTGAACTATCAGATTCGAACGAAATTTTCATTACTTTTTTAATTCATTAAATGAATGAATTGTATATGGAATAGCCTATTTTATTAGAAAACTTTGTAGAAATATTTGTTGAAATCTGTTTTTTAGTAGCGTGAAGCTTATGCGTTGAACAGTTGATGTACCCACGCCAATAATGAATGACGAGGAAACACATGGGTGATTTTAACAAAACGAGATAAGGAATTTTATTTGAAGTTGGCTCAGTAGTTTGTTTCAGGAAAATAAATCATAAATTTTTAAAGTCCGTAGTTTTAACGAATTGTCATGAAGAGGAAATATTCATACAACAGATTAAATAATCTGACAAAAAATATTCAATGTTTAAAACAAAGTTAAGAGAGTTCCTTGCTCACTGCAGGGATATATGGCTTGCATACTTTCAAAAGTAGACGAAGAGGGGTAGTCTGAAATACTTAGCTTTCTTGAATTGAAATTGAATTGTTGAGAGAAAATTCTTTGAGGTGCTGCGTGCTTGGTTAGAAGCCGACAATATAATTGTCGAATAATTGAATTTGAACACTAGACGCGATGAACGGAAACGAAACCTTTTATGACTTCAGGCACTTTTCTCTTATTAATTTATCTCCTTATTTTATATAAAAAAAGAATTTCGCATATGCTCAGTACTTTCTTTTCTTTCATCTTCTTGGTTCAACGGCTAATTTTTGTGAAAACAGGGTTTTCATTGGTCCAAAAGCAATTTCACATAGGCTCGCGAATTTATTTCTTCTTTCTTATCAGCTAACCGGTCAATCTCTATGAAGGCAAAGTTTTCATTGGTCAAAAGAAAATTTCACATAGGCTCGCTAATTCTTTTCTGTCTGCTTTCATCTCCCCTCTGAAATTAAAGGGAGTGGGTAAAGGGAGTTATCATTTTCACTCCACTCCACATTAGATATCTCTTCTTTTTTTTTTAATTTGGTGGGTGTTTGTAATTTTTTTTACAATTATGTATAGAAAAATCCCTGAAGCTGTTATTTCAGTAACATATTTATGCAATATCAAGTTTAAACATACGGAAAATTCACCCCGAATCACACCAAAAATATTGGTACCACTAAAAATACCAAAATAGTTGCGGTTTTTTTCCAAAATAAAAGTAAAAAATCATTCCGCTTGTTTTAAAATATTTGCCAAAAATCAGGGAATTATTCGATTCTAACAGAATTTTCAACACTTATTTATTAATGAATGAATTGTATACTGAATTGGTTATTTTATTAGAAAAATTTGTGGAAATATTTTGGGGGTTCTGTTTCACGCCTTTTGTTTTTGTTTTTTTAATAGAGGTTCTTATTTAGGAAAGTGACACAATTATTCCCATTTAGCCTCTTGTTCTTTTATACAAGTTCTTTGCATATCTCTTTTGAATATTTTTTTTAGTATATGTTGAAATAACTTTTTAATACTCAAAATCTCATATCCGCCACCAACATTTCCAATCTCCCACCATTTTCTATTCAGTTGCTCATCGCCCACCCAACAGTTGAAATCGCCCACAGGTGAGCAATATCGCCCTGATCTAAGGTATTATTTTATATGAAATGATAATCTGAGGTATAATGTAAACTTAAAAAAAAAGAGGAAAAAATCCACGTTAAATAAACTTTCTTCATGGGAGACGATATATTGATGTGTGCATAAAATATTTAATATCCGTACAAAATAATACGCATATAGTGCGCAACAGTTTACAACCCAGAAAAATGGTATTAGTGAGCCAAGTTCAAAGTACTGTTGTCATATTTGTGCAGGAGCTGCCCAGTCTTCACTTTCCAGTCTCGATAGAATACAAAAGAGTCTTTGCGTCCTTGCGAGTAACAAATTATTTTACACCCTACAACCTCTCTCACACAAGCGAAATGTTGCAAGCCTATCACTGCATTATCGCTATACGCATGAAAAGTGCTCAGAAGAACTACATTCCTTAATTCTACCTGTTCTAGACTTCACGGCTACCCACAATCCCACGCCCATCGTAGCGAACCACCTTCATTCCCTTCGTATTCCATTTGTTTCACTCGAGTAGCTTTTCTCCACGAACAGTTGTTTTGTGGAACCGGCTCCCAAGAAGAGGCTTCCTTAATCACTACAATCTTAACCTGTTCAAATCTAGGGTTAACCGTTATCTTCCTCATATACTCGCTTAAACTGTGTCTCTTAATCTGTAACCCTGTAACTCGAGTTGATCTCGGGCTTTGTACAGGGTGAACATCAATGTAAAAAAAAAAAAAAAAAAAAAAAAACTTCGGCTTATCGCAATACAGATTAAAAAAGAAAGTAATTTCTTAAGGTGAAAATGTATTGAAAGTGCGCTAATTTCCGAAAGTTTCGGTAAATTTGCATATCCAGGATCAAACAACATATTTACTTTCCACACAAATTACTTTTAATACAAAAATTTAAAACAATCTATATTATTTTTTAAAAAAGCTGATCCTCTGTCTGACAAACCCTCTACCTCGAGTGGCTCCCGGTCCTTGTACAGAGTGAACCTCAATGTGAAAAAACAACAAAATTCTGTTCCTTTTGTACTAATGCCCTTGGGAAAGGTATAACTTCATCCCTTCACCCCCACCCCCTCCAGCTGCAGGATAAATAGCAGGACAGACTGACAGCAGTATCGGGAGGGTTGACAGGTCAAGATCTATGATCCTTTATATCCTAGAGACACATGGCAGTGGCGGGAGGGGAGGTGTTGATGACCATTTGTAATAAGTCAATCCCTGGTAAATTTGACCTATTTTAAATTTTTTTTTTTTTTATTTTTAAACTAATGTAAATTTAAATCCGCTTCTTCTAAAATTAGAATGAAAGAATTTCCTTTTGAGACAAAAGTCATTTACTCAACGGACATAAGAAAAACTTTCAAGTTGACTAATCAGGAATTTTATTTAAAGATGCTATTTTTAAATGATTAATCCATTTTCTACGGTTTATCAACCTTTTGCAGGTTATTTAAAGCCGTGTCCTGGGTACGGCTATAAACTACACCCGGCAGCTAGCCCTCTGATTGGTAGATTGGAGGTTGTGAAGAGCGTGCAACCACATCTTAATTGTTGTAGTTACCAGGTCCACCGTGACCATGTTATGGCCCCAGCTATGGGTAAATAGTGAACCCCCAAATAAAAACAAAACACTATGAATGTATAAAAATACATTTTCATAGTAAAAAATACTAGTAATACATTTTTATATAAAAAAAAGGACAAAAAAAAAATACATATTTATAGTAAAATGACCAGAAATACATTTTATCTGTAGTTAAAGGGATAAAATTATGTTCAAAATATTTAGATTTCACCATTAAATAACCCATAGTGTTTGCTAATCAAAATCGATCAACCAACATAAAAAAGAACTCCTTTTTGACACTAATCCATGTAATAACTAACAATTTCTTAAATCAAACTGTATTCCGAAATATAACTTCAACAAAACTACAACATAAAACACACATATCACCGCCTCGAGTAATTATATCCACACAAATATGTATATGCGCAAAATCAGAGTATCATCTACCATGCATTCAACTGTGAAAGCGGAATAATATATTCTTATTACTTCAAAGCCACCATGAAAATTTCAGCATTAAATGACCCATAAGGAGTTGATATGCCGTTAAACAAACAAATCAATTAATATTTAAAGTAAGATAATATTTTTTTAGATTGTAAGAATTTTCTTGAGGGGTAGGAGATGATAATGATTTAATCATACCAGTCCTACTAATTAACCCATAGCTAGGGGGAGAAGAGGTAGATTCATACCTTTCCTAAGAGTATTTGCGCGTAAGTAAATATAACGAACCCAACTGGAATTGGAACTCGAATCGCCAATTAACAACTTCGAGCCATTATCCGTAACGCCATAACTACCGACGACTCATTTTTGAGCACATCCGTCTGCATAGTACGGCTAGCCAATTCCTGCTGTAGGACCCTGCTCAGGCACATTTGTAATGAATACGCTCTCTCGCAGGAACTATAATTAAGGTCTGCAGTCTAAATCCGTACGCGGGACTAAAATGTCAGTATATCTAAAACGGATACGAGACAGATTTTCATGTGGACTAATTTAGCGGTTTATTTAAATATGCTATTTTAAACGATTAATTCTTTTTGATATGTCGTTAAGCAACCCTTTGCAAGTTACTTAAAGCTAGAAAATATTTTTCAGATCGTAATAATTTTTTTCGATAATAATGATTTAATGATACAAGTCTTACTAATTAGCCTATAGCTGGAGGAAGAAGATGTTGATTGATACCTCCCTCAGAGGTATTTACCCGTAAGTGAATATAACGAACCCAACTGGAATTGAACTCGGCTCTCCGAATTACATTTCCGAGCTATTACCCATTACCCCATCCGCACATCCTAGTTTACAGCAGCTGGTATTCCCAAGTAGTCACCCATTTAGGTACTGACCAGACTTGACGTTGCTTAACTTCGTTGATCGTTATATAAAGACCAACTACTCATTTCCGAGCACATCCGTCCGCATAGTACGGCTAGCCAATCGCTGCTGTGGCACCCTGCTCAGGCACATTTGTCATGCCAAAGGATACGCTTTCTCCCAGGCTAAAATTGTACAGGGGACTAAAACGCCCGAGTACCCAACACGGTGATGACAGTGCTTCAATATTAAGTGTTGTAGAATACCTACGGACGATAATGGGTATGTCAGCATTCACATAAATACAGTAGTAAATACTGTATGTTAGTCTGCAGTTGGAGATTCGTCTCCAACTGTGCTGGTCAAACTCTCTGCTTCTGGGTAGAGAGGATCCCCAAACGAGGCTATGTCGAAGGGAAGAGTCTAGTTTCGGGAAACAGCTACCCGACCCCGTTTTAGACGTGGTCTACGGGGAATTTTTGGCCGACCCCACGGGTTCGGATACCCCACATTAAATTCGGCCTTGTGTCACATCTGACCGCGTGGGGCGGTTGGTAGATATCCTGCAGTTGGAGATTCATTGTGGAATTCCCTTGACTCACTTCTAGCAGTTGACTTCTTATACTCGTCGCTGGCGAATCTTATATATGTTGTTCTTGTCCTAAGTATTATCGTTCATTACCAACCTTCGTTTGATTATTCTGTTCAGTAACCTTCCTTAGGTTACAACATTAAACATTTATATTTTTATTTTTCATTGAATGAATGTTGATAGCATAACTTGTAGCAAACTTTTAATAATGCTCACGAGGCCTTGCAAGACGTTTTTGATTCTCTTGATAAGTTTGAAATATAGACAATAAATGGAGTTCTAATTACGTTTTAAACTTTCACAGCTCAAGCCAGATTCATAACAGTCTCCTCCGGACTCCCATTATAAACTACAGTTGGGCTCTGTCAGTGTTGAACGAGCATCCACAGAGCCCACCTACAGTTTATACTGCAACTATGCTGAGCACACCTTGCAAGTACATGATCAACCTTCCGAGTATGATAGATAAAAAAAGAACGCATCACTAAAGTGTGTGATTTACGAGTTGAGAAAATTTTCTACATTAAAATATACATTTAAAATAAACACAGAAGAAAAAGAAGTAGGCTTTTTAAATATATTTACTAAACAAATAATACCATATGAAAAAAAAAAAAAAAAAAACTAAATTAATTATTTATTTTTTTTTTTTTTCATTATTACCCCTTAAAGGTGGGAATTCACTAGGATGCATGGGGTTACAGAAGATTTGGAGCGAGAGCAAATAGGAATTTTAGAAGAAAGGATGAGGAGAAGGATAATGGATAGATCAAGGTAACTTTTATATCGATTGAAATTAGATTATATTAACTTCAAAAAACAGTAATTTTTTTTTTCCACAGGCGAGAAGTTTCTAGATATGGCCTAATACTATTACTGTCTTTTGGTTGGTTTTTTTTTGTTTTCGGTATATCAACCTCTTTAAATTATTTAAAAAAATCTAAATAATTTGAGCGTATTTGTATGTCTTCAACTACAGATAAAATGTATTGCTGGTACTTTTGCTATAAAATTGTATTACTGGTAATTTTACTATCAATAGGCGTTGTTGGAATTTTTTGTATAAAATGTATTGCTGGTATTTTTACTATGAAAATGTATTTTTATTCTTTCATAGTGCTACTATTTCTTCATAACTGTGACCCCCTAACAGGTGCTATCACCCCGGGTCAAGGTGAACATGGGAACAATAGCAATTAAGAGGTGGTTCCACGCTCGTCAAAACCTGCAATATTCCGATCAGAGGCCTTGCTGCTCTAAAAAAAAATTAAATGTAATTTATTGTCATACTTAGGAGTAGGACTATCACTGTTTGTAAACAATTTGAACATCTTACTTATTATAAAACGCAGATTGTATGTGTGTGTGCGCGCGCGCGTGCATGCGTGTGTGTGTGTGTGTGTGTGTGTGTGTGTGTGTGTGTGTGTGTGTGTGTGTGTGTGTACGTTTATATATTGGATCGGATTTTCTATATTTTTCAACCGATTTTTAATAAAACTCCACAGGACTACGTAAAATTACCTTGCGGTGGTTCTAATAGCGCCAAAAATTGAAAAACACAATTGTTTTTGCACGAAATCAATTTGAAAAAATTTTATTAAGAGGCATCGCGAGAATGAAAAAAAATTTTTAACTCATATCGAGTTATAGTTATTATAAAAAACAGGTTTGTGTGTGTGTGTGTGTGTGTGTGTTTCGTTTATATATGAGATCGGATTTAACTTTAGATTAGCAAAAAGGGCTGACATTTTTGGAGGATAAAAAAAAAAGACATTGTTACACATAAAATATGTATTTAACAAGATGTACAATATCAAACAACGATGTGAAAGAAAGCATGCATTTAAGTAAGAAAAGGTTGAAATAAACAAGAGTTGTCTCTCTTTAACTGTTATTTTAGTATTCCAAAGTTCACTGGAAGAATGTTCATCAGAGTTTCTTATAATGTCTGTTCTTAAAAGATTTGCCGTGTTAGAAAAGATTATGTGAGTGTATACAAGGTATGTTCAGCATGTGAGTGGTGTGTGTCAGAAGGTTGGCGAATAGTTTCAACTGTCGTGGATTCGTTTGGCAGCTGAATTCTCACTAATTATCTAAGAAAAATTCTTGCTTAAATAAGTGGCTATAGGCTCCAGATCGCTGCGCGGGAAGAATTATTCTTCACGTGCAGACGATCTGATTGGTTGGCATCGACCAATCAGCGAGCGAGCTTTGGGGAGACTTAAGAAAGCTTCTGGGATCCGTTTCTTCCAAAAGTGCACCAAACTGACTACATGAAAATAGAGCGATTACAAAATTGTCGCATTGCTGCGATTTGTAAATTGTCTATAATAACATAGTGGTGATTAATTAACCAATGAATGATTGGCGTTGTATGTGATTTGTATTTGTATGTCTGTATGTCTGTATGTATGTATGTATGTATGTTCGTACGTGATAGACTCGCACAAGCCCATCGTTTTTTGTTTTTTTTTTTAATGCTGCTGTGTCCCTCCAGGAACGTTATCGATCCTAGTCATACAATATAAAAATTAAAAGTAAAGGGAGCTAACCTATTACCATTCAAAGATTAACCTTGAACTTAAAGCCCTTATTAATAAAACTAGAAAACATTTAAAAACAAAATTCAAATAGTCTTCAATTCTCAGAAACAAATTCTTTCACGGGCCATTTTCATTTAGCCTCTTTTATATTTGATAAACTAAAGGAACATTTTAAGACTTGAGCGCTTACTTCAAAGACATTCTTACCCTTCAATAACCCTCATACATACATACATCCACACATACGTTCCTGTCTATGTACACATAAACTTATTCTTACAAGGACTACTACGAACATTTTGACGACCTTGTATCAACCAAAATACATTAATTTTATTTGTAAAGACAAGACCTTAATTGATTTATATGTATATAAATTTGTTCACTTTACAATTTAATTTTCTTATTTTATACCCCTCTTATGGTGGGCTATCTAACAAGGCCAAATCAAACTAATCTGTTTCAACACTCATGCACTTCACTATAACTGATAACCCACTATATGTTAAAACAAGTACAAACAATAACAAAGTCTCGAAACTACCTCATGAAATTTGAAAGTTACAAACATTTATTAAACTGATACAAAACAATATAACAGAGTACAGATTTTACAAAAAAGGCTTGCACAAAAAATGTCCTTTCATGCACCTTATTAAGGACAAGGCAAGATAACGTTACAAAATTTTTAGAAACAATTGGCTTTAAAAAAGTTTAACATTACAATTATTTTGGAAATCAAGAAAGAAAAAAAGAAAAAGAAGAAATTCCTCTTAGAAGAAGAGGGTTCAAACATCTAAAAGTTAAAACAAAAGAAAAAAAAATTGTTCTTTTTTCAACGCAAAACCCGGCGGGGGAATAACAATCTTTAGTAATTTGTTCGTTTTTGAAGTCTACCTTTAGTAGACGGCCTAATGATGTTCTTTTTTCTTCTTTTTCCTCAGCGTAGTTTTAAAAGGTAACAAAACATTTCTGCCCTTTCCCCTGCTGGCAACTTTCTTACGAGGAAGCCTTCGACCCATCTATAGCCGATTATGTTCGCATGAGACGTTCAATACCTTCTGTAAGACGTTTCACTTCCTAATACTGATGCCAAAAGGTTTCTTTCCTTCCTTCATACGTTTAATTCCCTTCTAATGTCGGAGTTACTTCCTCCTTCGATCCTTAAACCGGCAGAGGAACATGTCATCTCGAACTTGACCTCTCGGTTGTGCTCCCTATACACTGTTAACCCGTGGGAGAGACTAGCAAGTTCCCTTTTTAGTTAAGTTATATTACAAACCTAGTTGTAATATACTGCTAGACATTTTTAGGCCATAGTTCCCTTTAGCTAACCTCGCCGTATTTTATTATAGAGACTTTACTGTTAGCTTATCCAATTCAAAATGGTCTCCATTACCACAAGACAGCTGCTTCTCACTAAATCCTGGGCGGCGACTGAAACGGTCGGATAAAAGGCCCCTGGCCTTCGCGGCCAGGAACGTCGATCAACGGCTTCGTATTAAATTACGCTCCCATTTTTTTTTATCGGCCAACTAACGATAGTTGGAAATTTTTGTTTCTCTCTCTCCTTCGCCTACTACTCCTGGCTCCTTTGGCTCCGTTCGACTCTTGGCATCCTGTCCCTACTGGCTGCCTGCACGTCGTCCTTAACCTTTCCCGTACACTATGTTAGTAATTAATACGGGAGGTTACTAATATCGGACTCGACCGGCAAACACGCAACGCCTGCACTGGACCTGTGACATGCCCGAACAACGCCAGCTCTTCTTTCCTTCCCAACACGTCAAGTTGGCATCCCGGCCGAAACCAACATCAACTTCAACAACCAACAGCGATCATCCCCGCCACGACCAACATCAACTTTCAACTGCAACAACCAACAGCGATTATTCCGACCAACATCAACTGCAACAATCAACTGCGATGATCCTGGCAACAACCCACACCAGCTTCAACTGCAACAATCAACTGCGATGATCCTGGCAACAACCAACATCAGCTTCAACTCCAACAACTGTTGTGGTAGGATCCACTTAATTTGCATAGTGGAGTACCGACCATATAAATATGGTTGGTACCGGGAAGACGAGGGAGGAATCGAGAGATTCAATCCAGAGACTCTGCCGACTGCGACTAAGTCAACACATTCTCCAGGAACGGTCTTCCCAAGAATATACAAAAGACTATATGTAAATATTGTGTACACTTTCTTGTTTCAATACATTTTGTTCTAAGTACATTTTGTGTTGTATTATTTTTCCATGCATTAGTCAAGTTTCAACAACAACCAACAGCGATCATCCCGCCAACGATCAACTTCAACAACCAACAACGACGATTCAGCCAGCAACCAACAACAACAATCAACTTCAACAACCAACAGCGATCATCCCGGCAACAATCAACTTCGACAATCAACAGCGATGATCGTGGCAACAACCCACATCAGCTTCAACTCCAACAACCAACAGCGATGATCCTGGCAACTACCAACACCAACCTCGACCATCAATGCCTGCACTAGAACTTCTGCACCTCCACCGTTCCGACCACTTTTATTTCTTTTTCTTTTCTAGAATAAATTAACATATATCATACATATCCTCGTTCTGTCATCTATATTGTTTCACCGTCAGATTTAACGTCTTCAAAAATGTTAGCGGGCCTCTTGTGACCTCATTCACCCTTGTGTGATACGGGGCCGCTCAAATTTCCGACACTAACATTCGTATGCTGACCCGTCTTAAATACCCTCGGAGGTGGATCAAACGGACCCATCTTAAATACCCTCGGAAGTGGATCAAATGGACCCGTCTTAAATACTCTCGGAGGTGGATCAAACGGACCGCCCTTTTCATTAAACAATAAATACGAGGATAATAATATATTTTTCATAAATTTGAAAAATGAATCCCCAACAGTCCACATTTATTTCTGGTGGTCTTTTGGAGAGCCAATTCTAAATAATAAAAACAGTTTTACACACAAAATAAAAAATTTTACCAAAACGTCTAGTTTTCCTTTAATACACTTCTCCCAAAAGTAAATGTATAAGACAAATTCACACTATTTAATATTTATTTACTTACACCTTTTAATTAATTATGAATTTTAATTATTTTACATTGCTAACTAATAAAAAAATTATTCTATGAAAGATAGTGGTCTGGCTAACCATTTTTATACATAGTTTGTAATTCAGATATTTCCTTCTCTTAGGCTGGTTGCCACCCAAGGCTAGAGAGCATACTCTACCCTGCTATTTAACCCATAGCTAGGAGAAAAAGAAATGCATTGATGTCTTCCACAGGGGCATTTGTGTAAAATGAAGTCTACAGCCGACTTGTCTGGAAATTGAACTCACCTAGCGATTCCACTTTCTACGTTGATATTCGTTACACCACCCTCACATCCAGCCCATCCACAGCACATATGTTACGGTAAGGTGATACTCAGGCCATTTTTATTTATGAATATCTGGGTATAAATGATAAAAATGCATTTTCTGCAGGTTTTACAATCATTAATGTAATATGTGGTGGTGTAATGGATAACTGAAAGCCGAGTTTGAATTCCAGTCAGGTTCATTACAACCATTTACAGTCAAATACCCTGGGGAAAGGCATGAATCCATCTCTATTTTCCCCACCTATGAGTTGAATAGCAGGACATACTGGGTCCTATATCCTTGGTTAGCACCCAGTCTATTGTAGAAAGAAATGACAACCTACTACAAGAAAATCTTCTGTCTACTTAGTCATGAATGGTAAGAGATATAATCACCTACGCGTGTATCATGTACAGCATTTAACTGACAATGTAAATCCAGTCAGAGGGGCTGTTTCCCACCAGAAAATACTTTTCTTTTATTCATTTCACACCCAAGCAAGGCAATAAAGCTGCAAGGGGTTCCTGAATGAGAAAGATTCTGAAAAAAAAACATTACTAAGGAAAGAGGGCAATAAGAGAACAGCAATTAAGGAGACAGAAGATGACAATTGGTATTGCATTTAAATTTTTGAAGATCAAAGTTGACTGGGAAGCAAGCAAACTGGAAGAGTGTTCCACAACCGAGAAGTGTGATAAAAGAAACTGTTAGCATAGAACTAGCAATTTCAATATTAAAAGAGAGGGTGGGGTCTAAAGTCATTACTAAGCATCTGAGGTAACTCTAAAAAGGGGGAGTGCTGAGAGAAAGTCCTAACCTTGAAGCCTCTAAAAGGAAATTTAAATAAAGTCGGTAACCTTCCTTTCCTCAATCATCTTTAAGGAATGATTCTTTGTATAAAGCATTTTTTAATGAATAAAACAAAACATTGATAAAAGATAAACAAAAAATCCAGCAAAGCCGAAAACAAGATCTCAAGTTGTTATCAATCATTTTTACAATCTGATGACGTCACTGATAAATTTACCATGATTGGATAACAGGTTTCATGTTTATGTTGATTAAGTGCAAATTTAGTTCTTGTCAAATTAAATGTCAAAATACTAGGCTGCCCAAAAGTTTGTCCCGTGGGCTATCTGCACAGGGCACACATACCCACAAAAGAAACAATACTCCCATTTTCAATTTTAAAATTATTAAATTAGTTTCATTGAATCCTATGTTTGTAAATATAAACAAACCACATGACAGAAAGGAAAAAATAATAAACCAATCAAATCACTCTATTTCAGTGTTGAAAATTCCTATGCCTGGATCTCCTTAAACACAGGCCGACAACATAAATTTTGGTAAATGCACTAGCTTTCACCAGGATTTTATTTTCAGCTAACAGCAACTTCAAAAGAGGTGTCTTCAAATGTCTATCCCATTTTAACCGACAACAGGTAAAAGTGAAGTCTAATGACATTACCTCTCACAGTACCTCCTCTCTTTCACACTTTCTATGCATGTAAAAATGCCCTTTATATACTGACTTTTATTTGGACTCAGACATTTGAAAAGAACATTCATTTTACAAAAACTTTTGTTTATCAACCAACTTTAAAATTGCACCAACTTAATTTCCTTTTATGTATCTCAGTTGTTTGGTTTGAACCATAAATATTAAATTATTGTTATTCTATTTGATATGACCTTACCTCAGTGAAAAACTAGTAATGATTTATGAGTGTTGCTCAACATTTAGAGTTTATATTCTGCACTTTGCTCTCACTTGCATACTTTTTCCATTCTTTCTTTTTTTGTCATGACATATTTTTTGTATCTTATATTTACCCACTCAAGGGTTGGGACCCACAGTTTGAACAACCCTGCACAAATCAATATGACCATGTTATTTATGTTTTTCAAAGTTGATTAGTTTACTTATTCGAAAGTTTGAGATGCGGACAAAGGAAATAGACACAGTGTTGAGACTGTTTCTGTCCTTCATCAAATGAAACACAACCCATCATCTTACTACCACAGAAAGAATGTACTGCTTTTACCCCTGAATTATTCAACAATCTTTCACTGGCCATGAAGATGAATGCACTGCACATCTTTGTAGCTAAGTTTTGGTGCAAGATCTCTTTGTGAGAGCAAACTGACATCAATTACTCTGCAACAAGTTTGCTGTACAAGATACATAAACTAAATGAGAACAGACTATATATATATATATATATATATATATATATATATATATATATATATGTATATATATATATTTAAAAATAAAATATAATATGAGCTTACCTCGGTGAAAAACTAGTGATGATTTATGAGGTGCTGTGCAACATTTCGAGTTGCTTATATTCTGCACTTTGCTCTCACTTATGTATTTTTTCTCTCTTTCTTTTTTGTCGCAACCCATTTTATTTATCTCATGACCCACTGAATGGTCGGGATCCACAGTTTGAAAAACCCTGCCTAAACTGCTGTCCCCAATGCATAGATTATTTACTAAGTGTATGTTGATATGATAACTCTTATGGTATGATAACTTTTAAAATACAATAAAAATTAATTTTTTGAATGGATATCGGTAAAACTAAATGCTTGTTCTATCAGCAAATGGGAGAAAAAGGAAACAAACTTTCTAGCAAGCCCAATACAGGAAATTGTATACCTGCTTTGTCAACCTCACATCAGAATATGAACAATTCAACAGAGACTTGTTCCTCTTGTCTAATAAAGGAACTGTATCAATCTACAAAATCTTACATGCCTGGCAAGGACCTCAATGTGGAAACTTTTGAAAAGTAATCAAGAGTATATCAAGGAGGAAATGAGAGCCCCAATGTATTTAATCTTTTCCTAGACTATCCCCTGCACATATACAAGCACAGATGTAAAGAGATGGGCACTGATCATTTAAGTATTCCATACCACATCCAAACAAATCTATCAACAAAAGACAATCCTGCTTTCCTTCTCAAGGCCAATGTATTGATAATGAGGGGGAGCTATGCTAATGACATAGGTATTCATAGTTGGGATAAGAATTGAACAGAAAATCAACATCCTCCATCAAATGTTCCAAGAAATAGGACTCAAGATAAACCTTTCCAAAATAGAAACTATGATCCAGAATTGGAATGGAAGCAGTGATGGCAACTAATCTGAATCCATCATAAAAATCCAGGATGTGGAATTAGTAAATACTAAACACTTCAAATGCCTCAGCTTATGGATCAGTTATAACAAATTTAATATAGGAGAAAAGGAAATTGTAAATAGAATATACTGTGCTGGAGGTAGTTTCCCCCAATACCACAAATAGTTACAAAACCAAAACATTCACCTGAAAACTCAATTCATGCTCTTACTTAGCCTTGTCTGATTGAAATTTTCATATTGATACCATGCATGGTGCCAAACCCAATTAAAAATATCTAAACATCTAAGGTGTATACAACCACTTTCTAAGATCAAGGGTTTGAGCTAATAAGCCTGAGGGTGTTGGCAAAGACAATGCTTCTTTGAACATTGTAGACTGGTAATACAGAATCAAGAATCACAGACAAATAATTGTACCAAATAATAAAAACCACATCACTTGAAGACTACAAATTTAGTTACAACTAAACACTCCTAATGCCACCATGAAATAAAAACAATCTTTTTACCAATTCAATATTTCCCATCCAATAAGATGAAACTTTGGTAACAATAAGTTCTATGCTAACAGTTTCTTCTCTTGCACTTGCTAGCAGAACTCTCTTCTCGCTTCCCTGTCAGCTTTCATATTTCCCACTGCCTTAATGTAGTTTCATTGTGTCTTTTCTATAAATACTTTCATCTTGGTAATTGTTCTAATGATCTTTCCTCTATGGTACCTAGACTTTACAAATTTAAGCATAGTACTAGATTGGCAGGTAAGTCTCATTTTACAGTTGAAAGGGTTAGCTATAACTAAGTTCTATGCTAACAGTTTCTCTTTTGGCTTCTTGCTTCTCTGTCAACTTTGATCTTCAAAAGTTTAAATTCAATGTGAATCATTATCTTCTGTCTTCTTAATTCTTGTTCTTTTATTTTTCTCTCTCCTTAATACTATACAAGGTGCAATGGGTAAATTGTCACTATTTTATATTTTAATTTTGCACATACATTTTGTTTGTTTTTGGTTTTGTTGACTGCACAGTATGTTGGGCACCATCTGTGAGAAAAAGTGCACCGTAATGCAATTCACTCCACCAGAAATTTGAAAACGGCATGCTGTACTGCTTGGCATTTGCATTGGAAGCTCCAATATAAACATTTCAGAATGTTTGCGTTTCAATCTGAGGACAATGTAGAGAATTCAGAAAGAGTTGGATGAGTCTAATGGTGATTACGAAGGTATGGAAGCTCAGAAAACTCAATCTGATCGTTCTGATAAGAAAAGAACTCCTAAATTTGTTGGTAAGGGCCTCAAACTCAACACCCTACATCAAGTGCTTTAAGGAGGTAATGGTGCCCTGGGTCAAGAGGGTGTCTGATGGAAGACCCTATGTCTGGCAACAGGACTCTGCACCATGCTATGCAAGATGGAGAACCTAGTCATGGCTGTCAGACAATTTCTGCAACCACATCACCACTTACATCTGGTTCCCTAACTTCTCCTGAGATAGATAGATAGATAGATAGATAGATAGATAGATAGATAGATAGATATAAACAGACTGCTATAAGTAAATATATATGAACAGACTAAGATAGGTAGATAGCTATGAAAAGACTGAGATAGATAGATAGATAGATAGATATAAACAGACAGCTATAAATAGATAGATATATATGAACAGACTGAGATAGGTAGATAGATATGAACAGACTAAGATAGGTAGATAGCTATGGACAGAGATAGATAGATAGATAGATAGATAGATAGATAGATAGATAGATAGATAGATAGATAGATAGATAAACAGACTGCTATAAATAGATAGATATGGACAGACTGAGATAGATAGATAGAAATGAACAGACTGGGATAGAGAGATATATAAGAACAGACTGAGTTAGAGAGATAGATATGAACAGACTGAAAGAGTTAGATACATATAAACAGACTGAGATAGATAGATAGATAGATAGATAGATAGATAGATAGATAGAAAAAGACTGATATATATGGATATGAACAGGCTAAGATAGATATGAACAGAGATAGGTAGATAGACATGAACATACTACAATAGAGATATAGGTAGATATATATAAACAGACTGATAGATAAAATCAACTGAGATAGATATAAACAAACTGAAATAGATAGATAGGTAGATAGGTAGATAGCTAGCTAGCTAGATATATAGATAGATAAATATGAACAGACTTAGATGTTGAAGTAATTTTTTCTTATCATGTTGAGAGCTTTAAAAATTAAAATTGTTTCAGTTCTTTTAACTGCTCGGTTGTTTATTAAAAGGTTCATTTTATAATGCAATTCTTTTATTAATGAAGTTGTCCTTCTACCATTTTATCATTCTGCCATTATTTTACCATTCTTTTACTGTTTTTCTAAAAGTATCATTCAATTTAATATTATCATCCAACAATTCTCATTCAATAATTCAATATTCAAGCATTTGCATTTTATTATTATCAATGTTCGTTCTGACATTCCAACATTCTCATTTCAATATTTTGTTATTTAATGTTCATTCTGACATTCTAACATTCTCATTTCAATATTTTGTTATTCCTATGTTCATTCTGACATTCCAACATTCTCATTTCAATATTTTGTTATTCCCATGTTCATTCTGACATTCCAACATTCTCATTTCAATATTTTGTTATTTAATGTTCATTCTGACATTCCAACATTCTCATTTCAATATTTTGTTATTCCCATGTTCATTCTGACTTCTTGTCTTCATCTTCATTCGCTGCCATACAGGAAGACAGCTATCACATAACAATTCAGTACTCTTTTCTTTGTTTCTAATGAAATTTTCTGTCTCTTAATATTCTGCTTAGTTTTTGGAATGCATCTTTGGTCACCCCACTAGTAGCACAAAAAAAGTGAAAAATATTATTATGTCTTGGAGAGGTGCATTTCTACAGAAATGCACCCAAAATTTGCATCTGATAAAGGCTGTAGTGTACAAAGGCTGAAACATGATAATAAAAATGATGAAAACAATTTATGCCTGTATATCAAATAAAAGATTTCAGTTCAAAATTCCTGAATGTTATCTGGATCCAGAAACATCTGATGAAGGCCATAGTGTATAATGGCAGAAACCAAATAATAACAGTGATGAGAACAATCTTTGCCTGTACATTAAATAATGTGTTCTGTTCAAAATTCCTTGAACATTACCTAGCTGAACAAGCATCTGATGAAGACCATAGTGTACAATGGCTGAAACATGATAATAAAAATGATGAGAACAATCTCTGCCCATACATTAAATAAAGGGTTCAGTTCAAAATTCCTGAACATTATCTGGATCAACAAACATCTGATGAAGACCATAGTGTACAATGGCTGAAACATGATAATAAAAATGATGAAAACAATCTGTCTGTACATTAAATAAAGAGTTCAGTTCAAAATTCCTGAATGCTACCTGGATCATCAAGCATCTGATGAAGGCCATAGGGTATTATCAGCTGAAACCTGATAATAGCAATGATGAGAACAATCTTTGTTTGTACTTTAAATAATGTTCTGTTCAAAATTCCTTGAATGTTACCTAGATCAACAAACATAATGAACGCCATAGTGTATAATGGCCAAAATATGATGATAACAATGATGAAAATAAACTATGCCTAGACATTAAATTAAGGGTTCAGTTCAAAATTCTGTGAAGGTTACTGGGACCAAATCAATACTTTATTCCACTAGCTTAGTTCAACACCTAGACTGGATTGTAAGGACTTGGACTGGGGGGAAACAGGGTGAGCAATAACTGAGCAGTGCTAAAAAGAATAAGACAGATGAGAACAATCTATCTTTGGAGATTAAATAAAGTGTTAGGTTCAGAATTCACTGAAGTTTACCTGGATTGAAAAATATCTAAAGAAAGCTAGAGGACGCAATAGCTGAAATGTCGGGATAATGACTAAGATGAAGACAGTAGACTCAATCTAAATAATGTAAATATTGATTTTTTTTAGTTTTATATAAAATTAAACTTACAATTTTGCATGCGAGGCAGGTGAGAGTTGTCTTGGAATTTTCCAGATAAAATCCGATTTAATCCTTCCTGTTTTTCAATGATAGGTTAATACAGATAGGTAGACATATAAAAAGAAACTGTCAATTTGTATGACCAGATTGAATGTGATTTTTCTTAGGATCTTGGGATGGCTACGTCCATGTGCGCTGTCCTGAAGTAACTAACTTGATTTGACACACCTCTATAAGCATGTTTGAAAAAAATAACAGACAGACAGGATGTGGGGAGTTATCATAGAGATAAGAGAAAAAAAGAAAAAAAAAAAAAACAGGCCAATAAATGTACTTGTGTGATAAGCATGATAAGTACGTGACAATGTATATGCTTTTACCTATTTGCCGATTTTCAAAAATGTATTTATTATCTATCAATCTCAGTCTGTTCAAATCTAACTATCTTAACTAGAACAATGTTTACCTCATGACTCAATTATAATAAAAAACAGATTTTGACATTAAATAACTCAAGGATTGGTATGTGATTAACCTAACCTAATGTATCTGTCTATCTATATTGTTTGTATCAATCTATCTTGTTTATATTTATCTAGTTTATATCTATCTATATATATTGTTTATATCTATCTAATTTGTTTCTATATGCCTGTCATATATATATATATATATATATATATATATATATATATATATATATATTTATATATATTTATATATATATATATTTTTATTTATTTATATATATATATATATATATATATTTATTTATATATATATATATTTATATATATTTATTTATCTATATATATATATATATTCATATATATATATATATATATTTATATATATATATATATATATATATATATATATATATATATATTTATATATATATATATATATTTATATTCATATATATATATATATATATATATTTATATTCATATATATATATATATATATTTTTGGTTGATAGATGTGAGTTTGTGACCTGGGTTTTGACGCTTTAGCAATCGTCATATCTTTTCTAATAAGTATAATTTATATAATATATAAATAATTATACATATATATATTTATTTATATTTATATACAAAATATATATATATATATATATATATATATATATATATATATATATATATATATATATATATATATATATATGTACATATATATATTGTTCATATGAGCTATTTGATTATCTCAATCTATTCAAATATATTTATCTTAACTGGACCAATATTTACCTCATGACTCAATTATAAGAAAAATCTGATTTGTCATTAACCTAACATATCTATGTATCTATCTATCTATCTATCTTAGTTTCATATCTATTGCAATCTGTTCATAGCTATCTATCTATCTATTTTCTGGATGGAAAATATTTCAGAATGTGTAGAAAATAAATGAAAGAAATTGTTTTTATCCATGTCAACGGTATGTAATAAATAAACGAGCATTGCCCCCATTCTATAAGTTTAGGTAAATACAGGTTGAGTATCCTTTATCCAAAATTCCTAAATCTGAAAACCTCCAAAATCCGAAGGTTTTTCAGGTGCTGACATGACTTGCCACATGTTGAAAATTTCAGAAAGCACTGGGAAGGTTCCTTGCTGCTGTAAGTGATCTTCTCTTCCATGGGTGGGGGTTCCCCAGCCTAGCTATATAGCCTACGTTGGCGTAAGTCTTTTGTTAACGATCATCACAGATGAAATGAAAATACCGGTTCAAAAGGGAATATTAATCAGCCCCAAAATAGGGGTTTGTCTTATACTCTTATATAAAATGTAAGCCTTAAATTGTGGTTTATGGTACATTGTTAGCATGGGAAATTATTGAGAGTAGGCAACCCCCTGCATAGGTAACTATCAGTACAAATATTTGAATACAGTAGAATCCCTGACAACTGAACTAAGAAGGTCTTCTGGATATGAGGAATTGGTTACAAAGTCTGGATATGAGGGGTTATATTTAGATTAAAATAAAAAAAATGAAATCAGGTTTAACATTTATTTTCAGTGTTTAATAAGCTAATGATGAGTGAAATATAACTGAATTGATTTTAAGGAAAAAGAAATGAATTATGTAATGTTAATGAAAATTCATTAAATTAAGTCTGCCACGTATGCAAAACAAATAATGTAAAGAGGATTTTTTAAATGCTGTTGCATGATGATTCTTTCTCTTCTAATGTCATTCTCAACTTTTTCTGCATTTCATTTTACTTGAAATTTTTAAATGAAAGACACTTTTTAACTCTGTATGCATTATTGTAATCATCATAGCTGAATGCTGGCTTTCTTCTCATAAAGCTGACATTTTCAATAGCTTTTTTTTTCAGTCCAGGTTCCATAACAATCATGTTTTTTATTTCCTTGTTCATTGTGACAGTATGAATGCTGGAGAATAGTTTCTTTGAAAGATTTTATATCATACAATGTTGACTTTATGTTGAACTCAGTCATTAGTTACAATGAACTTTCACCAGTGTCTAGTCTGTTTAAAATTTCTACTTTTTGTGATAACTTCAATGTTGTTCTTTTCCTCTTATTCCCATCATCTTTTGCACCATTGCAAGCCATTAGGGTGAAATAAGCATAAGCAATTATCCAAAGTAAATTTCCCGAAAAACAGAAATTTCAAATCAGTTACATATCACCCAAATAGTTCAAATATACACATCAAAATCATGTCTGGATATGCGGGATTCTGGATATGAATCATTCTGGATATAAGGGATTCTGGATATGAGGATCACATTCGAGAACAGTGAAACAAGTGGATGGTTAGTGCAGAAATGTCATAATAGCCTACCGAAAACATAGCACCCATTTATGAGGTATTATAGATTGTGGTAGTTAATTGACAATCTCTTTCCACCAGTTTTTCATTAGAATCTGAGTGTAAAGAAAGTATATGCTTACTGAATTTATTTAATAAATTCATCTCAATACTTTTTAAAATATGATTGGGTGAGGGAGGTTGTCTTGTAAAACAAATAAAATCATGTCCAGAAATGCAGGATTCTAAATATGAAGGATTCTACTGGATAGGAATAGTGGAACAAAAAACAACTGGATGTATATCTCAATAAAAGCCATTTAAAAGATCACATTCAAGAACAGTGAAACAAGTGGATGGTTAGTGCGGAAATGTCATTCAGGCTATCATAATAGCCTACCAAAAACATAGCATCCATTCATGAGGTATTATAAATTGTGGTAGTTAATTGACAATCTCTTTCCACCAGTTTTTCATTAGAATCTGAGTGTAAAGAAAGTATATGCTTACTGAATTTATTTAATAAATTCATCTCAATACATTTTAAAATATGATTGGTTGGGGGAGGTTGTCTTGTAAAACAAATAAAATCATGTCCAGAAATGCAGGATTCTAAATATGAAGGATTCTACTGGATAGGAATAGTGGAACAAAAACACAACTGGATGTATATCTCAATAAGCCATTTAAAGATCACATTCAAGAACAGGGAAAAACTAGTGGATGGTTAGTGCACCATGTCATTCAGGCTATCATAATAGCCTTCACCAAAAACATTCCACCCATTTATGAGGTATTATAAATTGTGGTGTTAACTGACAATATCCCCCACCATTTTTTCATTAGAATCTGAGTGTAAATAAAGTATATGCTTTGAATTTATTTAATAAATTCATCTCAATACATTTTAAAATATGATTGGTTGGGGGAGGTTGTCTTGTAAAACAAATAAAATCATGTCCAGAAATGCAGGATTCTAAATATGAAGGATTCTACTGGATAGGAATAGTGGAACAAAAACACAACTGG
>CAHIKZ030001538.1:155000-355000 GCA_903632075.3 Acanthosepion pharaonis | reverse complement strand
AAATGCATTATTATTAATGTCTATCAATACATCAAAAAAAGGGATTTTATTGCTATTGTTAAGTTCATATGTAAACTTAAGCATGGAGTTTTTGGAAGTTTTTTTGCAGTTCATCTATACTTTTGCCTAAGATGAGAATCTCATTTACATATCTTAGTTAGATGGAGGGTTTTTTAGCGGTATGAAATATCTTATTTTCAAGGTTAACCATGTAGAAATTACTAAAAGTTGTTCTTAGAACTGAACCCATGGAAACACTATCACGTTGTACATATATATTATTTTGATGGTCATAGAAGGGAACCACATTGTTACAAGTCAAAAGTAGTTTCTGTAATATGTTAGAATTAAATTTTAGTGGAGGGAGAGATGGATTGTTGTAAATATTCTTTATAATTATAACAACAGTTTCTCTAACTGGGACATTGGTAAATATCCTTTCAATGTCAAGTGAGGCAATGGTTTCATTATTAGGATTTTGTGTTTTTAAGATTTGGATTAGTTTATTAGTTGATTTAATGTTGTATTTATTAGGCATGTATGGTGTAATGAGTTAGTTAATGATTTTGATTATTTGAGAAACTGGAATGAGGATTTGGGATATGATAGGGCAGAGAGGGAATACAAGTATACTCCACCATGAAAATAAAAACAAAAGTTCAAATTCTAGAAGCCCTTTATATAAAAGAGCAAATGATAGAAATCATCACAATATAACAAACCAACTAGCATAGACATGTGCAAAAATGTCCAGAATACCACTTTGGTTCAGAGGAAGAGATACTCTCAACCAATTTTCGTGGATTTATGCAGCAAGAGCAAATGAGAGAAATATCTGGAAAATGCATTTTTTCAAAAGTTATAATTACAGTTATTTATTGTTATGTGTTTATGTAAAGTTTCTTGTTTATAGACATTTTTTTTAAGTTTGTCAATAAAAAAAATTATTTTCATATTTATTTATAAATTGATAAATGATAAACATTACATTGTATTTATTGGTTAGCATTTAAAAAAAAAATTTTTTTTATTGGAATCACCCAAAATACACTATGTAATTCCTTGTGTTTTTAGTGACATTATTATGTCACTAAAACACAAGGAGTTACATAGCGTAAAAGAATTAAGAACAGAAATAATAAGCAGAAAGAGAAATCAGGCAGACAGTAGATAGTGAGTGAAATTGTATTTAAATTTTTTCAGATTAAAGTTGGCTAGAAAGCCAGAAGGGAGTTCAACAAGCAAGAAGTGTGAGAGAAGAAAGTGTTAGCATAGAATTTATGGCTACATCTAACCAACTTAACTTTAGATTGATGAGATCTCGATGCCAGTCTAGTGCTACATTTAAATTAAAAAATTCTAGGTGCTACAGCAAAGAGCTTATTTGAATAATTACCATGAAAGTATTTATAGAAAAGGCACAGAGAGGCAACCTTACAGTGGTGGGAAAGTGACTGAAGCTGAGCTGCCAGATCAGGACCAATAATATTGCAGATTTTTTTTGAGATCTTATCAAGGAGCTCAAGATAAACAGCAGGAGCACCAGACTATATGTGGCAGTAATATTCTAAGCATGGACAAATGGTAGACTTATAGATATATAAGATATATTCTGGAGAGAAAAATTGTCTCACATGAGATATTGAACTGACTTTTTTAGCAGCTGACCTAGCAATGTGTTATGGGACCTTACCCATAATAACATAATGGACTATTCCATACATAATAAATACTGCACCTCAAGAGGAAGCAGGGAGTTCTGTCTGAAGTCTGGAGTTCTGTCTGAAGTCTAGAGATCAGTGTGAAGTCTGGAGTGAAGTCCGTCAGGAGTCTGTCAGTCGAGTCAGAGGCAGTCCGAAACAGAGTCATTCAGACAATTACTACTAAACCCGATTGTTCATACTAACACTTTTCTACCTCTCTGTATATATTCCTGTTTGTAATATATCTGTGTTATTCCATATCTGTATTCGAGTTCTTCTTTATTGGTTCTACCTTGCACTATCACTGTGGTACAAGGAACCGGACCATAACAAAGATGGATTCAATATAATCTTTCCACCTCATATCAGCAGAGAATGTGAGCCTTGGAGCATAGCATCAGCCATCAGCAGTTCCTCATTCTCTCAGCAATCAGGAATTTTGCTTCTTTGAGGACTTGCTTACATTTATTGCGAGCAGCAACATATATGCACTTGTTGTGATGAGAGCCATCACACTGGCATAGTCGAAAATAGTGGTTACTGTGTGTTATAGCAGCCAAGCATGCTGGTGTGAACCATAGAGAGGATTGAGAAGGGATGAAAGTGTTCATGCCGTCTTTGACCAAGGAAGAAATCTTAGTGGTGCAATTTTCAATTGGGAATTTAAAGATGTCAGTCCAAGGGGCATTATGGAGAAAATCACGGAGTGAGTCCCAATCAGCATGCAAGTAATGGAAAGAGGTCTAACGGATAGGGAGTTCCTGTTTAATAGAAGATTGAAATGAAATATCAATAGATACCACAGAGTGGTCAGAGTTACCAAGAGGGCAGTGTTGCAAAGTTTGGTAAGAGCGAGGAGAGGAGGTCAGAAATAAATAGAGAAGTATGTTGCTTGGTTTTGCTAGGGAAACAGGTAGGGAAGTCCACGATTTGAGTAAAGGAATGGGCAATGAAAAAATTTAATGTCTGAACACTGGCAACATCAGTCCCTTTAGAATGTTTAAGCCATGTGTTATGGTGAGCACCAAAGACAAAGATGTTCGCAAATGGGTGGAGGGAAAGAGCTTTTTCTATACTGTCTGCAATTATATCTCATACACTGCAGTTATGAGAAGAGGGGGAGCAATAAAGGAAAAAGAGATAGCTAACAGAGTTTAGTAATGAAAGACGGAAGCACATGAAGGAGTAGTGCGAGGCCCCGAGAGATATTTCACTGGCCATTGGAAGATTATCCCGGATATAAACACCAAGGCCATGCATGTGAATGCTGGAATCTTTTAAGCAAAGAGAGAAATAGACTGAGACCAAGAATTCATTGGCAGCAATGGAAGAATTAAAGTTAGTTTCACAGAGGGCAAACATATCAGGCAACTGTTCCAAGAGGAAAGATTCTATGCTGCAAAAGTTGGGACAGATACTACAAATATTAATGAAAGAAAGGCTGAGTGGGGTAGTCATTTTTTGTTTACTGGTTTAGTTGTATTTCTTTTTGTTGTGTTTTCCATGAAATTCATTTTGAGGAGAGAGAGAAAAGACCACAGTAACTGTCACTGTCATCAATGGTAATACAAACTAGCCACAATATGTCTGAGAACTAAGCATAGTGTGGCTTCAGGATTGTCCACTGGAAATACAAGCAGGGACATCTATCCATATGTGACATGGCACTACAAATACCCTGATATTATGTGACTGTTGATCAGAGCAGACTCTCTAAATGTAATCAAAGAATTCAGGCTCCTAATAATCAGTCGGAGGGAGCAGCCAGCAAACTGTCAACCTGGTACTCTCACAATGGAAAGTCACAGCCACTAGTAAGTCCAATCACCAAAAAGTTAAGACAGTTAAATCACTGTGGTAGAAGAAAGAGAACCAATAAACCTTATCCTGAACAGGAAACAAGGGATGAACCTCTACTCCTGTTCAATAGATATGGAAGGAGTTGTAAATATAAAAATCATTTTTGTAAATAAAAGATCTAATAAATAAATTGTGTTTAATATTTTTGTTGTAAATTCTCAAAGAACAAGGAAAATGTACAGTTAGTTTAATGGCAAATCAACTCCTTATGGGCCATTTAATGCTAAAATTTAATTTTCTTGGGAGCATTAATTTCTTTTAAAAAAATGTATTGCTGGTAATATTTTTTTTCAAAAATGTATTGCTGGTAATTTTTTAAAATTTTTTACAAAAATATATTGCTGGTAATTTTTTTATTATAAAAATGTAGTGCTGGTATTTTTACTATTAAAATGTATTTTTATACTTTCATAGTGTTTTGACCCCTGTTAGGGGTTAACTATTTGCTCATGGTTAGGAAATAATAGGTGCTACCACCTGGGGTCAGTGTGGACCTGAGAACAACAGTAATTAAGAGGTGGTTCCACGCTCCTCAAAAATCCCAGACAGAGGCCTTGGTTGCCAGATGTAGTTTATCATCATACCGAGGAAATATATTTATGAGTTTTATTAAAATTTTAATCATTGCTTTTTATAGCAACAAACATTGCCGAGGGAATGAAGGTAAGTAAAATTGGTAATTAGTTGTTTTAAAACTTATTGCATTGTAGATTGTTTATATCTTTTTATAATTTTAAATTTTTTTAAATTTTTTAATAAAAAGATTTCTTTTAACATTTATTTCTTTATAAAATAGTAAATAATAAATCTTTATAAAAGATAATTTTTAGTAATGTTAATAAAACATTACCAAGGAAGTGAACGTAGTTAAAATAATAGCAGTGTCAATAGAAAAAAACACCCCTTTGAAATACTATTTTTGCTGGCACAAATGTTCATGTTTGCTGCTTTTTTTTTTTTTTATAATTGTTTTAACATCAAAAGCCAAATACAACAATTTTAGAGAATCTCTTAAAATATAATGTAATAATACTAACCAGTAACAATGTTATATCTTGGTGCCTGTTTTGTTGGTCTACCTTTACCAGTTCCCAAAGCGAGACCTAACTTGCCATGAGTTATCTTGTACTGCGTCCAGTATGATGGGTAGGAAGAGCATTCTGGATCATCCATTGTCATTAAATCATGCAAGGCAGGGCTTTTATTTTTGCATTGTTTGAAATCAAGTTTTTTGCCAAGTGCTAGATTGAATTCATTCTGATAATGAAAAAATAAAATGCTTTTAAATAGAAAAATTCACAATATATAAGAGATCCACTTTGGTATATTACCACATTTATTGATATTAATATATTGCCATATTAAATGCAGCAAGTGCAGTTCAATTATTATTTTCTATATATGGTGGTAACTTTAGCATTAGAATCGAGAAAGACACCTTCAAGAAACCAAATAAAATATTTCTTTTCTAAATTTGGTGATAAATTTAACATTGGAATAAAGAAAGATTCCTTCAAGAAACCAAGTAAAATATTTCTTTTCTAAATTTGGTGATAAATTTAAGATTGGAATAAAGAAAGATGCCTTCAAGAAACCAAATAAAATATTTCTTTTCTAAATTTGGTGATAAATTTAACATTGGAATAGAAAAAGATGTTTTCAGGAAACCAGGCAAAATATTTCTTTTCTAAATTTGGTGATAAATTTAACATTGGAATAAAGAAAGATGCCTTCAAGAAACCAAGTAAAATATTTCTTTTCTAAATTTGGTGATAAATTTAACATTGGAATAGAAAAAGATGTTTTCAGGAAACCAGGCAAAATATTTCTTTTCTAAATTTGGTGATAAATTTAACATTGGAATAAAGAAAGATGCCTTCAAGAAACCAAGTAAAATATTTCTTTTCTAAATTTGGTGATAAATTTAACATTGGAATAAAAAAAAAAAGAAGGCATCCAGAAAGGGTGAATATTATTGGCCTTCCAGAAACCAAGCAAAGTATCACTTGAGGACTTTCAACAACAGCAACAACTAAAATGGATAGCACATGCACCTCGATAAGAAAATAATGATATAATGAAAATGTTCATATTCTACATGACTTCAAATAAAAAGTTAGGAAGGAAACCTCCATCAATACTGGAAAGAGCTTGAAACCTATCTTCCTGAAAAATTGTTTTAAGAAAAAAGGTTTTTAAAATTTCAACTGATAGTAGTACTGGATGTGTTGTCAATGAATGCTGACTATTTCTTTATAAGGAAGCCACTAATATTACCATTACTATTATAATGAAGAAAGAATGCTTATCTAGAAAAGAAATGATTAAAAGTTTGATCTGAATAAGACCTTTACAAATGCAATGTACAGAATTTATATAGAAGGGAATTATCAGGGTGAGTAAAAATTAATGTAATTTGTTTTATTACATTACAAATAAGGAACACAATCAAACATATCCTACATCAAGATATAGCTGTACATCACAGGTTCACATACCTACCTTGCAACATAGTCCCCACCTTTTTCAATGGTCATGTCCCACCCACGAACAAACCTGTATACTAGTTCCCTTTGTAAAAATCAGTTGGCTGCTGATGTTGCCAATTCCTTTCAGCAGTTTTCACTTCTTCATCACCACCATAATGTGCATCCCCTCAGTGCCCCTTTCATTGGACCAAAGAGATGGAAATCTAAGGGTGCTGAGTCAGGTGGTGATGAA
Source organism: Acanthosepion pharaonis (assembly GCA_903632075.3). Taxonomy (NCBI): domain Eukaryota; kingdom Metazoa; phylum Mollusca; class Cephalopoda; order Sepiida; family Sepiidae; genus Acanthosepion; species Acanthosepion pharaonis. The sequence goes on along the minus strand of CAHIKZ030001538.1, from coordinate 348,716 downwards.
CTAGTGAAAATTGCTGAAAGGAACTGGCTATACCAGCAAGTAGCTGAGTTTTATGAAGGTGGGACACATGGCTTCATTCATAGATTGAACACTGCCATCGAAAGAGGTGGCAACTATGTTGAAAAGTAGGGAAGTGAACCTGTGATATATAGCTATATCTTGATCTACGATATATTTGAGTGTGTTCCTTATTTCTTATATAATAAAATAAATTGCATTACTTTTTGACTCACTTTGTATTAAACATCTAAACTGAACAAGGAATTGAGTCACACCGTGTATATAGCTTATATGGAAGAGAAATTATTAAACCCCTAATCTGAACAAAGAATTGAGACACACCCTGTATATGTCTTATATGGAAGAGAAATTATTAAACCTTTAATCTAAACAAGGAATTGAGACACTCCCATTATAAGTTTATATGGAAGAGAAATTATTAAACCTCTAATCTGGATAAGAACTTTAGAAATACCCTTTACAGATTTCATAAAGAAGGTAATTACTAAACCTTTAAATTGATCAAAATCTTTAGTGACACTCAGATCTTATGTTGAAGGGAAATTTCAGCAGTCAGACTTACAGATTGATTCAGTTTAGCTTCAAAGTTTGCCTGATAAGAGGTTTGAGGAATTTCAACATTGGGATCATCTTCTCCAAGATTGAATGTGCTCTTGTGGAGATTGCCGCGATGGATCTTGTAAGTTGGTTCCCAAAGTTTCTTGTTTGTAAATGCCTGAAAATTCACAAAAGAGGGGTAAAATTTCTTTAAAAAAAATGCTGGAAATTCCATGGTGTATCTTTACATTATAGAAAAATATATGGAGTCATGTTGGAGTATGCAGGCATAGTGGAGTAATGGATTGCGGCTTGGATTGAGGAATTGGAGAGCTGACATCAAATTCCAGTAGAGTTCATTACATTCACTTATCTGTGTGTACCCTTTGGAAGGGTATGAACTCAAATCTTCTGGCCTGAAGAGGCATGGTAGAGTAATGGACTGCGGTTCAGATTGAAGAATCAGAGAGCCGAGTTCAAATTCCAGTCAAGTTCATTACATTCACTTATGTGCTAATACCCTTGGGAAAGGCATGAATCCAACTGTTCTGGCCTGAAGAGGCACAGTAGAGTAATGGATTGTGTCTTGGATTGTGGAATCAGGGAACCAAGATCAAATTTCAGTCAAATTCATTACATTAAGTTAGGTGCTATTACCCTTGGAAAAAGTATGAACCGAACCCTTTTCCCTCCGAGCTATGGGTAAATACCAGGACAGACTGGGTTCTATAGCTTTGGGTGACAACTGGTCTAGGAGAAGGAAAACTCTGAATTCAAACCAGCCTAGAAAATCCAGGGAGAGGGACCTGAAGGCAGTTAATAATTCTGTATTATCTGGTATCTCCTGTAGCCTGCTTTCTCTTCCCAGATATCACACACTTGTGTGCCATGAGATTGTAGGTGTAATAAGAGAGGGTTGCTGTTGCTCAGTATAAACAATTGCAACCATACCAACCTGTGCAAGGAACCTAGTTGTACTAGCTTGGGTCATCAATTCTCAATGGACTCCTTAAAAAAAATAATTTGTATTTTAAGAGAAAACAATTTTTTAAATCAATATACCCAAAGCAAGATGATAATGCCACAAAGACACAAGGGGCTACTGGTATTGAAAGAGAATCAAAAGACTTTAGAATTAACTGGAAACCCAATCCTGAACAGAAAACAAGGGATAAACAACTACTCCTGTTCAAAGAACTGGGGAGGTGTGTGAACCCAGCTATAGGCAATCCTATCTAGTTCTATTAAATATAAAGGTTAATTAATCTCTAAAGTAATTAATTCAACACATATATGTATTTTATATTGTGACAAAGATGCTTCAGGATTGCAATAGATGAGGCTGCACTTGATCATCAGTTTGTAGTGGCAGGAGTTACAACTTGTTGCTGATGATGACTCTCAAAAATGAATTCAATATTTTCAGAAGAAACAAATTTCAACATGTAGGGTTTTTTATATATATTCATATAAAGAACAGCATAGTTTAGAAAGAACAGAAAGAGAAAATTATATTTATGTATATAGTATAGCTGGCCACTCGTAGTCAAGGATACCTGTCTACTAGGGTGGCTTGTATTTATTCAACACCCACAGAGGCCACCTGTGATTTATACTGCCACTATGCTGAGCAGACCTTAGTTACAGTTTCTGGGAAAGAGTGTGTTATCTAGCGTGATCAACAATTTGAACAAGGCCAGCACGCTCAAGCCCTTGGCCATGATGACTTGTGACTTTGTGCTCGCACAGTTATCAACGGCCCCCAAGGGTACCCAATTTCAATCTCAAGGTTTGGGTCCACTACATACTTTTGAAAACAATGTCAGTCAATATGGTGATTTAGTAAGCATGGCTTATTGGCTTACTTGAGAGGTGCCTGGAAGATTCAGTAATGGATAATTCGGTAATTTTGACAAGGTAGGAAATTTCGCTATGAAATAAAAGTCAATTGAAAATTGATTTTAGGGCCATTCTTAACCCCCCTACACCCCCATCCAGAAAGTATAGCTCTAGCATTGCAATGGGGTTTTATCTGAACTGGAACCCATGATTGTTTTAGAATATTTATTTAAAATATATGGGGGGGGTATTGGCTCTGGAATGAGAATTCCAGTCAAGTTCGTTATATTCACTTATGCACAAATACCCTAGGAAAAGACATGAATCCACCTCTTCTCCCCCCAACTATGGGTTGAAAAGCAGGACAGACTGGGTTCTTTAGCCTTGGTTAGTAACCAGTCTACTGCAGAAAGAAATGGCAACCTACTGTGGGAAAAATAGTCATGTATCGAAAGAAGATGTGGAACTTAACTGACTAAAAAAAGTTATTTCCTGGCTTTAAATAACCTGCAAAGAAAGGGTTGATAAGCCGTAGGAAACGAATCAATCAACAAACCAACCAACAATTTTAAATCAGATAAAGTATTTTTTCAAAGACAAAGTGTGGGAGAAAAGGGTTAATAAATAAAATAAAAACTTTTTTTTCTTTTTTTTTTTTTTTGTTACTTACAATTTGTTTAATAGTTAAAAAGTTATCAGAAGTTTTGGGGTAAGTTGTGTTTTCCAAATCATCCATTTTTCGTCGAAGAGAGAACAAATATTGTTTTTATGAAACTTACAAAAATTGTTGCTCAATAAAACCAATTTAAATTAAATTATTTAATTTTAAATTTACACTAAAAAACTAAATAAGTTACTCCGTGTAATAAACAGTAGACTAATAAACACAAGTTCGTAATTTTGCTTTATTTACACACAACAAAAATTGACAAAAAAAGTTATTCATTTATTAAATTACTTATAAAAAGAAGTTCCTACCACTTTAAAAAAAATTGTAAACAGTTTTATTTTAAAATTTAATCCAAAATGAAAATATTGTAATAAAGAATAAAATTTTAATCCTTTTTTTAAAATTACTGTTGCTATAGCAACATGAAGTGACAGTATAAACCGGTGACGAGAAATGGAGTCCACTAAGTAAATTACTTCCAGCTGTAATCGAATTTCTGAGATGAAGCGTGACCAATTTAATTTTAATGTAATACGTCTTTCAATTAAAATGTTTTTAGACATTTAAAAACTCTCACTACAAGGTGAAGCAAATACTAATCAAACATAAATAATAATAACAATGCTTCCTCCCAGAAATTCAGCTAAGTACATCCCATTTCCCCTCTTGCTTGTAACCATCCACTGTAAAAATAAACGTTTCCAGCACTCAAGCTGAATTAATCAAGTTTTGTTTATTTTTTGTTTTTTTGGCGGAGTGGGGGATCTCTCTTGAATGAATAATTGTTTGAATTAGTAAAGCCCTGCATTAATTTAACTTATGTTTCTGCCACAATTAATGGTTCTGTTGAAGTATTGTAGAATAATGATGAGGAAACACATGTGTTATATTTAACAAAACAAGATAAGGAATTTATTTACAAATTTAGACATTTGAAGTTGTCAGTAACTTGCTTCAGGAAAAGGAATCAAATATTTAACGTTTGTAGTTTCGATGAATTGTGAAGAAGAGAAAATGTTCATATTAAATCATCAGGCACAAAGTAATATTCCAAAATGTTTAAAACAAATTCAGAGAGTTTGTTTTTCACATAAAAGTTATACGGTTGTATTCAACATGAATTAAAAGGTATATTTTAAGGTACTTAGCTTTGGAATTGAATAGAGATCTTTGAAATTGCCCTGCTCTCATTTAGAGGCTGATAATGTATCAGCATGTAATTCGACACCAGTGTTATTCATACGCATGGAACTCTGCTTCTTGCATCCTGCTTCTTTTTGCTTTTTTTTCTCTTCTTGATTCAACTTTCTCTGCCAATTTATATCAAAAAGTGATTTCACATAGGCTCATTACTTCTTTCTCAATTTGTAAGCCATTCCCTTTTCCATTGGTCAAAATAAATTTTCACATAAGCTCGTTAAACTTTACCTTGGTTTTTTCTTCAGCCTGGAGCCAATCCCTTTTTTCTATTGGTCAAAATAAATTTTCACATAGGCTCACAAATTTGAAAACAATGGAGAAAAGAGAGTTATTTTTATTTCATATTCACCATACTGTCACAATAACACTTTTATTTCTTGTTTCTTGTAAATAGATCTTGTTTTCATCTTAGTGCCGTATCCACCAATATGACTATTGGTGAATTAGCTCCCTTGCTTGAAAAAAATAATTAAAATGTATATCTTTCTTGCTAATGTATTGTTGGATTACCTCCTCATAATTTTTGCAACTGCTACTAGGGATGCTTTCAGGACTATAAATACTCTGTGATAAAAATTTTATCATTCTCCTCTTACTTTTTTGCTTATATGACAACATGTCAATCTCTCACAGAGAATGCATTCCCTTTTGGGAAATACAGGAACAATACACACACACACACATACATACACACATTCACTCACTACACATACTTTGGACCATTAGGTTTTTACATTCATTTAACACGCACACATATCTTTGTCTTTGTCACTTGTAACCATTTATTGTTAATACATTATCATTTGTTTGTACATATATATTGGTTCATGTCATTTCTTTATGTGTACTTAAATCCTGAGTCTGCCATGTTTGTTGTGGGCATTTCAGGAGACACACATGTTTATCTCTCAATGCATACATCAGCCTGCAACAGAATAAAAAGATACATTTTATAGGTTATTTTATTTCCCAATCTCCACAGACAAATTGTACATATAGGGATGAGTTAGGACTTCATAGAGTCTCCGGTCATAGTAAGAATGCTAAGTTAGAATGTGTTGTCTTGGTGTAAAGATTATTGTGATATGTTTCGGTCAGTGATTGTGGCTAGCTAAGTTTAAGCCTGAGATAGCCTTCTCCATCCCCTATTTTAGACTGGTGCCATGTTTGTAAATTTTTTTGTGCAATAAATATCATTAGTCAAATAAGGCTTCATATGATTTTACTTAGAGTTGTTGCTATAGTACAAACTGTAATTATAAATTTTCCAGGCATTTCTTGTATTTGCTCTCACCAAATAAATTGACTAAAATAGGTTGTGAGCCTCTGAACCAAACTGTAGTAAAAACAGAACCAGTGAATAAACTTATACCAAAGCTTTATTGCACTGATGGATTATACAAGGTGCTTTTTATACCGCTTAGATCTTAAGGGGAGGTAACTGATGATTTATCAGTACACAAACACACTTTTAATTTTAGATTTTTGGTGTGATCACAAAGACTGAGTGTGTATCTCCCTATTTATCAGGTGGACAATGTTTTCCCTGTGTATAATTACAGAATTGTTGTGTTTGGATGAGTGTGTGTTTGAGTGAGTGCTTGGTCAAATGATTGTTTGAATTATTAAAGTGTCACATTAAATTTATCCAGTTAACTGATGTTTCTGCTACAATTAACCATTGTGGGAGGTGTCGATTCTATTACTAACAGTATTTTCTTTTGTTTCTTTTAAATAGATCTTTTTTTTTCATTGATAATATTCATTGGGGTTTTTAAATTTTTAAAAGTTGTTGTTTTATTCCCCACCCCCATAGACAAATTGTACATATGGGGACTAGTTAGGACTTCATAAAGTCTCTGAGGAATTATGGTGACCATAGTAAGAATGGTAAGTAAGAATGTGTTGTTTGTTTTGGTGTAAAGATTATTGTGGTATGTTTGGGTCAGTGGTTGTGGCTAGCTAAAATTAAGTACGAGACAGATGAAGTCCAGCTTTCCTCCTCCCCTATTTTGGCCTTGAGCCACATTTGTACATTTTTTTGTACAGTAAATATCATTAGTCAAATATATTAAAAATATGTTTGCATGAATAGGTAGGTGTACATGTGTGAGTGGTGTGATTGCTTCAGATCTTATGAAGTTTGTTGTCACCCTTTGTTGGGTGTAATAATTCCTGGAAGAAGTCCTTTTTCAAGGACAGCTCTAAACATGCGTCTGCATCAACCAATGAGAGCCGGTCCTTGTTTTTGAACTCTACGTCTGCGAAAAAGAACCATTTGTTGACCTCTTTTATCAAGACCACCTTGAAATACAGATGTCGGCTTGTCATTCTGCTGAACTTGTTGCTGTTCCTGTTTGAGTATTGACAAAAGGTTGATAGGCCATGTAATTGTAAAGAAAAGAAAAAGAAGAAAAAAAACTGTGAGCTTATAGTAGCAACAGCCGTCTGCAATAGATTTCTTCTGTCTCTCGACCACAACACTTGTAGCTCAATCACAGTTCAAACGATAGTCCATTGTAACAGTCCAACAGGCAACGTAGAAACAACAAAATGGGGTCATACATCCAACCATCACTTCTTACCAGCAAAAACGCATGTTCATCCACCAAGCTCAGAAAATCTAATCTCCACATAAGTGAAAAACAACGGATTTTGTTCACTGAGAGATTTTTCTGATTGGTCACACCATTTAGGGGAGGGAAGAACATTAGCATAGATTCTGGTCCTTAAAGTAGATTTTTGCTAACTACTTTTTGGTAATTTTTCTTCAACAGATAGCACACAAAACACAAACTCTTTTTCGAGATAGCTGATTATCTCTTTCACTACAGGCCAGAAAAAAAGAAGACATTTCTCTTCCCAGCTAAAGACCCAGAAAATAGTGTGAAAATTCTCCAAATTCTTGGTTAGGCCTTGTGTTAATTCAACATATTTCTGTCAATGCCAGAATTCCTACTAGCAACTTTATTTGTTCAACTGAACATGATAAGAGCAGCATCCTTTTTCTTCTTGTAGAAGTCCTTTGACTGGAAGCTTCCTTCCTACAAGAAACCTTTTAAAACAATACCTTTGGTTCCTAAGAGCACAAACTCTGCTAGAGAGATTTTTCCTCTCATCTTTTAGCAAGGACTATTTTCTTTGTTTGTGAACTTTGGGTAGGTTTCAATCCTACTTTCTCCTTTTTGTGTGTTACTTGGCGCCAAACTATACTTGTGGCAGGAAATTGTTTGCAAGCCAGGCTCCCTTTTGTGTTAACTATTGTACATTTGTATACTGTAATTTACCTTAATGCTCCACTTCGGTGCCTCCTTTTATTTAATAAAATTCTTTGCAAGTCTTGAGCAAAACTTTTTAGTGTGTTAAACCCCTTTGCTTTTCTTATTTGCCACTCAGAATTTCTGGTTCAATGGTCGAATTTATCAAGACAATAAATTCTGACAAATAAGGCTTCATAGGATTTTACTTAGAGTTGTTGCTATACTACAAACTGTAATTATAAATTTTTCAGTATTTTCTTGTATTTGCTCTTATCACATAAATTTGTAGTGGTTGCTATGTTTTCCCACGCCCACATTTTATTTGCCTGCGATTGGCTAATAAATCACTACTACCTTTATATAGGACAATTTAGCCATCGCAGTCGTTTCTTTGAATCCTTTGGTTTTTGAGCTTAATTGCCTGTTCTTTTAGTACAAGTGTAGTGATTGGTTAATTTTAAACAATCACATATTTTTAATGCAAGATTAAGTTTTCCCGCGTTTCCGTGGAATCCTACCCTTTTTTCATAAAAGGGTCAACTTTTCACAAGTCATCAGTAAGATCCCGTAAGATTCCAGCCGTCAACACAAATCCATAATCTTGCTCAACACACACACAGACACAGAATTTCATAATATAAACTTACATTTCTCTCTGTGACTTTGCCAAGTACAATCAACCAGAACTCTGTTGATTCAAACCATTCTATAACACAACACATTTTTAATTAATTGTATTCTTGTGTTATTTATTGTTAACATTCAAACTTTGCTCTAATATTGATTTCTGAACTTTTTCTTCTCAAGAGAACTTTCTTCAAACAATCAATTACAAATCAATCTACAGTTAAAGGGGAACAACTTCTTTCCCTTAATCTATACATTGAACATAATTTTATTGCATGTTTGTTCTTGTATGTTATTTCAATATATATTTGTTGATTAACAATTTGGAGTTATTGTTGTTTACTTGAATCCTGTACGTTGGAAATATCATTAATATAAATAGTACTGGTCCATCTACCACTGGCCATTACAAATTGACTAAAAGCAACTCTTCACCAAAACCAAGCATTCTTTTAATTTTGGATTTTTGGTGAGACCACAAAGACTCAGTATTTTGAATGTGTATCTCTTTATTTATTGGGTGGACAAAGTTTTCTTTGCATATAGAGTGTTTGTAATTTTACCGTAAATATTGCATTGTAGTTGATCTACACATTTTATTGTTTTTAAAAAGTGATAGGTAGAATTTTTAATAAATATATAAAAATAGATTTATACATTTATTTTTCTTTATTCTTGAGAATTGACAACAAAGATACTAAACACTATTTATTTATTGAACTGAATTAAAAAATTTGTTTTCATAGTAATTTGTAAAATGGTAAATAATAAATACTGCTATTTAATATACATTGGAATTTTGAACTGAGCCCTGTATTTAGTTCACATTGGTAGATTGTTCTAATTCCATGTGCCATGCTTTTTTTCACTTTCAGTTAATTCCCTTTAGTAACTCAACACTCTTAAGTTTTTGTTCCCTTTACGTTAGTTATTGAACTCACAATTCTTTGAATCAAGTCATTTTTGGGGATTACTTAACCAATGCTTTTATGGCCTAATGGACAAAAGTGTTGGTTGGCACGTGGAATTAGAACTGTAGATGAAATAAATATCTGTCAGTTTTAATGCAAATATTGCACTGTAGTTTGTTTTCATATTTTGATAAATTTGTAATCTTTTCATAAATTTTTGAATAAAAAGTTTTCTTTTCAAATTTAATTTTTTATAAAATGGTAAATCCCCAATCTTAGTGAAATTATTTAACCAATGTTTGAAGAAGAAATTGTTCCTAAATCTGTGGATGGTGCCAAGTGTATGTTCAGTTTTCAAGAATACAGGTGAGTGCACATTCTCTACTAAGGATACAATAGAGCAATTATCTCCTTTTGGTGTAGATGAAGTCACATGGGTCGCATGATGGCTGCTTAATGATGTCACTTCATACAGTGATGAAAACAGTCAGTCATTTATTCAGTTTGCTCGGAGTCATTTTAGAGAACAAAAAGCAAAACTAATAATAATTAAAAGACATAGAAAAGAAATGGATGGGGGGAAGTAATGAAAGAAAGAGGATCATGAAAAAAATAAAAAGAAAAAAAACACAGAAAATGGTTAAAAGAATAAGGAATGTCCATGAGGAGAAGGAGGAGAAAAAGAAACAGCTTACAAGTCCATAGAACTACTTCTCTTCAGGAATATATCTTCCCCAGATATAGAAAGAAACTCCAGCTCACAAGTTCTCAATTTAGAAAAACCCAAGATTTGCCTTTTCCTGTTTATGGTATATGTCCACACCTAGGATATAGTAGGTGAATCAGTCCTGTTTGAATTTGGAGTCCTAAACATAGCTTCTCCAAAAACAGAAGATTCTCCATATTATATATAAGACTCTATCTTTTAAATCTTCTTTCACTCTACTTTCTGTGTAGATATATATTTTTCTCTGTGTGGGACATGTGTAAATATGCATATGTAGTTTTGTGCATATCTTAGTGGTATAAAGTCTCTCTGAGAACAAAGCATGTTCCTTTTCCTTTCAGCCATTCTGTTCCATCTATTAAATGTGGTGCCATTATCTCATGGATAATGCCCATAATAAGGGAAATACAAATGGGAGAATAAACCTTTTTCTATATCACTCCCATTACCCCTTTCACTACAGACCCATCAGCGTTCTCAGTGTCATTAGAAAGTTTATTGAGACTATATGCAACAAGAATGTTATTAATCACCTAAATAGCAACAACCCCTTGGAGTGACAAGCAATATGGGTTTTGCTCAGCCTGATCCATTGCTGATGTCCTAACTACCACAGAATGAGTGAGGCACTAGACAACAAATACATCTCAAGAACTATAGCATTAGATATTTCAAAGGCCTTTGACAACGTGTGACAGAAGAGATTGTTACACAAGCTCTCAAGCTGTGGAATCACTGGAAGAGTCTTGTCAGTTATAAAGTCCTTCCTAATGGGTAGGTTCCTGAAGATAGTTGTTAACAGCCAGTCCTTTGGGGCCCTAGCAATTAATGCTGGTGTCCCTCAGGTAGTCACTACTCAAACCACCCTCTTTTTACTTAACATAAATGATCTGCCTCTGATCATTTATGACTATCTATGCTAATGATATAATGGTATGTAAGTGCACCACCAAAACTCTAGATTGGCAGCTGATCTCTCCTCTGATCTAGCTCTAACAGCTCAGTGGGGGGAAAAATGGTGGTTACATTCAATGCCTCAAAAACTAAACTAGTTACATGCTACCACTAGTCATGATGAATGGATGTTCCCTTAGGGTGGTCCCATGCCTTGAGCAACTATTGGGCCTTAAATTCAGTTCAGTCTTCAATCAAAGCTTGTATATATTATCCATTGCTAAAGTTGCTAGAAAAATGGTCAGTTCATTGTTCTGCTCCAGAAAGTACCTGATATCTCTTAGCTCTACCAGTGCTAATCTTCATGACTAAGACTTGCCATGCTATGCACATTGTAGCAAACCACCCTCAGTCTCTTCATATTCCATTTGTAAGATGTAAGTTCCATTTAGCAGCTGCTTTCCACAAACTGCAGCTCTGTGAAACTAACTCCCAAGAGGCTGTTTTTTTCAATCACTTCAATGTTGGCCTGCTCAAGTCTAGTCATTCTGGATGTCCTCTCGATATGGATGCCTAGGGCCATCACACCCTCTGCTCCTAATTTTGAGTAGGGTTGATCTCATCAGTTTAGAAAAATTGAATCATGTTATAGAGAATTATAGTTGCTATAATTATTTTATTATAATTATTTTATTATAATTATTTGTGACAATATAATAAATTTTTATCTATTTATTTTTAATAGACACAACAATATTTTTATAATCTTATAAATACCTATCATCCTGTTCACACTCCTCCTTTATCTTTTGAATAAGAGAAGAGGTTTATCCCTTGTTTCTTGTTCAGGTTTGGGTTTCTGGTTCCTTCTAAACTTTACTTCAACTCTATACTTCTAATGTCTCTGCCTAAACTCTGAAATTCAGACTATTTTTGGGTTTCTGATTCCTTCTAAAGTCTCCTTCAACTCAGTACTTCTAATGTGTCCCCCTAAACTCTGAAATTTATACTATTACTAGCAGTAGAGCCTGGCATTGCCCGGGGATGTAACAGTAAGAGATAGATCAAGTATCGACCATCATAAAGACTGAAAAATAAAATTGACAAAGATTATTGTTTAAGGTTGATGGACACACATGTCTTAATTAGTTTTTTTTTTTTTTTTTTTTTTAATTGGTCAAACCTAAACTCAAACAAAACATTGTTTTCAATCATTATGAGTCTACCGATTGAATAGAATTTTATTATAAACAATTGTCTTGTAAATGGAATTTTTAAAGCATTCTGAATGTAAAAATAAAAAAAGAAAAAAGTGTGCAAGACAATAAGAAACACTACCTGCCAAAAAAAAAAAAAGTTTTGTTGAAATCGGTTGAAAAATGTTGGAAATCCGATCCCATATATAAAAAACACACACACACACAAAACAACCTGGGTTTTATAATAATAAACTCGATATGAGTTGTCCCCTTTCATTCTGGCAACAGAATTGTGTTTAATCGTGTTTTCAAATTGATTTCATGCAAAAACAATTGTGTTTTTTCCAATTTTTGGTGCTGTCAGAACCACCACCAAGGTAATTTTACATAGTCCTGTGAAGTTTTGTTGAAATCAGTTGAAAAATGTAGAAAATCCGATCCAATATATAAACATACAGACACACACACACACACACACACACACAATAATCTGAATTTTATCTAAGTAAGATTAGGTTTATGTTCCGTCTTTTCCTGATCTTTTAATTTTTTCATATTATCCTAAAAATGACATTATTGCCTTGCATAAAGGTAACCAACCATCTGCTTTTTTGGTAAACTTTGTCATTGTCATTTATTTCTACCATTTTTTTTTTTCATTAAAGAAAATTTATTTCTGTTGTACAGTTGACCACTGATAAGAATTCCAGAACAACGTAACAATAAAAAAATTTTTTAAAAACTCTACCATTCAGTCTTTGTGATGGAGAAAGCATTTTCCTGAACCATATGCCAGTGAGAACTTTTGCAAGAGGAGCCTCCATTTCACTAGGCTTACAAAATATTTACATTTTGAGACGCATTTGCCGTTCACTTTTATCCTTATGAAGGAATGCCATCAAATTTTCAAAAATAACCCTGAATAACCACTCCACAGGAGTAAAAAAAATCTATCAAAGAAGAATATTTATCAACTGTTAAGACTGATCCAATTAATAAATATAAATATATATAAATAAATTTGTTTATATATTCCCAAATCAATTTTGTTATTTTAAAAGGGAAAATGGTAATGCCATCTGGTTGCTTTCCATCACATTCATCAGGCCTATTGGTTCAATTTCCAGTAAGGGAACCCAACTGCATCCAAACCTTTTTGATGATGTTTCTATTAAAATAATTTCGTGGAAAGTGGCCAGCACTCAAACAACAGTGCACTCATTATCTAGAAGGGAATTAGTGATGAAGATTTCTGCATTGAGCCAGGTGCCACTTTTTTATTTGAAAGCAGATAGTAGACAGGTAAGGTTGATGCTGATCCAGAGAGAGCCTCAAATTATCCAAAATTGACCTCGCTGTATTTTATCCCATTTTTTTTTTGATGTGTCTGAACCACCAAGTAATTTTGGGTCCAGATGTGTGCAAGGAAGACTTGTTTTAAGAACTTAAAGAAACACTGAGACGATCCCAATTAAGTATCTCATCAAAAAATTCCCAAATTGTATGAATGTAAAAAGATATGCTTTTATAGCCAAAATACCAGTAATACATGTTTATGCCTCCAAAACTCAAAGCAATACATTTTTATGCCTCCAAAATTACCAACAATACCTATTTCTAGTAATAATTAGCTCCCAACAATACAATTTTAACATGAAATCTATCTCATTTTTATAATAATTACCAACAAAAATTTTACTTTAAATGAGTGTACAATACAAATATCAGTAGCTTGAAAAACTGTTCTTCAAGTTCAAAAGGTATTCAATTGAAACCATAAAATTTCTTAAATTCTTGTTTAATGACATTTAAATCCAAACATTCTTGATATGGCCATTGGAAAATTCAGAACCAAATAATATGTAATTTCATGAGGTTTATTTTATAATATCCTACAAGGATTCAGTCTGATATCCTGGAAAGCAAAACTCGAAATCATCTGCACTATAATTCAACATTCACCATTAAAATCATGTTGGACAAAAAACATAATCTAAGTCCAAAGCAGAGATAAAGACAAATTCAACTTGTCAAGGTCAGAATAACCCATATTTTTCTTAATGTTGCATCGTCAAGAAACCATAATTTTTTAAGAGGCAATGAATGAATAAGCTACCCCATCAATGTTAAACAAATAAAGCAGACCAATCAAAAAATCATTTTCTGGATTCCAGTTAGAAGAGATAACATTGTCGGAACAATCAACATACTTGATGTCTATACAAAAGATGAGCCAGTTTAAATTTGGAAGGAGTCCCTTCTAAAAAAAGGCCAAATAAAGATTGGTTTGTTAATTTATATTTAATCTTGGTCAGATTGTGAACTTTTTTTTCAGCTCCCTCATAATTTAATTTTTTTATTTGAAGTTTATTCATGATCTATATTAATATGAATTTTAAAAAAATGCATCCTTAAGAACATAAAAAAAATTTTAGGTTTAAGACAAACTACATCCAACAACAAAGGCATTTGATCAAAAGGTAAATTGAACAATGGAACCACCTGTTAATTGGCTGGTGTTCCCAGGTTCACCTGAACTGGAGTGGTAGCAAGAATTATGGTCCCAACTATGGGTCAAATGTTAATCCCCAAAATATAAAAATAAGTTAAAACTTGTAAAAAAATAAATTAATACCAGAAAAACATTGTAAAAAATAATTACCAACTAATAAATTTATTAAGAAATATTATTACCAGCAATACATTTTAGGAAAAAAAAAATTACCAGTAATATATTCTTGAAAAAAAAAATATTACCAGCAATACATTTTTGAAAAAAAAAATATTACCAGCAATAAAAATCTTGTTGGCATTAAATAACCCATTGAGATGTTGATATGCCGTAAAACAAAACAAACCAAACCACAGTTTAAAATAAAGAATTATTTTTGTTCACAGGGTCTATTGCACAACTCCATCAGGATAACAAATAATTTATGCATGAACACATCCCAACTTCATTTCAAATGTTACCAAAGAAGACAACAGATTTAAGTAAAAAAGCAATAAATAAGTCAAAACAAATACAACCAGATTTTACTGGTTTTAACTTGTTTGTTCCAGAAAGCATAACTAACAAGTTTAACTCGGTAATTTATCAAACTGACAATGAATGAATTAAGTCATTTTTTAAGTAATGGACGGGAGAGGGTAACAAAGAAAAACAATGCAAAAAAAGTAAAAACTGATTGTATGTACTCTTCCACACCCATTACCATCAAGGTGGTTGACATAACAGCACATTTTCTACTATTGTTATCACTTGGTTTTTCAAATCTATAAAAAAAAAGTGTATTTTCTGTCCATTACACACTGTGCAAGACTTTAGACTCAAAAGTATATTTTCAAATTATAATGGGTTTCAAATTCCATTCTGATATCTGCTCAGTCCTCACTGGCCTTGAACCAGACTTAGCAAAGTTTTGTGAATATCTACACAGGATGTCTACCATAGAATGGTGGTTAGAAAATTAGTTATTAAGATTTTCCCATATGAAAAATAATAATTAATTGGTTAAATCATTGTTATAAATATGTGCATGGTAACACGGAAGGGCAAATGAAACTACACCCTGCTGGTGAGGTGAATGGAAAAAAAAGTCAAGAATCAAAATTTACAAAAGATGATTTATTGACCCATTCAAAGGATTTATTTTTATTAGCTGAGGGATGCAATTTTAAAGAAGGACAGAGACAAAGAAAGGAAAATGAGTTGATGCATTTGTTTGGTCAGTAAAAATGAGGTCAGAAGGAAACATTGGATTGGATTAGTGAAGCTACAAATCTCTTTGCTGATACATAGGATGCGAACAGAACGTCTATGTGAGCATGGTGTAGGTGTTTAGAGGAGGTGATTTTTTTTAGTGGATATAAAGAATGTTTTCAGATGTTGACTGAAAAACAAATCTAGTGACATTGAGAACTGGCTCAGTGTTGACAGCCTGTTCTCCTTGATTCTGTTCCAGTAATTTATGAGAGGCTTTCTTAAAAGCAACTCTGGTGGTTCCTGAGCGCATTGTTTTTTCTTTGGTGGCAACATTTGTGATTGGCTTCTTTTATTTTTGAGGTGACTTCTTTTGTGGGACAGATGTGATGCTCTGAGCCCCTGAGCAGAGGACAACTTTTTTATTTTGGGTTTTGCTTTCATAGCCATCACATATGGACAACATGTAGAGTGAATCAGAAAGAGATCTAATTTGCAATAGAGTATAACAATTAGGTGCAAAATAAAAAAAAAAAGATTCTTACTCAGTGTGAAATTAGAAAAGAAAGAATTTGTTTATTTACAAGAATTTATATCAAAAGAAAAGATAGGGGCAAAGATTTCCTCAAAATATTCCTTTGATTGCCTAATAAAAATTAAGCTAGGTAGAGAAAGTAGGATTTACATAAATTGATAAAGGTAAAACATGTCTTTGGTATATTGATTGCGTGATTCATTTTCCATGGCTTATTAACCCTTTGCAGGTTATTTAAAGCCAGAAAATATTTTTAGATTATAAGAATTTGGCGAGAGGGTGATAATGGTTTAGTGATACAAGTCTCGAGGGAAAAGTGATGCATTCATACCTAATCAGAATTTGATAAACAAGACATTATAATGTGAATATAAAGTGTGGGATCAATTCTATATTACAATCAATATATAAACAGATCCCTCACTTTGTGGCCACGGTAGTTTCTATACATTTATATCTCAGATAATGTGAATAAATCTAAAAGACATGCCTGTGAAAGCTAATCAATATTTGATTGATTTGTTTTCTACAGCTTATCAACCTTTTACACATTATTTAAGCCAGAAAATATTTTTAGATTGTAAGAATTTTTAGAGATGATAATGATTTTAGTGATACAAGTCTTGCTAATTAACTTATAGCTTGGGGGAGAGTAGATGGATTCCCAAGGGTATTTGCATGTAAGTGAATATAATGAACCAATATGAATTGGAATTCAGCTAAACAATTCCAGGCCATTATCCATTACACCACTTGCACATCCAAGCTTACAAAACCTGGTATTCCTAAGTGGTCACCCATCTAGGTACTGACCAGGTTTGACATTGCTTACCTTTGGTGATTGTACAAGAAACAGTGTTTCAACATGTTACCCATCAAGATACAGGCCAGGCTCAACATTGCTTAACTTTGGTGATCGGATGAGAACTGGTGTTTCAAAGTGATGTGGCTATAAGCCAGATAGATGTTGTCATTGTTTAGCAAATAAAACTTTTGATGCCAGTAAATAGTTATTTTATATAGAGATAAAGCACAAAATGGCTAAGAATGTCGTCACAAGTGAAACATGATCAGAGATAAATGAAAATGGAATGAAGTTCAGCGATAACTGGGAGGTGGTGGAGGATTATGTTGTGTATCTCTTTAAATTGACAATTCATTTTATTTACAAAAAGGTGAGATTTGTACAAGGTGCAATGGGTAAATTGTAGCCATTTTATATTTTTAATTTCATGCATACATGTTGTTTGTTTTGATTTGATTTAGTAATGTCAAAACCATCTGTGAGAAAAAGAGCACCAAAATGACGCAATTCCCTTGCCAGAAATTTGGACTTTCCATTTGTTCATGCCAGTAAAAACAAACTTTTTAGAGTGTTTGGATATCAATTCAGTAAAAATTAAAAAATGAAATCATAATGTTTGTAATGATCATTTAAGTAGCGATGGTAACGTTATGCCTCCATTCATCTTTTTATACAGGCCTCAAAATCAACACAAGGCCTACATCAAGTACATTGAGGAGGTAGTGCTGCCCTGGGTCAAGAAATGTAGCTGCTGGAAGACCTTATGTCTGGCGACACAACTCTGCACCATACCACACAAGCAGGAGAACCCAATCATAGCTGTCAATTAAATTCTTTTTTTATCACTCCAGACCCTAAATTCCCCAGTGATTATTATGTTCAGTTTAGCGAGAAACCAACAAAACTCCTTGTAACCCCAAAGATGAACTGAAGGCAAGCATTATAGCAGCATTCACCAAATTAAACAAGGAGACCATCCAGAAGAGATGCAGGAGATTCTGTAAATCATCTGGAGGCCGTGGTTGAAAAAAAAATTTTTCTAGAATAAATTTACTCTTTAGTATTTCTAGATATTTTTGTGTAATTTTGGTAAATATATCTGTTACAATGAGAGGTCAGTATTATACTCATTTTTTTTTTTTTTTGCATAATTTTTACGACAATTTATCCATCGCACCCTGTAAATTGAAATATTAAAAAATCTATTACTGAATTTAATTTAGAAGACAATTTAAAGATCAAATGTTTGTTAAAATTTAAAAGTAAGAAGAAAATAAAAGTTTATTTATCACAAGTTCTTTACTTTTTTTTTTAGCCTATTGGCTCTTCCCATCCTTCAGGTTACTTTCCTTGTCCACAAAGAGACATTCCACCTTGATCCTCTGTATCAGCAATACAATGAATTCTATTTTAATAATTCTTATCTTCTCTTCTTTTTACCTCACTGTTGGTAATTGTTTCAATATTCATTTGTTTATAACTGTAGTTTCAGAAGAACAAATTCTCTTTATTTAGTTTTGACATGAATTTGTGTCTCAGTCTCGGCTAAAAATATTAATTGATGTGCTTGCCACCCCTGACACCCCCCTCCCCCGATCTGTGTAACTATCTACTGACAAGGCATGAATGAATAGTAATGTTATATTTAGGTTGGCAGGCTCACAAAGGTAATATTTCAAATTATCTTGGGTTTCAATTTCTCTTCATTTGGTTAGTAAAACAATCCAAAAGATGAGTTTTCCTTCTCAAACATTTTTTCAGCACATTTAATTTTTATTAACCTGAACCAGACACAGCATCACCATAAACAGGCTTATAATCAAGGCTCATGAAGAAATGTCCTATCTGGACAACTCATTGATTAATAGTCTTTGCTCTTAAGTAGTGGCAAGGGGTACAGGGTTGTAACATTTTTAAATAATCTACTATCTATATTTCTCATGTTGTCTGTCTGTGTGTCTGTCGTGGGCGTTGTTACCTCACCCAGGCTGCATTTCTCACCTAATTTTGATGCGGTTTTCAACACAAGTTTGCAAATGGCTGCTGTAAGGACATGACGGAGCCCGATTTTTGAGTTCAGAATCAGGGTCTGAAAAAATTGAAAAAATCGATAATCGAAAAAATCGATAATTGAAAAAATCGATAATCGAAAAAATTCTGCTTACAGAAGGAATGATCGCATTTCAACCAAATTTGACACCCTCTTAGAGTCTACCATTAGAAGCATTGTCCAGAAGTTTCATGACCACGGATCCCTAAACAGCACGGCAAATCGATAAAACCTAAAAACCGATATGCCCAAATTATGTCTGAACCGCATGTCAGTTTTTAGCGAAAACCAAGCGGATTTATGAAGAGGCCATTGGGAGTCATCATGTGAAGTTTCAACTCTGAGCACCCCCCAAACAGAGTGCAAATCGACAATCGGTCAACCCATAAAAATGTTTTTTCCGGTTTTTTAAAGCTGATCGTATTGTGTTTATTTTGTTTAGTTCTTTTTTTGTAACAGATTTAATGTTTACTATAGAGCTTAGAAAAAGTTGGCAGTGTGATATAGGCAAGAAGTAAGGCATGTAACAACATCAGCATGGCAAAGGGCACTCCTCTGAAGGCAAGGAAGGGCAAAAATATTTTAAGTCAAGTGATAGCGATTGCTGTATGAGTCGTACTATTTTTGAATCAAGCATGGGCAATGCCGGGCCATGCTGCTAGTTTTTTATAGTATAGTTGTGAAATACAATTAAAAAATAAATAAAAATAATCAAATTTTCTTTCTCTTAGTGGCAGTGAGAGCATTTTAGTATCTTACTGATAATTATGTATGGCATTTTAAAGTCATGTTAGTGATTTCTTCTGTATTTAAACTGAACATATTTTCTAATAATTATACTATTTTAAATATATGATTTAAATATAAAGTTTGATCATCTTGATGTCAGCAAAGCAATGTGTACTAAACTAGTCATCATAAAAGCCAGTATTGATTTCTGAGGCAAACAGACTATTCCTATTTTGAAAACTAATGTAACATGATCTTCTCCTTCATTTGAATTTGTGCTGTATTTGTAACACTAGAGAAAATGGCTTACCTCTAGGACAAAAACAAATGTGTCTTGTATGTAAAATATACCCAAAAAGAAAATGTTGGATTTATGCATTGTTTATTTAAAAAAGATCTCAGAATCAGACAGTCTTTCCTGAAAATCTCTTTTAATCTTTTCAAATTTGAAAAAGTGCTTAAAGAGACAACATGTGACACTATTGTGACACTGGTGGTATGAAATTAGGATTAAAAATGTTCATGTGAAATCTCCGTATAGGAATTGGAGAATTGAAAGGGTTAAAAAATATTGAAATTATTGTTTTGGGTAAGCAACTGATTGTTGAAAGGAATGTTAAACAAAGTTTGTTGTCAAGGAATTATTGTTTTGAAATAGCTAACTTTGTCTGAGTTTGGTGTCGTATCTCCAAGGGTGGAAAAAATAATTAATTGATAAATAATTAATGAGTTTAGAAGTATGGTAGGGGTTGAGCGAAATGCATATAAACAGAAACAGTTAGTAGTTGGAGCAAGAGCTGCAACGAATCAGCAGTGAATGAGGAACTGCTAAATCCCATGTGACCTGCTGCTGAAAATTCCTGATGACCATCTTGTGTGAATGTTTTAACCTGCTTCAAGCTTTAGAAACACGAGACACAGTGTCCTGGTAGAGCGTTTAATGAGAAGAGTTAATTTTGTTGTATCAGCAATTATATAAACCATTTGAAAATTAACTCAGTGATCTTCTTTATTATTTTTATGATATTTGTATTTTCACCAGTGGAAGCATTCTTTGTCCTTTTCATAGCACAGTTCTGTCACAACACAATTCAGTGCTTAAGTATGAATGAAAATTTAATCTTCACTGCTTTGTGATCAAAGAACACAACATGGAGCAGAGCAGATGAAGAACTGAAGCAATCAGTAGATAACCATCAGTTGACCGGCAACGGTGCTGACTGTGTGGGAAGGACCTCAAATCAAGTTGGGTAGGTTGTGTTATAGACAAACAGAAGTGAAATTACTTTAACAAACAGGAGACATATGTTGTTGAATTGTTTAACTTAAACTACTTTGAAGGTTGCAGGAAACAGATTATTACAAGCCAGAAGAAACTGACTACAGTTTTATAAAAATACAATGTGACCAAGCTTTCCAGCAACGCCAGTGATTACTTCATGTTAATTTTCGATTCTTGATCTCAGCGGTGTGCACCAACATCTGGGGAAGAGAGTTCTTCATGCTCAAAAGGTAAACGATGAAGGACAACCACCACATTAAGAAATAATAACGCAAATCCTGTTTTCCCATTTTATATGTAGACTAGCAGTAGAGCCCGGCGTTGCCCGGGGATGTAACAGTAAGAGATAGATCAAGTATCAACCATCATAAAGACTGAAAAATAAAATTGACAAAGATTATTGTTTAAGGTTGACGGACATGCATGTCTTAATTTTTTTTTTTTTTTTTTTTAAATTGGTCAAACCCAAACTCAAACAAAAAATTGTTGTTTTCAATCGTTATGAGTCTACCGATTGAATAGAATTTTATTATAAACAATTGTCTTGTAAATGGAATTTTTAAAGCATTCTGAATGTAAAATAAAAGAAAAAAAGTGTGCAAGACAATAAGAAACACTACCTGCCAAAAAAAAAAGAAAGTTTTGTTGAAATCGGTTGAAAAAAACCCATCCCAATCTGATCCCATATATAAACGAACACGCAAACAACCTGGGTTTTATAAGTATAACTCGATATGAGTTGTCTCCCTTTCATTCTAGCGAGTGATGCATCTTAATCGTGTTTTCAAATTGATTTTGTGCAAAGACAATTGTGTTTTTCCAATTTTTGGCACTGTCAGAACCACCGCAAGGTTATTTTACGTAGTCCTGTGAAGTTTTGTTGAAACCGGTTGAAAAATGTAGGAAATCCAATCCAATATATAAACGTACAGACACACACACACACACACACACAATCTGCATTTTATAATAAGTAAGATGTTTTATTAAGGGCTTCACCTGCTCATACAGGTGATGATACTTTGAACAACTTTTGTTATGTCAGCTTTTCTCTCTATCAGCTCTCTTACTTATCTATTCACTCTGACATGGTTGCTGGCAATATGAATAGCAGCTTTGGAACCGCATGATGGACAAGTCCATCTCCAGCCAATTTATTCATTTTTTTTGCATGTTAATTCTTTTAACCTTTGTTCGCAGAAACATCATCACAATGGCTAATGCTATCATGTTTGGTTACTTAGCAACCACACCACATTTTAGTGTTCTTTTTTATTTGGCACATCGCCATATTGAATTCTACTTTTGTTGAAGCTTAAATAAGCATGGAATAATACAACACAAAATGTACGTTAACAAAATGTATTGAAACAAAGAATAGGTACACAATATTTACAGTTAGTTTGGTATATTCTTGGGAAGACTGTTCCTGCATAATGGGTTGACTAAATCGCAGTCGGGCAGAGTCTCTGGATTCAATTTCTTAATCTCTACTATCTTCCCCGTCTTCCGGTACCAACCCATATTTATATGGTCGGTAGTCCGCTTATGTAAATTAGGTGTATCATACACAACAACTTTGCAACACAGCATTGTGATTTGGTTTCCCACCGATTTCTGAATTTACATAACAACATGCCATGTGTGGCATCATCCTCATTCAGCACACCACCATTTTTGGATTTTACTTACCAATCTCAAATCATTTTATTCAAGTAACTTCATTTGAGCTTATGAACTTAGACTTGTCATTCAACGACACATTATTATTTCAACGTTGATGAGTTTCAACCACAAACTTTTCCTTTCATCAAGGACTATATCAAACATGAACATTACCTTGCTCCTTTTCAGGACTATTAAATTGACCACATTTATATATCTACACACTTTGGAACAATTTTTGTGTTTTAATATACCATCCCTTTACCAGGTGGTGACTCCTTTCAGTTCTGACATATCAACAAATGTACATATTGTGATTAAGTTGTTGGTTGTCTTGCCAGTAATAAAACTTTGCTCTTTTTATTAAGAACTCTGCGTTTATTGTATCTTCCTGTATATTCCTTATATTTTATTTTTATGGCAACCCTTCTATGGGCTGCTACAGAAGAGTTCCACAATTGAGAAGTGCGAGAAAAGAAACTGTTAGTATAGAACTTACTGTTACATTTCAACCATTTTAACTATAAAATGATGAGACCTTGCCACCAATCTGGTACTGTGCTTAAATTTGTAAAGTCTAGGTACCATAGAGCATGGGTGGTCAAACTTGCTTAATGTAAGAACCACATACGATAAAGTTCAGATGGTTGAGAGCTGCAAGATATGAAATTAGAATTTAAATATTTTTATTATTAACATTTTAAACTTACGTTTTCTAATGTAGTATATCAATTCATACCCAGTAAATAATTACAAAGCTTGAAATTTTTCTTATTTACCTTTTTATTGACTGTGATGAAAAAAGAACCTAAGCTAACATTTCCATGAGCCTCATAAAGGTCAAAGAGCCACATGTGTCTTGCGAGTTTAGCCACCTCTGCCATAGAGGAAAATTCATCAAAAAAACAATTACCATGATGAAAGTAATTATTAGGCTCAGAGAAGCTACTTTTTTTTAAGGTGATGGGAAAGTGACTGAAACGCTAGGTTTATAAAAAAAAAAAAGTAGGTTTATAAAAATCCGGTATTTAGATTTTAGATTTATATATATATATATATATATATATATATATATATATATATATAAAATCCAGTATTTATTAGGTTTCTCTCCAACCCATGAACGCTCACTATTGCAAAAATGGGACAGTGGGCATTATTAATAGATTTAAAATAAATACTAATTTTATTGCTCATTCCAAAATCTTTGTAGTGTAAAATTTTCTGACACAAGTCTACAAACGATAGTGGGAAAGTCAAGAGAATCAAGTTTCCTTACAAGTAGAGTGCCTAAACTAAAGAAATAAAAGAGTGAGATTTTTTGATAACTGAGACTCTATTTTGATAACTTTTTTCTACTTTTTCCAAATGAGATTCTCTGATTTAAACACTCTTCAGTCTTCTTCTATTGGTAGGATGGTAAGAACGTTAGTCGTTAGATTTAGTAACTCGGCTGGTAATAATCAGGGTATTTCAGTTTACAAAGGTCAGCCAACTTAAGTGTATTAAAAAAAAAGTCCAACCTAATTTTAAAACTTTTGTTTTAGTAACTAAAAACTAAAGTTTTAAATTTAAAATTAGGTTGGACTTTTATTTAACTAAACTTTAGGGGAAAAAAGTTTTTCCGAAAAACTTTCTGTAAGAAGTCTTTTTTTTTTTTACACTACAGTAAGATTTTCATTAGCAAAGTGACGACGATAGTGTTCAGTTACTTTAATTATCTGCTGAAAGTCATTATCTCGGGAGGGGATACGTTTTTTTAATCAATGCTATTTTGTTTTTATTTTTTTAATTATTTTTGGGGCAGGTGTGTTAATAATGTAATTAAGATATTAATTTTTAAGCATACATAGCTTACGAATAAAATCCTTTGCAACTGAAAGAAATATAAAAAAGAACAAACAAATTCGTTAATCTTATTCTTAACTAAAAATAAATATCCGAAACCCGAGACATTTCGGATAACGCGATGCGCAACTGCTTCAAAAAAAAAAAAAAAAAAAAGCAAAGGCGGCGGCGGGTGACGTGATATAACTTATAAAGTAATGACGTTGTTTCAAAAAAAATTATTCTTGCATACAAATTGTTGAAATTTCAAGTTCAATACCTCGAATACATAACTTAAGGCTTTAGCCCAATCTTTTTCACATCTAGCCTGTTGAACTCAGTACTTTTATTAACTTGTAAAATCTGGCAGAACATCTGTTGATATAAAAAAAAAAAAAAAGCTACGACTGAAAAAGTGAGCCTTACCGGAAGTGCTGTGACGTCATTTAGAAGGCGACAAAATGGCAGCCACCGGGGTGTTGCCTTTTGTAAGAGGCATAGATTTTACTCGGAATAATTTCCAGGTAAGATCTTTTTGCTTATTTGCACGTAATTACTGGAATCTGTTTACTCCTCATCTATCACGATCGAAGCCTTGTTTATTTATAATTACTGGATCTTTTCGAATTATCAGTAATCTTTCGGTACTACGGTCTTCGTGTCTAGCTTCATTCACTACTGTAGTAGTCGTCGGAAAAATTAGGGGAAATGTTGCGATATGTTTAACTTGAAAAATGAGATATTTTCCCTCTAAAATTAATAATAAAATACTGAATTGATCACGGAGTATTTTAGTTGGTAAAAAAGTTAGCAGTTTGTTTTGTTTCGATTTATTTACCAGTAAAATGTTTTGCTGAAATTATGACAATTTGTTTTGATGTTATTTTTTTTAAGGAGTGTTCTAAGACGTTTATTTTTATTTATTCCTATTCGCATGAGATATATCAGTTGTTTGTTCATAAGTATTATATTTGGATCTCTGTAATACTGCTAAAAAAAAAAAGAAATGTGATGCGGTAATTTTATCCTTTGAAAATGAAGCTAGATGACTTATTGACAGTTTGTCTTCCCTCTGTAGATCCCTACTTTTTTCACATTTTGTAATAATCAGAAGACAAAAAAAAAGGGGATTTATCAGCTGTAATTTCGACAACCAAAAGACAATCTTTTAAAATCTTATTTTTTATATTTTCGTCTTTTATTTTGCAGCATAAAACCTTGTAAGTTGTTTCTAGGATTTTTTAAAAACAATGAATTTTTAAAAAAATTAAAAAAAACATAAAGGAAAAAGAAAATGTAATTTTGTAATTTAATTGCTAATTTAGTTTAGTTTATCTTTTTTTTCATTTTTAATTTATTCAAGATTCATATCCTGCTTTCTAATAAAAAAAAAAACAAAAAAAAAACAGTTTCCTTAATTGAGATTTTCTAATAATCTTTTCTGTTGGTCATCGTCAACACATTTTTTTGACAACCTTCTTGATTAGCTTTTCTTTTAATCTTCTACCGTTTGCTTTAAATTTGTGAGAGAGGATCTCCTTTTAATTTTAGGATTTAAAAATAATCCTTTTAAAAAAATTGATCTAAATAGCTTATTTTAAAATAAATGATTAAAGAATTCTATGAATGAATTATTTGGATTTTAATACCCGCTAATCTGGTAGAATGAGAAAAAATAAAAGCAAGATGCTGCTTTACGTGCAAAAAATGCATCGATCGAAATAAAAACAACAAAGATAGTGATATAACAAATTTGAAACGAATAATTCTCGGAATTATTGATAAATTCTGAAGTTCAAACAACGGAGAAAAGTTTTACTTTTAAATGCTATAATTTGAACTTTTAAAAAGCGATACAAAAATGGATTTCTCGAAATTTCATAAAATTAAAAAAATAAAATGAACTAAGTGTGTGTGTGAGGGGGGGGAGATGTAAAAAAAAATTACCAAGAAAGGAAAATTTGGATCGAATTTAAATAAAGTTTAAATTTCTGGGAAGAAAAAAAAAATTATATCACCAAAAAATGAAAGAAAACCTGATTTTATTTAAATAAATAAATCTTTGACAGCTGTTGAAGAAAAATAGCGTTACTTAGTAAATTTTGTCAAATTCACTCAATCATAAACATACGGTTATAAAAAAAATAAAATAAAATCCAATATTTTTGTCTTTGAGAAAAATAAATAAAAATTCCAAGTGATAGATTTAAGTTGCACCATAATAATTTCACAGCAGGTTACCGCGAGGTGGTGTAATGGTTAACAAGCTTGTCTCGCTAGGGAACAATTACGACTGATTTCGATCATTGAGTGCCTCGTAATTTCGGCCTTGTGTCACATGCTATGCTTAGGAAATCACCATAATAATTACATAACATTCCTTAAAACAAAAATATCGATCATTGCAATTTGGATTTCACTTTAAAAAGAACTCTGGAAAGAGATGATCAACTTTTTTTCTTGCTTCTTCATTCACCTGTCTCTCTTTCAATATTAGTAAATAAATAGATATTGACTTTATTATCACCATTTTTTTTTTTTTTCATTTGAATGATCAACCATATCTGACTGGTGCACACATTCATAAAGCGAATGATGGGGCAGTGTTTCACAACCTTTTTTTTGTTTTTGTCCAATTCACCCCGTTTCACCATAAGTCAGAATCTCATCCATGCCACCTTTCCAAGATCATCCGACTAAAAAGATGCATTCCAAATAATATGCATATACTATTAAAAATCTTCATTTTTTTTTCCATTTGAGTACATATACATTTACATGAATTATTTTCTTAGAGGAGTTTTACAAATTTAATAGCAATAGAAAATGTTGAAGTTTTAAACTTTATACATTTTCAGTAATTTGTTTTAATTCATAACTAATTATTAAATAGATAAACTGAAGCATACTTCAATAAACAAAAAGTTTGATAGAATGCTAGGCTATCGTATTTCAATAAACAAAATTCTGTAAATAAACACAAGAAGGATGTCTCTCCTACTATTTAACACAAAGCTAGAGGGCAAGAGATGGATCTATGCTTTTCCCAAGGGGTATTTGCACAAGTGAATGTAACAAACTCTACTGCAATTTGAATTTGGCTTTCCAATTTCATTCCAGGCTGTTATCCATTACACCATGGACACATCTGCAACATCCATTATCAGATAGGTAATAAGACAAAAAGCAACATTTAAATTTTATTAATTAAAATGTATATAAGAAAATCACAATTTGATGTCTTTTTGAGTTTACCAGACTAATACTTGACTTATGTAAAAAAACAACTTGGCAATCTTGGACTTTCATGCCCACAAAAAAAACTGATTGTCAAAAGGACAATTTTTCCCTTGACACTGCTGTTATTTTAACTACTTTCACTACTCAGCAATGTTTATTGCTTTAAAAAGCAGTGATTAGAATTGTAGTAAAACTTATAGGTATCTCCACTAATTTGATAGAAATTTTCAATACCTAAGATTAAATGAATTTTTAAAAACAAAAAAACATTTTTGAAAATTTCATTTTAGCTTTAACTGAAAGCTAAATGATTAAATTTACTATTTCCAGTAAGCAAAATACTCTGCTGTATTTCAAATAGAAATTATATAGAATTAATGGAATGTCAATTTTTCGCCCGCTTTCACAAAATCGATTACAAGCAGCCAAGCAGAGTAAATGTATAAATTCAATTTCATATGTTTAGGCTTTATTACAATTCTAATCATTGCTTTTTAAAAAAACAATATACATTGCCAAAGAGTGAAAGTAGTTAAAAAAAGCAGTGTCAAGGGAAAAACCATCCTTTTGACACTTTGTCTCGTAGCAGGCACATTTACCCATTTTAGCCTAATGACCACTTTTTATGCTTACAGAGGGATGACTGATAGGACTTTATATAAATAGCTATCAATACCATCAAATAAAATTACCAGTTATCCTTCCTTAGTAATGAGAAAATGTGTCAGTTATAGGACTGAGAACATTACTGGATCAACTTTCACCAGAACAATTGTATTAACGCACATATGCAAATCTCTTGCAAATATCAGTTTTTCTGTTTGCTTCTAACCTTTGATCCATTGTACATATTGTTGCACATATTTATTTTATATCCGCAGAAATCTGCTTAGCAAACCTGGTACTCCCATTATCATTTTTTTCTCTCTTGTTTCAGAATACTTTTCCCAAAGATGTAGCTGAAATGACAGGATTGAGATGGCTCCGCCTGAACAGAACCAACCTTACCAATGTTCCAGAAGAAATCAACTGTCTAAAAAGACTGGTAAATCTTTGTCTTTTATTTTTCATATCCCTCTGTTGATTATATTTACATTAAATTTCATTATTATTTTTAAAGACACAGTTGGGTCATTCCATGCCAACCAACCAAAAAAAATGCAAAACTGTAACTCCCAAAAATAGATTTTTTTTCATTTTGGTATATGTTGTAAATCTTATAGTCATTAGAAAATCCTGAAAATTTTAAGTGAAAATTCCCGACCATTCTCAAGATATTGCAAGTTGAAATTTTGCTGAATCAGTTAATGAAACTTATTGGGATTTATTCCCCAAATACTATAGTTTTTTCTACTTTTAGAGGTTGAAAATGATATTTCTCAATTTTTCCATGTGGTTGTTTGCTTAAAAATTTTCATTTTCACCAGAAAACTGCTAATATCTACTTTTTGGTTACTCATAAAATTCTAAAGGGATATTTGGATTCCTTGACTAAAAATGTATAAAGTGTATCAAATCTCATTAGTTTCTGGCCAGTGGATCAGAAGATAAAATGGTTTTTGTGAGATTGTTGAGTTAGAAAATGGATATGTCCATTGACAGAAAATGTTGATTCAGCAAAATTTCAACTTGCAAAATCTTGAGAATGGTTAGGAATTTTCACTTAAAATTTTCAGGATTTTCTAATGATTATAACATCTCTAACATATATAAAAATGATACAATCTATTCTTTTTTTTTTTTTTTTGGTTATATTGAGTGGTTGAATTGTTATGGAATGACCCAGTTAAATATTCAGAATTAAGATGAAACTTTGTGTTGAATCTATATATCTGACTGCTCATATCTGAGCATGCCTTTCTGCTAAAAATGTTGCCAAAATGTTGCATCTATAATAACCAAAAGAAGAATGGTGGAGTAAATGGTTCGTTATTTGGTTTGTGTAATCAGAATCCACCTCTTCCTTCCAGCTATGGGTAAAATAGCAGCATAGACTGGGCCCCATAGCCTTGGTTAGCAACCATCCCAGGAGAAGGAAAACTCTGAATTCAAACTAGCCTTCTGCCTTGTAGGTCCTGCTTCTGGGCAGAGGATAGAAGTTAACTTCAAAAACAGATCCACCTCACATATCATCTCAAAGAAAGAAACTGGTGTCGCTACTCTAAGCTGTGACAGAAAATAATGAACTTCTTGGGCTCAGTATAATGGTTCGAACAGGAACAAGACTGGGACACAACACAATGCTATGGACCTCTCTGATTTTGAGCCATTCATCTATGAGTGTATCACCTACAACACTTTAGATGATGATAACTACCAAAATGAGAATAATAATTTGGAAGTATTAAAGTATACTGAAATCATCTCAGAAATACAGAATTATCTAAAATTATTTATTTACATATATGATTATATCTTTTTTTTTTTTTTTTTTTTTTTTTTAATTCTCTGTTTTCTTTATTTTTTTATTTTACCAGGAACATTTGTCCATTACCCGTAATAATTTAAAAGAAATGGGATATTCTGGTTAGAGACTTGAAAAAAAAAATTCCTTTTGTCTTTCACCATAACCAAATAAAAATATTGGTGTTCCAGATACAGCTTTTATTTCCAGTGATTTATCTGTTGTGGTAAGTAAGAAAAAAGAAAAAAAATATATATAATTCTTTGTAGATTTTTAATTGGTTTCAAACTTACATCAATGAAATAATCAAAACACATTGGAATCTTCAGATTGAAATGCAGGTTGCAGTGACAATATTGGTTTCTCATAAAAATAAAAAAAATGGGGGCTTATTATTTGCAATGGTGAAAATGTTTGTGATGAAATATTAGACTATTTTTATGGTATTTGATCAAAGATGTTAATTTGTATTTCCCCCATTGTGGGTATTATTATAGCCATGATATAATAACACCTTATTTCATGGATGGAATGGAATAGTGGAAAGAAAAGGAATGACAAAGATGTTTTGTGCTACTAAATCAGAAAATTGATATACAAAATTATATAGGTATTTATATTTGTCCCATGCAGAGAAACTATAACATGTATGCAACAAGTAGAGTGACAATGATGAAAAGAGAGAGAGGATTTTACTTGTGATAATTCTCAATGGAAACTGGGTTTACTTGAGATTCTTCTATATTTCTGGAGAAGCCAGATTTAGGATTCCAGGTTTAAGCAGGCTGGATTTATCTGCTATGTCCCTGGCAAAGACATTTTCCTCTGAAACAGGAAATGACAAGCCATAGAATTTTTCCCAACATAGGACTGCAAGCCAGATAGAATAGACTGGTATCAAAATAATAAATTTATTTCTCTTCAAAATTATGTAGGTTGATTGATAAGTAAGGTCTCCAATCCTATAAATCAATATTGAAACTAGATAGAATAATGAAATTGATATCAAAATGAAGTCAGTTTATTTTGTTTCAAAAATAAGAGCTGAATTCCAATTCCACTTGTGTTCGTTATATTCAGTTACGTGCAAATACCCTTCAGAAAGGTATGAATTAACATCTCCTCTAGCTATGGATTAATTTGTAATTTACTTAAATTAAAAAAATTTTATATTCCTAACTAAAACAAAAATTTTTACAATTAGACATGTTGCAGATGCTCATTTTTGTTTTATTTGTGTTCAACAAATTCAGAACCATTTTTGATGGTTTATATTTTCAACTATGCTGAAGACCTTGGTTTTTTTCTTTGGGAAGAAAATTTAAAAATTAATTCAGCAGCCTGTTGCAATAAACCAATATTTTTTGTTATTTAAATTGTTTTGTTGCAACTTGAACAAATGACAATCTGAGTTAATTAGCAAGACTCATATCACTAAACTATTATCTTTAACAACAAAAAAACAAAATGTAAAATTTTTGTACATAGCAATCTGACTTTGTCAGCTATATGGTCAAATGAGACCTAAAAATTTTAAATTTTATTTGTCATGATTAGAAATATGCATTCTTTTTTTAGGAAAATGGCATTAAAATCTGAAAAAATTTAAGAATACTAAAAATGTTTCTCAGTGTACCAATATTTCTCTCTCTCTCCCTCTAGTCCTGGGTATGACGATAATCTATATCTGGCAGCAAAGCCTCTGGTCAGGAGATTGGCGGTTTTGAGGAGCATGTAACCACCTCTTAATTGCTGTTGTTCCCAGGTCCACCCTGACCCGGGGTGGTAGCTCCTGTTAGAGTCCCAGCCATGTGCAAATAGTAAACCCCCAAATAAAAACAAAAAGCTATGAAAGTATAAAATACATTTTATCTATAGTTGAAGGGATACAATTGTGTTCAAATTATCTAGATTTTGGCATTAAATAACTGATAAAGGTTGATATGGTACTAAAAAAATAAACAAAACAACCAACATGAAAGAACTCTTTTATGACATTAATCTTGAGTGGCATGTTCTCATTGTTCTAAAAAATATCAAATTTCATGTTCTTCCATGATGGTAAATTTTAATTTTTTTGTTTTTATTTCAAAATTGTAAAACCCATGAAAAATAGACTTGTTTTGTGGTCAGTTTGGCAATATGTTTTTTATATAGCATCTCTTATTTTTTTTTTTTGTGTTTCAACAGTTAATTCATGATTCACAAGCATTATTCTTAATCCAATCTTTGGTGTTAAACAAAATTCAAAATAATTTATCACCATCATGATAAAAAATCATCACAGAAAGCTGGCTTTTTTGCTCTGTATTTTTGCTGAAAGTGTGCACCCACCAAGTTTGCTAAAAAGTTTTTTTACACATCATGAAAGATAATCAACCATGCATTTAAAAAAAATCTATAATTATTAAACAAACAACTTTTTATTTTTTACTTATTTTGACGTTTGCATGCCAAATACTATTCATTTTTTTTTTTTTTTTTTATGGATTTTTAACATCAAAGCAACCAGTGGTGACCAGTTTGGCCAGGTTAATTCATGAATTGGTTATGGCAAAAATCACAATAACTTAAAATTTTTCTAATGGAAAATAACCTATGTTATTTATAGAATGACATGTTTTTTTTTATAGGTCATAGCATTGTTAAATAAGTGACTGACTTTGCTGTGTATTGCAAATTTATGAAAATAATGATTCTGGCAAAAAAAAAAAAAAAGGAATTTTTACATTTTAACATCAATAGAGTTGGTCAGTTTGGCAATTTATGTTTTAGGTTTTGGTTTCTTTTTTTTTTTTTTTTTTTTTTTTTTTGATACCATTTTTTTGAATTTGTTTTTTTTTTAATTTAGTATTTTTGCTTTCTAAGGAAGCCATTCATTTTCTTGTAATGATAGCATTTCCAGTCAATATCTGATTTTGTTTGAGATTGATAAATTTGCAACTTAGTCCGTTCAACTTGCAATTTATCGTGTATTTCTGGTCCAATCTTAAAAATATTTACATGGCTGGAAAGAAAATAATCTTTCTAAATATGTAATTTGTATGTGCTTTTATTTGTTGAATTATTTTTTTTTTTTTTTTGAGTTAAAACAGTATTTTTTCAACTTTGAACAGCTTGCAAAAAAATTTTATTTATTTATTTTTTTTTGAGACTAAATTTTAATTTACTTTGTTTTTTTCAAAGTGACCAATCTTTATCAATATTCTTGAAATTGTACACTCAATTAGAAGACACCTTAAACTACAACTAGGAAGATGTTCATTTCTTCTGAAAATGAATCAAGTTTAACAAAAATTATAAAAAAAAAAAAAAAAAAAATAAACTGATAATTAAATGTTTAAAAACTAAATTCAAATTATTTTTCCAAATGTTTGATATGACAGACACTTTTTTTCAAAGATTAATTATTTTAAAAAAAAATAAAACCATTTTATATCCAGAAATAAAATAATAATTTTTATTCACTAAATAAATTTTCCATAAAAATATTTGTAAAAATAAAATGAAATTAATTTTCTTTGTTTAGAAGAATTTTATAGGCAGAACACCCACTGAACACTAGTGGCTAAAAAAGAATAATTTTTACTTAGGGTTTTAAATGACTTGCACTTTTGAAATATACACATTTTAAAACTGAGATTAAAACTTAATTCTTTAATATCTAATTTTAGGTGTATTTGCTAGATAGAAACAATTTTATTTGTAGAAAACAAACAATTTACACTAGAGACTCGCATATCTGGAAATATACACATTTTAAAAGTGAAATTAAGAACTATTTTAATTATTCTTAATATCTAATTTAGGTGCATTCGCTAGATAAAAAACAAATTTATTCATAAAAAAAAAAGCTTCATTCATTTTTCTTGTTTACAAAAACTTTATTTCATGATTAGTATACTGGCTTACTACAAAACAATTACCCTTACAAAAAAATCCAACTTCATAAAATTTAACATTAACATGAAACTGGCAACTGTTTTTTAATTTTTACTTGCTATTTTGTTGTTAACTTAATTTTACAACAAAAAGTTTTTATTCTTTTTGAAAACTGAAACAAATAGATTTCAGATATCTTGTCATATTTTCCTTTTTTTTTCTCTTTGAAAACATTCTATGATTTTCAAGTGCCATATCTGTCGTATTTCCTTTTTCTTCTTCATTTCTTTTGTAAACAAATAGATTTCACATTTATTTCCTAAAACTAGTCAAATGTTTTTAGCATATTTTTGTTCAATCTTTTTTTTCTTACAATGGTATAAATGTTGATAAAATTTAATTTTATTAACATCAGAAAGTCACTCAGTAGTGATAGCACTAAACCAAACCATTTTGGTTTCATAAAATATTTTGATGCAGTTTCATGGTGTGAAGATGAAACCAGAAAAAGTCAATTTTTGGTTAAACTACCCATCTCTAACCACCAGAATATTTTATTTTTTAGAAGCAAAAATCCATTTTCCATGATTTTCCATGTTTTCTGTTTTCTACTTTATTTCTGTGTTTTTTTTTTTTTTTTTGTATCACAGAGAACTTGACACTCTACATTAATCCCTATAATATTCTACAATTTCTTAAAGAAATCAAACTGTACTCAAAAATATAACTTCACAAAACTACAATGTAAAACACACATATCAGTAATTATGTCCACACAAACATATATATGCACAAAAGCTGAGTATCATCTACCATGTATTCAATTGTGAAAGAAGAATGATATATCATATTTTTTATTACTTCAAAGCTCCTTAGTAAATTAAATTTAGCCATTAAATGAGCTCTAAGGAACTGATATATCATTAAACAAAACAAACAAAAAGAAAAGGAAGCAAACTAAAGAGGAAAAAAATGATCTGATATCATCAATGTAACTGGAAGCTTGCAATGGGCCTTTCTCAGTTTTTGATATCACACTGACATAAATGAGAATAGATGCAATATAGGGTTTTATGTATTTGGTCAGTAGAAATCTGGCAGAGTATCCCATTGTATATTTACAATCCACTAAATCATTAATTGTGACTTCATTAGTAAATTCATCTTTACTATCATATGAAAAATGACCGATTAATTTCACAAAAATATCTGCCAAGCTCTTTATAAACAATAATCCACTTTGCTATTATGGGGGAAGAGAAAAAAATTGAAAATTAACCTCTGATTACTGTTGTTTCCAGGTATGGGCAAATAGTTAACTCTCAAACTGGGATTAAAACATTATGAAAATATAAAATATATTTTCATTGTAAAACATTACCAGCAATAAACATTTTCATAGAAAAAAAAATTAGCTGCAATACATTTTGGAAAAATAAGAAAAAAATTACCAAAGCTCCCAAGAAAATTAAATTTTGGTATTAAATGACCCATAAGGAGTTGATATTCTGTTAAGCAAACCAAACTGAGATATTCCAAGACATGATCAGTAGAACAAGATGCTTTAAAACAGAATTTCCTAACCTGGGTGATATCACTCACTGGTGGACGATTTCAACTGTTGGGTGTGCAATGAGTAACTGAACAGAAAATGGTGGTTGAGATATGATTTTAAGTATTAAAAATGTATTTCAACAGATGCTATCCCCCCCCCCAAATAAAAAAGATATTCAAAGGAGATATGCAAAGAACCTGCATAAAAAAAGGAGGCTGAATGGGAATAATTGAGTCATATTTCTAGATGAGATATAAATATCCCTGCAATAGTTCTTCAGACGAAATGAAAAATATTTGCTGAATTTTTATTAGTTGCTAGTTGTGTATATTCTTTTTAATTTTATAATTATGAACATATAATCATTTAATTTTTTTGTCAATACTTGTAACACTAACCATAAAACTAAATTTTATATATATATATATATATATATATAGTTTTCAATAGTCAAGTATGCTTTCACTTGTTCTTTAATACAGCATCAGTTGCTGCTAAATCAGTGTTATTTGTTACCTCCCTTTGGTATTTTTTGCTACATCATAAAGTCAGTTTGTGAACCAGTCACAAACTTACCAAACAATTTTGGTATGCTTTTGAATATTTAATATACAGTATGTGGGGGGAAATTTCTCCATGTGAAAGTAGATAATAAGGCAAAAAAAAAGTTTGGGAACCCCCTGCTTTAAATGATTTTCTGACTACTAACTTTTAAGACTCCCTGTTTATTGAATATTTTAAAAAAATCCAACCCCTAACTCCCTTATATTAGTCACCTAACAGTATGTTGGAATTGAAAGATCTTTATATAGCAATCAGTGTGCTAAGATACTCTTTTCAATCATTCTTTCTTTTTTTTTTTTTTTTTTTATTTCATTAGTTTTTTTATGTGGTGGGGTGAAGAAGTTCTGTTTTTGCAATATTGAAAAATTGTTGACTGTAAAGTGACCTTTGTCCTGTTTTTGCTAATTTCAGGATCTCAGCCATAATAATCTAAATGAAGTACCAGAACAACTAGAAAAAGTCAAAGGCTTATTAGTACTCAATCTCAGCAACAACCAGTGAGTATGACTTTTTACTGTCTATGTATGTATATATGTGTCAAATGGCAGTACTTATTCCTTAAATGAAGTTGTGTGTGTATATATTTATGTCTATATGCATATGTGTGTGTGTGTGTGTGCCTGCACATGTGCATATGTTTGTTTGCCCATATGTGTGTGTATTATTATTGGTCAGTTACATATCTCATGCATTAAAACTGTAGATAATTCTATATGTATGTAAGTTTGTATGGTTTTAATGCACATGATACATGACTGACTAATAAGAAATGACCCCAAAATTTAAAATATCAAAGTTCTGTCTTTTTGTCTGTTTTCTGACAAAGCCTTAATAAAAATGAAACATGTTAGATTGATATGTTTCTTATTTGGTCTTTATCTTTTGTATGTGTGTAATATATATATATATATATATATATATATATATATATATATATATATATATATATATATATAAAGTGGGTAATTAAATGAGAAAATAGAAAATGTTCCTACAGTACATGTTTCTCACTTCAAAAAAACTTTTTCAGACTAATGATTTTATCAATGTATTCAATCAATAAACCAATTTTTAGTCTGAAGAAGTCCTTTACAAGGATGAAACATGTAACATAGGAGTTTTTTTCCATTTTTGTTATTCCAATTATATGGGCTTTTCCTAAGAATGAATTCTGTCTAGTTTCAATGTAATCCAAGATGTGTAATATCTTTTGTTTTTTCAAAACAATACTCACTTGATTAGTGAATTATATCAACTAATTTTTATTATATTCCTTTTACAGGATTGAAAACATACCAAACAACCTTTTTGTTAACTGTACTGATTTGGTATACTTGGATCTCAGTGATAACAAACTCGGTAAGTTGTTTTTTTATTGAAACTGCTCTCATATATTTTATAGGTATTTATGCAACTGTGCATTATTACACTGAAAAAATTTCCAGCAATTTTTTTTTATAAAAGTTTTACTACAATCTCTGGTTCCCACCAGCCCTGACCTTTGCAGGTGGGACCCACCATGACACATAAACAAAAATAAATTATCTTCTTTCCCTTTGTATTCCATTAGTAAGGAGTAAGTTCCACTTGGACAGCTTCTTCCCAGGAACTTCTGCTTTATGGAACACACTCTCAGCAGGATGTTTTCCCAATCACTACAATCTTGAACTCAGGGTTGTTATTTTTTCAACATAACACCATGAACTTTTTGCCTTTTCTTATGCCATCTACCTTGAGTGGCTTTTGGGTCTTGTATTGGGTGGACATCAGTATAAAAAAAATTAAAAAAACTTATGCTGTTGTATTCAGTTTGTCAAGTTGTTAGGAACTGTCAGTGATCACTCTTTCAGTTCCTAAGTTGTTTCATCAATTTTGCTTGTTTACTTCCACTTTTCATATTTTCTAAGTTTAGCTTATACTAATATACGTTAGTGTGAGAGAAAATGGTTTTATGACTGTTTTCCAACTAGGGTGTGTATACCCTGTTGGGTTATTTTTTTTTACCTGACTCTGACATTGATTTCCAGAACTGGTAGAAAATAACTAACAATTTCAGCACCAAATTTTGAAATTTTCTGGAAATATTTGCTATTAAGTGGCAAATTCAATTCTGTTTTTTTTTTTGTTTTTTTTTTTAAGTTCAGAAATTCTCTGAAAATATTTGCTGGTTTGTTTGAAACGGACTGATTTAACTGGAGTAACACACATTTTGACATTAAGATGAGTTTTCTATGAAGTTAAACACTATTTAAGATGATATCTCTCGTGAGAATAAATGAAAGAAAAATAAAGGCTATATCTTAAAATGTCATGGTTTACTCTGATAAAGTGACATTATTTGACAATATTAACAAATAATAACTGCAAACATCAGGACCTGATCTGTTTACAACAATTTACAATCTGAGTAAAGACTATTATTTATTATTCAAATAGCAAGGTATCTCTTGATCCCTTTATTTTAAGGTATTTGTTACTTACAGTACAGGGTACAAATTATCAATGTTAAATTCATTATGCATGCACAAGAGCTCTCATGTGAGTTAGCAAAGAGATTTCATCTATCTATATATAAAATTTTGTGACTTCCGTTAGTCCATTTGTTACACCCTCTAAAAAAATAGCCATACATTGACTGATCGAAACCAAATTTTTGGGAGCAGTGCAAACATATAAATAAATACAGCTTAGTACAATTTTCATTAATATTTTTGGAAAAATTAAAAGTTTTATTATTTAACATACAAAATACTCCCACTATTTAAACAAAAATTTAATGACTAAAATAATAAATACTTATGCAAAAAAAATAATATTGCATTTTTATTAAATATCTTTTTTTAAGTTTTTACATATACAAGAATCCAGTTTCCAGTTCACCCTGTGTTTGTGAGAAGTATAAACAAGTCACAAGGCTAAACATTTAAAAAGTTGGAATTTGGCTCAAGAAAGAAATATTTATGCATGGCCAGTTGTATGTTGTATGATCAATAGTAAGAAATCCTAAGAATTTATTCTTCGCTGTTAAATAGGAAAAAATAATCTTTTCTAAAAAAATATTGTTTACCATGAAATCTTATAAAATTAATTTAAATTAAAGAAATTATTAAACTATGAAGTAGGGTTTTTGTCAAAGTATTTTTCCAAACAAATTAGTTTATTCAAATTTCATCAATGGGTTTGCAAAATTGAATGAACTGTAGAGTTTGTAAATCTCAGCAAAAAATAGTGATAACTTAAGCAGTACTAAATACTGTGAGGGTTTCAACATATGTCAGTGTGCTGCAAAAAAGTCTAGTAGATACAAAAATATAAATGAACTTCAAATAACATTCTTGCAAAATCAGTTATGGTAAAATCAGATAAACATAAGTGAGTCAAACGTAATGCCTATTGCTGATTCAAGATAACACGCTTTCCTTATTTTGATCTTTTTGTGTTTCTTTGTTGCATGAGTGATAACCCATCATTAATTTATCCATTTTGGGGGGTGGGGTTAAGAAAGTAAGGAGGGAGCAAATTCTTGGCTGTCTCAAAAGTCTTGAAAATCTGGTTTTATCCAATTTGTCATTGAGAATCTTAGAAAAAATAAAAAACAAACATTGAATTTATAGAGTGAGTGGCCATGGTTAAATGTAAAATAAATGGCAAAAACTGCCCAACAGAATTGACAAAGTTTGCAATAGCAAGGAAAAGAAAAGAACAGGGCAAAAAATATTATATAAAGCAAGCAAACAATACATCCAAGGCAAAGTAACAGTAATACAGCAAAGCAACAGAAATATGACAAAAAGTTCACAAACTTATTTGAATAAGCAAATGTAGCATTCTGACTTCAAAGCAAGACAGACCAGAACTGAGTCAGATGAAACCGAGAAATGGCCTATTTTATTGGCTAGGAAGAAATCCCAGCATGCATTTGTGTGCTTCTGCCTATAAACTGTGGAGGGGAGTGTTTTGCAGTCATTCCAGTAAGAATTGAAACCAAAAGAATCAGTTTAAGATTGTTACTGTTGGCTACTGTGAGTATTTTCCTTTATACAAAAAGAAAATTAGTTAAGAGCTCTGTAGTTACACAATACTCAGTGAGAAACTGAAACAAAGAAATTGTTTATTTACAATAAATAATGTGAAAAGAACAGTAAAAATATTCTTTTGAGCACCTAAAAAATGAAGCTGGACAGAAAAAAAATGTTCATAGGAAAGTGGTGACTTTCTGTAGTAGAAATTATAAAAATCTTTGGTAGAGAGTGTGATACCAGTGAAAGTCACATGGTTCTGTTAAATTTTGTTGAACTGTTCAGGGGTTGATAAATGCAGGAAGAGTGTCTTGAGTGGAAGGATATCTGAATGAATGTGAGTAAATTTTCAGAAGTTGGTACAGCCTTGTACAATCATAGTTTAAGAGAGTGAGTAGTTTTCATATTTTAAGGTTAACTTTGTGGGTTTGTTTCACACAAACATGTCCCAAATTATCTGTTTTTAAGATTTTCTTAGTTATCCTGGAGTTCCTTACAGATCCCATGGTATCTTGGAATCCAGCACCCTCCTTTAACAACTCACTGCTAAAGTAACTTGATCTGCTGACTTATGTCTTCCCTGACTACTTACTGCCAGCTGGCTAACTAAGCTACTTTTTAAAATTGTCTTGGGTTTCAAATTCTGCTCTTCTGATTGTTTGAAAACAATCTTGAGAAGCCTTTTTCTTAAGCCTTTTTCTCACATTCATTTCTTTTAAAAATATCCTATCCAAACACCTCATTTTTGGAAATCTCTTTACCCTAAGTCAGTGTTTCTCAACCTTTTTAAGCAATAGCACACCTAGGAACAAATAAAAATATCACGGCACCTTTAGCAAAATTTTTAAAGGGTATACATTTAAATGTTATGAAATAAAAGCATAGATGTAAAAAAAAAAAAATAAATAAACACACAAATATGAATTTACTTTGTATCAATATTTCTGTTCAAC
The DNA here is from genome assembly GCA_903632075.3 of Acanthosepion pharaonis. Lineage (NCBI taxonomy): Eukaryota > Metazoa > Mollusca > Cephalopoda > Sepiida > Sepiidae > Acanthosepion > Acanthosepion pharaonis. The sequence continues at coordinate 307,618 of CAHIKZ030001538.1, read as the reverse complement.
TATTTATGCAGCTCATTTAGTGTGAAATCTGTGTTTTTTTTTTGTTTTTTTTTGTTTTTTTTTTTGTTTTTCACAATTTCTTCAATGTTTAGTCAAATGTGTGATAAGCAGACCCTCTTTTCTTCTTCAGTTGAGCATAGTTTTTCTCACTTCTTATTTTTGATGTTAGGGTTGAGAAGCCTAATTCACATAAATAAGAAGTAGAAAATTGCAATAAAACTGATAAAGCCTTTTTAGCTAATGTGGGATATTCTTTTTGTGTTGAAATCCAAAATGCATCAATCGTTACCGTTGAATGTTTTATTTTGAACCCTTAAAAAAATAAAAATACTTTTTAAAAAATGAATATTAAAACAAAGTATTTAAAATAACAAAGAATAGTGAAAAGAATTATTTGAAAAAGTTTCATACTTATTTATTTATTCAAATACTAACGCTGTACCATTACTACTTCCACACACACACTGTGACAATATTTCGCAGCACACTTAAGGGGATTGTGCGTCATGGCAGTTGAGAATCACTGCTCTGGGAAATGGAAAGGATTATAGGGTCATTTTTTTGCCTAAATTGTTATACTACTTTTTTTTGTTAAATCATCAGCTATGGCATATCATCATATTTGCAGTTGTTTCATATGTGTAATTTGTTGCTTTTTATGATGGTATTCATTAAATTTTTTTATTAAAGTGACAAAAATGAAAATGTTAAAACACAAAGAAAAATTAATGACAAAAAAAGATAGTTAACAAAAATAGTATTACTTTAAAGTGGTAATATCAAAATACAACATGATTAACAAAAGACCACTAAATCAGTTTATCAATATTCTCTCAACAGAGCTAGATCAAGGACCAAAAAATGTGCTCAGTGACTAAAAATGAACAGACACCAAATATTATATAAAAGAAATATAACACTTACAAGCTAATTACCTTTTAGCCTACCAACCACTCCTGCTTACAGAGAGATGGCTGGTCTGCCTTAATATAGTTTCCAACATTTTCAAATGAAATTCAGAATTAGCCATTCTCAGTACTGAGAACATATTTTGGTTTTTAAAGTTGGGGGACATTGCTGGTTTTTAGCAAGTGTTCAGTTATTTCTGAACCAATTATATTCATGTACTTATGCAAATTGTCTACCTTGTGAATACTGTCTTTTTTTTTTCTTAATATTATTTTGATATTACAACTTTATATTGATATTAATTTTTGTTACTCCACTTTTTCATTATTAATTTTTCCTTGGGTTTTAACATGTCTGTTTTTATTGCTTTAATAAAATTTTGTACCGCTGCAAAAATATTTTAAATAATTCTTACATTTTTGGAAATTTGTTTCAAAGAAATGAATTAATTTAATAAGTTTTTATTTCTTTGTGTTTTCAGAAACAATTCCTCCTCAGATCAGAAGGTTGGTCAGTCTGCAGACATTGAAACTGAACAATAATCCTTTGGCACATACACAATTACGGTGAGTAGTTAAAAACCGAGAAAGGATCATTGATTTGAAATTTTACAAATAAAAAAAACCCAGTTGCATTGCTTTTCAATTACTATCAATTACTTTTTTTACGAATGCATTTAACTTTGGTTTGTAAATGATATACAATGGATAGGGCAATCAAAATTCAGAAGACAAAGTTTATTAAAAAAAAAAAGTGTGAATCTAGAAAATGAAATAAATACAAAACTGAGATTTAGTTTAGAATAAAGTAATTAAATAAATGTGTTTAAAAGGAAAGAAGAAATATGACAAAGAGGCCCAAAAAGTGAACATATCTATGAGACTTATAGGTCCAAATAGATAAAAGTGGTAACAAGTAGTTTGCTTACAGGAATATGTTTTACATTCCTTTTTGTAGTGATATGTTTACAGAAAGGAAGAAAGTTACATGAAATAACATTATAACACAGTGTGAATATGGCAATTGAAAGGGATTCTAATGATGAAGTACAGTTGATAAAATAAATCTATTCAAGGTGGTCACCCTAAACAAATGTTCAAATAGTAGGATATTAAATGAGACCAATGCAACAAGAAAAAGTTATGTATCTATTTTGGAGAGGATAGATTTAGGAGGATAAGAAAGTAGGGAAATTGTGTGTTGACTCTGTGGCTTATTCTGCTAGTTCTGGTAATTACTCCAGGATAAACAGGAGGGCAAAATGGGAAATCTAAAATGTACCTTAATTAAAAAAATTAACAGACAAAAAGAGTAACATAACAATCTATATATAAAATTCTGTGACTTCCGTAAGTCCATCCATCACACCCTCTAAAATATCCATACATTGACCAATCAAAACCAAATTCTGGGGAGAAGTGCAAACAGGTAAAGGTGTACAAAGTACAGTATTAAATTTTTTTTAATCTGACTATACGTACGCTGCCTAAATTAGCTGAAATCGGTTGTTTTCGAGTGAAAACAACTCAATTTTGACTACTTTTTTTTCATAACTTTGCAAACCCCAATTTTCTTTCATCAAGAATCTAGTTTCTAGTTTGCCCTGTGTTTGCAAGAACTATAAATAAATCACAAGGACAAATGCTTCAAAATGTTGGTATTTGGCTCAATAAAGAAATATTTATGCATGGCCAGTTGTATGTTGCATGCTTAAGAGTAAGAAATCTTAATGTATTCTTCACTGGTAAAAAGGAAAAAAATAAATTTTCTTAAATATTGTTTACCATGATGTCTTATAAAATTAAAAAAATGATTGTTTTGCAAAATTTAACAACACAGTTTGTAAATCTCTACAAAAATTGTTAGCAATAACTTCAACAATACTAAATACTGCAAGGATTTCAACACAAGTTGGTATCATTATGCATATACAGTGTGTGTAAAATATATGAAAATGGCTATTTTTGAAAATATGCATTCTACAAAAAAAGTGTTTTACTGGCAAATGTACAGGGTGCTCCATAAAATGTGAGATAAAAATGTTGGATTTTTTAATGAGATCCTGAAAGACTTTGCTGAGAAGAAACCAAAAATATTAACTTTTGATTACATTTTGATTTCATATATAACTTGAAATGATTTCTGCATAAATATATCATGTTATATATATATACTTTTAAAATACACTTTCCTTAATCCTAAAATTATCATAAATGCAGCATTTTAGAGGCCTACCTTATTGTATCCAATTTGGCCCTACAACACATCATTTTCAGCATATGTAAGCAAAGAGCATTGGTGGTTATATGAGGTTTGTTCAGAACATCAGTTGAATATTTTAAGAACAGGTTGTATAGCCTTCATATAACTTAAAAAACACTTTATTGCACATGAATGAATGGACTCACTTGTGGGATTATTTAGCCTTGATATATGTGACTGTTTGATTTTTGTGATGTTGGACAGCTTTGCTTATCACTTTTGCATTCCTTCTTGCCATCAATTTTGATGGCATGGGTACACTATTTAATAGCTCTGTTATATTATATTGAGCACTATTTTATTAATGCCAGCACTCAATGTGCGATATCTTAAATTCATTTGTGTGTGTGTGTGTGTGTGTATGTATATATATATATTATGAAATGGACAAAGTCCGACAATTATTTTAAGACATTTTTATGTTTATACATTCTTTTTATAGATACAAATATTTAAGTAAATGCTATGTTTATAATAAACAGTATTAAACAACATTTTGTAATATTTGAATGTCTGAGAGATTTTCATAGAAAATATTAGTCCTCCATTTTTTTACATGTACCCTATACAGAACCGTCATTTAGCTTGATGTACCTTTACCAATTTGGCCACAGAGGAGCGTTCTGTTAAATACAGTAAATTCGACCTTGCTAACTGATATAAACATAGCATTTACTTAAATATTTGTATCTATGAAAAGAATGTATAAACATAAAAATGTCTTAAAATATATATATATATATCTATATAATTTGTCACTTAGCTGATATCAATCAGCATTCCTGCTCCAGAGTTTCATAGACAAACCCTCCAGTAATCGCTCTGTCCACTCATCAGGCGAAATGAAAACGCATTGTTAATAATTTTATTATCAAAATTCCTTACAATTCAGGGAGAGATTGTTAGTGGTCTGGAAGTAATGCAGTCATAGAATAGGAATATCATTGCTTTTTAATTTTTTCTTATTTAACTTTGATTTTCTGCTTTTCAGTCAGCTACCTGCATTGGTATCATTAACAACTTTACACATGAGAAATTCCGAGAGAACACTCAATCACTTCCCCCAGAGTTTGGACAGTTTGGTAAATCTTGAAGGTAAGGAGAACTCATAATTCATAATAAATGACAATAAACACAACATTTTAGGGGCCTACCCTATTATACCCAATTGGGGCCCCACACCTCCTAGATCCAGTCCTGCACAGACCATTTTCTCTGTATGTAAGCAAAGAGCATTGATGGTTACATGAGGTTTGTTCAGAACATCTCCAGTTGAATATTTTAAGAACAGGTTGTACAGCCTTTGTATAACTTGACCAAAGAAATTTTATTGCAAATAAATGAATGGACTCGCTTATGGGATTACTCAGCCTTTTGTGACTGTCTGATAATGACTGAACATATAGATAATACTAATGACTTGTGCAGGTTCTTATGTTTTTCTCATCAAATATCAGATCGCATAAATTTCTCAAACTCATTGAGAATATAGATTTCACACTCTGTGAATTGCCATTTTCCAAAGAAATAAATGCCATTTATTGAAATGCTGTATGAAGTGAAATTAATGTGAATACAGTGAGACTGCTTTAGACTTTGCTGGTTAAAAAAAAAAAATAAATAAAATAAAATCATCCCGGAAGACAGAAAACCCAAAGTAGAGTTCCAAAGGCAGTTGGCTGCAATAGTGACAATTTTCCTGCAACTAAACCAATCCTAAATGTAATATTGTAAGGATGTTTTTATATGGAATAAATATATTCCTGTAAAGTACAATTGGAAAACATGGACCTATGTGCCTGCAAAAAAAACAAAAAAACTAAGACAAAAGCATTTAAATTTTATTAATTAAAATACATACAAGAAAATCACAATTTCATTTATTATGTATTTTTGAGTTTGCCAAACTAATACTTATGTAAAAAAACAAAACAAAACAAAAAAATGTGGACCTTTGTGCCCACAAAAAAAACAGTGTGTTAAAAGGATGGTTTTTCCCTTGACACTGCTATTATTTTAACTACCTTCACTATTCAGCAATGATGTGCTAGTGAAATTAAACTTTTTTTTTTCTTAAGAATTTACAATAAAAATATTAAACACTATTTATTTATTAGATCTTTTTTTTTTTACAAGAATAATTTTATATTTACAACATTCTAAAAACTAATACAATAAATATCATTGACCAATTTATAAAGAAATATGAAAAAAAAATTTATTTATAAATTATAAGCATTTACTAAATTATTAAAATATGAGAATTTTATTATTTACCATTTTATAAAGTTTGAATCAATTGGCAACTGGCTGATGTTTTACCAACCATTCCTTATAAACAACATACTTCAGTTCCTTATTCTTTGAATTTCTATTTCAGATGTGGATTTATCTTACAACAATCTGCCAAAAGTTCCTGAAGCCCTGTACAATTTGAAATCTTTGAAAAGGTTCAACCTGAGCAATAATGAAATTAGTGAACTTTCTTCTCTTATTGGTTTGTGCATTCTTTTAATTGCTTCCATCATTCTTTCAGTCTTCTATTAGGTTGGCCAAAATGTTTTCAAATTTTTTACCAAACTGTTTGGCTAACCCAAAAGTTTCTTCATAGGTTATCTGCAAAAATAAAGGCCAGGTTTGTTGGCACATCATATTGAAACACTGTTTACCATACAGTAACCAAAGTTAAACAACATCAAGTCTGGCCAGTACCTAGATGGGTGACCACTTGGGGATATCAGGTGCTGTAAGCTTGGATGAGCAGGTGATGTAATAGATAATGGCTCAAATTTGTTCTTGGAGAGCTAAGTTCCAATTCCTGTTGAGTTCATTATATTCACTTACGCAACCTTTGGAAAGGTACAAATCCACCTCATCTACTCCCAGATATGGGTTAATTAGTAAGGCTTGTATCATGAAACCATTATCTCTAAAAAAACAAAAAAAAATTCCTAAAATCTAAAAATATTTTCTGACTTTTAAATAAAGTGTAAATAGTTGAAAAGTCATAGAAAAGGAATCAAACAATAAAAAAATAATGGCCAAATTAAAATAACAAAATTGTTTTTTATTTATATATTCTTCTTGTCACTGTGCAATGTGCGATATAATTGGACAGCAGTCCCCTGGTACACCAACATACACACTCGCACATGCAAAAAATACATGCATCAAATGAAGAAAAGTAATAAGTTTGAAATACTTTGAAAATTGCCAGTGTGCAACAGTTTCATTTTGCACAGGACCAAAGAGTAAATGTTGTCCCACAAATGCATTATCCTAGAACTAATAGAACTAAACTGTCACCCTAGGGGTAATGTGCCTACGATATGTAATGTTTTTCATTATGTTTTCTGCTCTGCTGCAACAAGAATTATAACTGTCCTCCAAGCTGATTATTTTCTTGGCAATATCTATAACCCACTGGAGAGCTCTCTCCTCCACAGCCAAGCATCTCATGCAATACACTAGTACACTCTCAATAGTGCAGCGATAGAATATCAGCAGATTCCTTTGTAAAGAATATGTATATAACATATTTATATACACATTTCAGACTTGGATATTTATGTGTAAGATGTTTTCTTTTCTGGGGCAGTATGTAATGGTTATTGGTACAGAATGTGGAACTGGCAAATGGAGTTAAAGTTCCAGTCTCAAGATTTCCTAACTCCAAGTGTTTATCAAGGTTCTCCTAGACTGGTTGCCACCCAAGGTTGAAGAACCCACTCTTCCCTATTATTTAACCATAGTTGGAGGTTTTTAATTCATAATTGTCCTTCTAGACCAGTTGCCACCCAAGGCTATAGGGCCAGTCAGTCCTACTATTTACCAATAGCTGGGCGTAGAAGACATGGATTCATGCCTTTCCCAAGGGCATTTGCACGTAAGTGAATGTAACAAACTCAACTGGAATTCAAACTCAGCTCTCCTCAATCTGAGCCAATATCCATTACTCAAGTTATTATCCTTGATACTGGTGATGTTTGTTTTTTTTTTTTCTCCATGGTGCCATGTGATGCATTTATTTGTTCATTATGGAATTAATTTTTTTTTTTAAATTTTTTTATATATATGTCATTAGCAGAGAGTGCTGTTTCACAGCTCCTCAGTGTGACTAGACATCCAGATGCCTCAAGCCAGGATTGAAACCCAAACAATTTGGTGTCAGTCAGAGTTTCTACCACTGAGCTATCTTCATTCAACTGAATGAGCTAGCTAAATCTAGTGTATTGTTTTTATGAATGTAAACAAATGCCAGTTAGCTATAGGGCTCAATTCATTTTACTGAAGAGCTTTGCATTAGCGCAGGTGGCTGTTGTTTATAGAATTAGCTTGTCATTCAACAGTGCTCAATTGAAATATATTTTCAAGATATATATTTACCTATACTCAGATAATACAATTTGTAAATAAAAAATATTGGACAAACTGATATGAGTTTTAAAAAAAATTCAATAAAAAAAGAAAAGGCTAAAAACATCCATGACACTTGAAAATAATCAACCAGCACTGCCAAAAGCAAAAACACCAACAGAATAACCTAAGGTGAAGCGTAAAAGTGCTCATTACACTAAGTAGAGCAAAAACTAGAATACCTCAAGAGCCAGAACCCATCTACCTAGGTTTCACCTAACAGATCAACAGGATAACTCTGGCCAGGTAGATGGGTGTTATATATATATATATATATATATATATATATATATATATATATATATATATATATATATATATAAATTGATTTAAAATATGTTTTTTTTTCCACTACACAATTCTAACCATGTTTCAAAAATGGAAGCTAAAAGCCACGAATTTAATTTTGCAATTAAATTAAAGACATTAGTTCCATTTCATCCTCAAGCAAATTTTGGAGTAATTACTGGGTTTTAAAGACACAGCTAAAATCACTTTTCCATGGTTACAGATAAATCTACTTCAACTGGACAAGGGGTGTCTGGGTTTTCCTTATGTCTGCATCATTGTATCGGTTATTAGCTACATTTTGGTAAGGGGTAGGGATGTATTTTACAATGAAAACTGACATCCATTGAATGCATGTTGTCTGGATTTTTTTTAAATTTATTGTTAACAGCAAAAAATTCTTACAGCATTTTTTTCTATTTGTAAATTTAAAGATTTTCACGGGTGTTCAGATTAGAATACTTTTTATTTAACTACGATTTGAAATATTCTCATTTTTAATTTTTATTATACTATATTTTTTTTAAGAACAGTGAAATGTATTAGAATCCCTTATAGTATGTATTATTTTTACATCAAGTATAAGTATGTACATTAGGTTACATTTTTTATTTTATTTTTTTTATATATATATATATATATATATATATATATATTATATATATATTTTATATTATATATATATATATATATTTATATTTATTATATTACATTTTTTATATTATTTTATATATATATATATATATATATATATATATATATATATATAATATATATATATATATATATATTATATATATATATATATATATATATATATATATATATATATATATATATATATATATATATATTATATAATATATATATATATATATATATATATATATATATATATATATATATATATATATATTATATATATATTATATATATATATATATATATATTATATATATATATATATATATATTATTTCTATATATATATATATATTATATATATATATATATATATATTATATATATATATATATATATATTGTATGGACCATATATAGGTGAACTACAGGTTCAAAAAAATGGAAAAAGTGGGATCCTTTTTTTCAGCATTCACTCAGGGATGGAAGTGACACACAGGGCGTCAGCAAAAAAACACAAGATTCAAAATGGAACATTTATTTACAAGAACAGAAAAATTTGTCTAACCAAGAGGAAAAGGATTATAAAAGAACAGAAGCTACAAGTGAATACATATATATGTGTATATATATATATATATATATATATAACAAGAATAAGGTCAAGCCAGGAAAGCAACTTATCTGTCTTGTTTTGGAATGGCCTGGGATCTACAGCGACACATACGGACGTTCATTGGTCAATTTGACTTAGTATATAGCCCTTTCCATCTGTAGTCAACAGACTTTGCTGTTTTCTTTATTCTGGTGTCCAGTCCATTAAGAATCTGTGTGATATTTGTCTGCCACTGGTCAGACAGGAAACTGCCTTTTTTTCTTTTAGATTTTTGCTGTCCCCAAAGTTTGTCACGTGATTTTCCCTTCATCCTTGACTGGGTATGTAGGAGGATGGGATGCAACTCACAGTGAGTTTGAGTGATGGCCAAAGATCCCAGCAATCCTCAGTAAGGTCTAATCATGTGATTGCAACATGGCAGCTTGTTAACTCATGGTCAATCACCTGATGGTCATGTGATTTTAGAACATGGTCATTCTCTGGTTGGATCACCTCAAAGTTCATGGGCCCTTGGAATGAGGATGGAAGAGAAGGAAAGCCAGAAAGAAAGTGAAGAGAAAAGGAGGGGAAGTCAGTTCATAGAATATATTCACTCACAAGTTGAAAACATTGTATTTTATTTTTATATATTCTTATTTAACTATCATTCGAAATAGGATTTGGGATTTTTAGCTTTATGCCTATATGGCTAACATAATCAGAGGTATGTCACAATATTAGAGATGTGCAGTTTAACCGAAAAACTGACTTTTTTCGGTTTCATCTTCACACTGTGTAACTGCATCAAATTTTTTACAAAACCAAAATCTTTTTTTTTTTCTTTTTATAAATAAATTTGTTTTTTTTATCTAAGGAATGCACCTAAAAATTAGATAATAAGAATTAAAACTTAAAATAGTTCTTAATTTCACTTTTGAAATTTGTATATTTCCAGGTATGCAAGTCTCTATTGTAATTTTAAAAATAAAATTGTTTTCTACAAATAAAATGATGTTTCTATCTAGCAAATACACCTAAAATTAAATATTAAAAAAAATAAAGTAATTTTTAATCTCAGGTTTAAAATGTGTATATTTTAAAAACTACAAGTCATTTTTCAAAGTAAAAATTATTCTTTTTTAGCCACTGTAGTTCGGTGGGTGTTCTGCCTATAAAATTCAAACAAGGAAAATTAATTCTATTTTTATTTTTACAAATATCTTTACAGTTTTATCTAGCAAAAATATACTTAAGTAAGATTAGATTAAAATAATTTTTAATTTCGGTTTTAAAATGTGTATCTAAAAAGAACAGGTGATACTCGCAGATTTGGAAATCTACACATTCTAAAAATTAAATTAAATGTTTTTAATTATTTTTGTATATTCACTAGATAAACAAATTTATTTAGAGGAAAAAATAACTCCTTGATTTTCCTTGTTTAGAAGAAATTTATTTGCTAAATCCCAATAACAGTTGACTGGTGTATCAGAAAAGAATATTTTTAAAAACATGACAGGTTTCATTTTTTTGGGGGGTGGTGCTTTTTAAAAGCCATATCATAAACTAATTTCTGGTGAGCTATACCATTATCTCTCTTAAATGTGTTGTCCAAAGACACAAAAATATAGGTAGTTTATGGGACAATTTCTTTTGCATTTTACCAATTTGTTAATAAATATGGTAGTTATTTATAGTTGACAATTTATTCCAAAGTTTAATAAATAAACTTTAATTGAAATACAATCTCTGTCGATGTCGGACAATTTTTTTTTTTTTTTTTTTTTTGCTTTATAATTTTTGAAGGAATTCACTTCCTTGGGTCAGAGAAGAAATGAACATCTTCCTGATTGTAGTTTAATGTGTCTTGAGTGTACAATTTCAAGAATATTGATAAAGATTGATCACTTTGATTTTGCAAATCAAAGTAAGTATAAAATTTAGTCTCGGGGTGGAGGAAATCATATTTTGTATTTTCAGCTGTTCAAAGCAAAATACCTGCTGTAAAAGAAAAAAAGAAAAAACAATAATTCAGTGAATAAAAGCACATACAAATTACATATTTAGAAACATTGAATATTTTTAAGATTGGACCAGAAATACATGATAAATTGCGAGTTGAACAGACTAAGTAGCAAATTTATCAATCTCAAACAAAATCAGATATCGACTGGAAATGCTATCATTACACAAGAAAATGAATGGTTTCCTTAAAAAGCAAAAATACCAAATTAAAAAACAAAAAAACAAATCGAAAACTGCGGTATCAAGAAAAAAAAGGAAACCGATACCAAAACATAAATTGCCAAACCACCCAACTCTACACACATGCACACACACACACACACACATATATATATATATATATATATATATGTGTGTGTGTTTTATATATATATATATATATATATATATATATATATATATATTTTTTTTTTTTTTTTTTTTTTAATTTTAAATGTTTTATTACATATTATTTTTTTTTTTTTTTTTTTTTAAATATTTTATCAATATTTTATTCATGCAAGTACATTTTTTTTCCTTTTTCAGACACTTGGGTAAATATGGAAACATTGAATCTTTCAAGAAATAAACTTTCTTGTTTACCTGTAAGTATATTCTCCATGTTTGGAACAAAGAAACCTAAGCTAAAAACAAAATCTCATTTTAATAATTTAATAAAATCTTATATTTTAATTAGATGAAGCATTATCAACTAAATTGTCTATGGGGGGTACAAAACTTTATTAATGCTATAAAACCGACCACATTAAAGTTGTGTGTGTGTGTGTGTGTGTATATATATATATATATATATATATATATATATATATATATATATACACACACACATGAACAAGGATAAAAAATAAATCACCCTAAAGAGGTGATTCAAACAATAACAACAATAAACAAGAAAATAACAAAAAATAAGAATGCAACATGTTTTTGGATTTTTGCTCTTCAGGTCTAATTGAGGACAAATGGGTCAATTGTTTGCATAATGTTTAAAAAAAATAAAAATGAATGCACCTTCATGCAATTTGACATTACTAACTTCTACCCGTTGATCACAGATGACCTGTTAATGGCAGCTATAACCCTGGCCAATAATTAATACATCATCACCAACCAGGAAATTAAGGAAGCCCAGAAACCCATTTTATATCACAGTGGTTCTATGTGGACCAAAAAAGACAATCCAAACTTCTCTATAGCAATGGGAGCATTTGATTTTGCAGAAGCTTGTCAATTGTTTGGAATTCTGCTACTGTGATGACTTGGGTATACTTTTGAATAGCATGAACACTGCTCTGTACAGAGACAACATAGTTATCCCCATATGTGACACCGACACACAACAAACAGACCAATTTAGAAAAAAATCAAATTCTTCAAGGATCAGGAACTAAATATCAACACCAATGCCAAGAACCTTTCCCCTTCCCACAGCTAATTAGTTAGACTTGTATCACTAAATCATTATTATCTCCAAAGAAAAAAATCTTACTATCCAAGTATATTTTCTGGCTTTAAATAACCTTCAAAAGGTTGATAAACCATGAATAAATGGTTGATAATACCTTATCTAATAAAAATCAAAATTATGATTCTTCTCGTTTTCACTTTTTTTTTTTTAATCTTTATCATCATCATCAAATCTAAAAACAATAACAAATATTCTGCTCAACAATCAAAGAAAAAAAGAAATGGTTAGATTTGTTTTTCTTCTAGCCATAAGTTTTCTTGTCTCTCTAGATTTTGTATAACTTTACAACTCCTGATGCACAAGGAATATTATGATCAGATCATTGACATCTGCTATTAATGGCTTATGGGACTTGTGATGTTTAAGAGCAATCTGTTTTATTCTTTGATAGGTTTTCTTTTCTTGTATTTACTGTACCTCAATCCTACACCAATTCAGAAAAATGATCACTGGTTTTACTTTCTTCTCTTGTTTTATCGTCACTATTACCCATAATTCCTTTGTTCATACTTTTGTATGCCACACAAAGTATTTTTTTTTTTTTTTTTTTCAAGTATACATTTTTCTTTACACATTTCTTGGTTGTTATTGCAAAGAGTGAAATCTAGTTGGAATGACTGCAAAAACATCCACCTCTCCAAATTTACAGACAAAACTGTACAGATGCATGCTGGGATTTCTTCTTAATTAATAAGAGAGACCACTTCCTAGTCTCATCGGCCATATCATATTTTTGTTCCTTCTTGTCTTAGAATTCTGCAATCACTTGTCTGTATCCCATTTGTGTGCTAATACCATTCTTACTTTTTGAACTTTTTGCCTTATTACTGTTGCTTTGCCTACTTTTGTCTTATACACACACACACACACACACACACACACACACACACACATATATATATATATATATATATATATATATATATATATATATATAGGAGGCACGGTGGAGTAATGGATAGTGGCTTGGATTGAGGAATCGCAGAGCCGAGTTCGATTTCCAGTCGAATCCGTTACATTCACTTATGTGCTAATACCCTTGGGAAAGGTATGAATCCTCTTCCTCTCCCTCCAGCTATGGGTAAAATAGCAGGACAGACTGGGTTCTATAGCCTTGGATGGCAACTGTTCTAGAAGGACAACTCTGAATTCAAAACCTGCGGAGGGTCGTTTGGGAACCTTGTGGTATCCGGTGCACCAGGCCTCTGTATTCGTCCCTTCAATAAGTGTGGATGATCCTGCACAAGGCCTTCACCACTATAATCAAATCTTATGTGCCTGTGTCAGGCTGTCGGTTTCCTGGAAACTGATCTGCTTGACCCTCATACGTCGAATCTTGACAGGAGAGTCGATTTTTATTTATATATATATATATATATATATATATATATATATATATTGTCTGTTTGGTATTATCTTTGCCCTGTTTTCTTTCCTTTCGTATTGTTTATTGGAAACTGTCAATTTCTGTTTACGCAGTGTGTGAGTAGTGTAACAGCCACACAGAAAATGTGTGGTGAGCCAAGTTCAAATTTATACACTTTAGCACTATTACCCTTGGGAAAGGTATGAATACATTTCTTCTCTCAGCTATTGATTAAATAGCAAGGTAGGCTACACTTTAAATTTTGGAGGGCAATAGTCTAGAAAAATGTCAGCTCTGAATTCAAAACTGTGGAGATTAAAATGAAAAACCACTCCACTATCTTTCCCAAGAAACCATGATACTTCTCAGATAATAAAGAAATGTAAACTGTGGAGAGCCATGATCGCATACATCCTGAAGGTACATAGAAAAATAATTATGAAAATGACAACTCTGAATTTAATGCTGAGAAAAAGCAAACAAGAAACCACTCCACTATCTTTTTCAAGAAGTTATAACAATTCACAGATAATAAAGAAAATGAATCTGTGGAGAATGCAACGGGAAACCACTCCACTATCTTTCACAAGAAGTCGCGGCAATTCACAGATAATAAAGAAAAGGAATTTGTGAAGAATCACAATTGCCTATACTCTGAAGAGACATGGAATTTTAAAAAGAAAGAAAATTGTAGCAGATTTTGCAAATGAAAAATTTTATTTTATTAGAAGTGTCAATTGTTTTGTTTTTGATTTTTAGAAGATGATTTACCTTTAAATAGAAAGTTTTTTGTTTTAAATTATTAGGGCCATTTATTTTTTGCTGTTATTTCATTGAGGAATATTTTTCAAGTTGTTTAACCGTCTTATCCATTTTTCAGTCATCATTGCATAAACTCGCCTCACTGAAAAAACTCTATGTGAACAGCAACAACCTTGACTTTGATGGAATTCCTGCCAGTATTGGGAAATTATACAATCTGGAAATCTTCAGTGCCACAAATAACAATTTAGAAATGATTCCAGAGGGTCTCTGCCGGTAAGTTCCTGGTCACTTTTGGGCCAAGGTTTGGCACCAACCATTATCCTTTCAACAATAATACACAATATAAAATAATAAAACAAATAGCTTCAATATTTAACTAGCTGAAATACCTGCTATACAAGGTAAGAGATTAAGACTTTTTTTTTTATCAATTCACTCCAAGCAAGGTGATAATGCTACTAAGACACAAAGGACTAATGGAAGTGAAAGAGAAGGAAAAGACTTTAGAAGGAACCAGAAACCCAATAATAGTATAACTTTCAGGATTTAGGCAGAGGCATTAGAAGTACACAGTTGAAGTAGAATTACTAATAAATAAATAAATATAATAAAATGGTGCTAATAATAATAAATGATATATTTTGTAGAGTAAAATTTTTCTGTGAAGAGCTTTATCTTTTTTTTTTTTTTTTTCCTTCAAACACACAAATATTTTTGTTTATGTTTCCATCACTTTCATTATTAAAAGTAAATGAAAAAGAATCTAAAGGAAATCAGCTAGATTATATACCCAAAACATATATTAAAAATAAACTTAAAATCATCAGCATCCTCCTTTTCTTTGTGTATATGTGTAGTCACATCAACATAAACATAAATTTAATCTGATGAAGTCCTAAAACTTTTTCAACTTAGTCATACTTTTCCCCTAAATCTTGATATATAAAATAAAGTATATATCCTTTTCTAATATTCTATATAATAAATGCGATTGTCAGTGTGTCTCACTTTTTCAACTTTACTCCAAGAGGCTGTAGCCCAACATATTATACCATTTTGGAATCTGGCAAACTCCATGAGCAAATTAAAACCATTCCAGACTGGATCTGGCACAGAAATCCTGAACATTTGGATTCCCAAGTTTTCATTACCACAATTGTTTTCAGCATTTTTTTTGTTTTGTTTTGTTTTTTTGTACGATAACAATTTTTATAACTTAGAAATAAATTTGGGAATAATTGAAATTAATTGCAAAATCCAGCAAAAGTCACTCATGGAATAAAAAAAATTGTATGGAAAGTAAGGACCTACATACATCAAATTGTCTTTAAATTAAGTGGTGGCAGAAGAATTATCATTGAACTTTTAAAAGGTAATCTTATATACTAAAATATTAATGTAATACTTAAATGCAGCAATCAATTTTGAGTTCTTCTGTAGTTTATTGTTCTTTATCACATCTACTCCTCCCTACCTATTGTGATGAAGGACCAATGAAGAGCCCTCCACAGGAGCTAACTTAAATGCCACCCAATAGGATGCCTTTTAAGCTAGTAATATATGGTTGGCCAGTAAGTCCTGATTCATTTAGGAAGCAAAAAGAAAACAAGAAAATTTTATGGAGCAACACCAACATTTATTCTTCAAATAAAGTCCATCATTCCCGATGATCTTCTGTCAGCGATCAGCCAGCATCCAAATCTGTACCAGATACCAGTCCGCTGGCTTTGAATCAAAAGTTGTAAAGAAGCTTCCTTCACTTCAAAAGTGTTGAATCGCTGGATGCGGAGGAAGTTTGCCATTGAGCGGAATAAGCCATAGTCACTCGGAGCAGCATCAGGATTGAATGGTGAATGTGGAAGAATCTCAACCTCGTCCATCTGTTTGAACATCTCCGCTGTCAACCTAGAAACAAAGCCCAAGCTTAGTTGACCAAAGCAGGTACTCCTTTAGTTTGTTATACATGCAGTCTAGCTGCTAGTAATACAGTTTAGTATTGATAGCACAACTGTGTGGAACAAATTCAAAATGCAGTACTCCTTGGAAATTCCACCAGACAGATCAAGATTCATTGTTTTCTTTCCATTTCCTAAGTGAGTCAGGACTTTCTGGCTAACCTAGTATATATATATATATATATATAATATATATTAAAGGTTGCTAAAAAAAAAATCTATTTTGAAAATTTTAATACTATGAACATGTAGGAGTTACTGTGCTACAAATTACACTTATTAGCATGTTAGATATCTCTCTGATTAAAAACTTGAATAATATACTTAGAACAAAATATTTGATACTATATTGCAATTTTATATTTCAGTTCATCCATATCCTCATGATTAAAAAAAAAAAAAAAAATATTTTACATAACACATATTTATTTTTATAATTGAATATTAATCCCATAGATCAGGGGTCGGCAACTTACGGCACACCAAGCAATTTCCAATGACATGCAGCCACAAATGACTACTACAACGCAAAGAAGATATTTAGCTGTTTCAGTTTTAATATATGCTAAAATATATATACTATATATATTATATATACTGTATATTACTATATAAAATATATTGTAGAACAGGTATATTGACCTTGACTTGTATCAAAATACGTATGCTGTTGGCACACTGAATGATTTTAAAGCACTAAGTCAGCACATAATCAGCAAAAAGTTGCCGACCCCTGCTATAGATCAAACATATAATGAGAATTTTAAATCAAAATTCAGCTAATAATTCTGCCTGATAGCAAATTATTGATATGTCATCAAGTTTACTTGTGCTGTCTTTTTTGATAGTAATATTTAAGAGTTTTATTATTTTATGTTAAGGATAAATCTTTTGGGATACAAAAAACCCAACAAATTAAAGTTACTTTGAGTTTTGATATGTGCATTTTGTTTTATTTATTTATTATTTTTCTTGTTTGTTCTGCAGTTGTGGGAAGTTGAAGAAACTTTTATTAAATCAAAATCGTCTCATTACCCTGCCTGAAATTCTTCATTTACTGCCTGAACTTGAGGTAAAGTTGTCAATAATTCTATTTTTGATGATTGAATGTTGTAATGTTTCAGCATTTCTATTCAGTTATTAACTAAATTTTCATCTGGAGTTTTTATATAATGCTCAATTAATGGGATAAATATTCAACATTGGGAAGGGACTAAATTTGGGTGTGGTGGGGGAAGTTTGTTTGTTTGTGTGTGTGATATATATATATATATATATATATATATATATATATATATATATATACACACACACGCACAAAGTCATTGTGATGTCAGCTACCAATATCACGCCTGCCACTGCCAGGAAGATTCTCTCATATCCAGGAAAAAAAAAAAAAAATAATGAATAAAAATAAAAAGGTTGATTTGTCATTAATCCCAACAATCCAACTCTGTATGCGTAGATTAATTCACAATGAAACAATAAATTTTGGGCATTGGAAGAACTAATAAAGATTGATGTGACGTTAACCCAAACAATTCATTCATTCACTGATATAATATCCCCGATGATCATATGTGTACAATTTGCCATAAAGTATGTCATCAATGTGGGAAGAACTGCATGACTTGTAGGTTTCAAAGTCATTTGAGATGCCATCAGCAGAGAATTGATGATAGTTAAATGTGTGGAAAATTATGAAAGTTTGAGTGTAAGAGATGGTCTTACTTGGTCACGTGTCAACTTCCACCATATATATATATATATATATATATATATATATATATAACGTCATCCACAGACAGACTGTTTCGCTGTTTCACAGCTCATCAGTGTGGCTAGAAATCCGGTTGCCTCTAGCTAGGATTGAAACCCGACTGAATTGGTGTCAGTCGGAGATTCTAACCATTAAGCCGTCGGTGCACGGTATGGGATGAAAGTGAATTTTTTAATTATATTTATTTTTAGAAACACGCCTTGACCGACAGTGACTCAATTCGCATTCTGAAGAGTCTCGCTATATAGCTATAATAGTCACTGTTTACCAACCCACACCTTGTCCCCAAGAGAGCTCAACTGAAATTGATATTTCAGTATATTCAATATATATATATATATATATATATATATATATATATAAAAATATATACACACACACACACACACACACACCTATAAATAATAAGATTTTTTTTAAATTCAGTCATCCTACAGCTTTTGGGATTTTAATTTTAGTGGTAGGATAAATCCAAGACATAGCAAGTTTTTCTGTCACATCATGAGTCCTCATCAGGGGGTGTGTAACTCCCCCACCCTTTTGCAGGCATATATTTTTATAACTCTTCAGCGTTTTTAGGAATTAATTTTTCATTTATTAATCCAACATGTTTTTATTTTATTGCTTAAATGTTATTTTTAGTGGATACCTATATTTGATTAGATGCTCTGATTTTATTTATTAAACAGTATATCTATTTATTTCATCTACTGGCCCGAATATTCAAGAAATCTATGCATTCTTTGGAAGGATTCGAATATGCATTCCTCTAGAGGAAACTATCATTTGATTTGACATGCTTTAACTGCTCAACTACAAAGAATCTACTGGCAAAACAATGCCCAAATAGTGCTTTCCTCATTCTTGAAATATACATCTCTGCTCAGTTTTGTATCTTAATGTACAAATTGTCTTAATATTTTGAACATGATTTTATAGCTTCAACTAAATATATTTTGAACACAATTGTATGCCTTCAACTACAGATAAAATGCATTGTTGGTAATTTTACTATAAAATGCATTATTAGTAATTTTTTATATAAAATATTACTGGTATTTTTACTATAAAAATGTATTTTTATACTTTCATAGTGTTTTGTTTTTGTTTGGGGGTGGGGGTTCACTTTTTGCCATAACTAGAATCCTAACAAGTGCTACCACCCTGAGTCAGGGTGGACCTGGGAACAGCAGTATTTAAGAGTGGTCTCATTCTCCTCAAAACCTCCAATCTCCTAATCAGAGGTCTTGCTGCTGGATGTAGTTTATCATCATACCCAGGACTACATTATTAAGAGCTACATAGCATAGGAAGTTGTAGAAAGCCATGATCACCCATATCATGAAGGGACATCAAAGGAATCGTTTAAGAAATTTTCATTTTTACAATTGTTTGTAAAAAGTTCAGAAAAAAAAAAGAACAGTTCCTATTCTCTGCTACTTCAAAATTGTACTCATTTTTTTTGTAGACGTTGGATGTGCGTGACAATCCTGACTTGATTATGCCCCCAAAACCCGAAGAATTAAGAACAAGGAAAGAATTCTACAACATTGACTTTTCTCTTGCCAATCAACTTCGGTTGGCAGGTGCAGCTGCTCCTGCCCAAACTGAACAAACATCACGTGAGTATCATGCAACATTTTTTATATTGATTGATATCCTTATTTCCGTCTTAATTTCTGGGATATGGGTTATCATTATTTACACTGTTTACATTCGGACTATTGTCCATCTCCTTGTTGGTGCTATCACAATGCTTCAGCCTTCATCAGGGGCATATCAATCTGGGTAATCAATACGAAATTCTCAACAGAACACTTTATTTAACTTACAAATGAGGTACACTGTTCTTGTTCTACTACTCATATCTAGGGATATCTTGTTTAATTATTTTTAGTACTGCTCAGTTATTGCTCGTCCTGTTTCCACTGAGTTCAAGTACACACTGCCCGGCCCAGGGATTGAATTCACAATTACTGTCACCAAATCCACAAACCAATGCTTTAATTTACTAGGCTATTGTCCCATAGGTCAATTCTCTATAATGAACTTGGAGCCTTAAACCTAACCTGCCTGCTGATTAGTACTGCTTCATGTCATGTTTTGATTGCTACTGCTGAAGACTTACTATCATTTGTCTTTCTTTATTAGTGACTCCCATATTTTGAGCAATACTATAAATAAGAATTAGTCAAGATATCCCTAGACATGGGTTGTGGAACAAGAACAGTCTATCCCTATAGATTAAATAAAGGGTTCAGTTCAGAATTCCCTGTAGGTTATCCAGATTGATATACACCTGATGAAGGCTGGAGCTCACACAATGGCTGAAACATTGTGATAACAACAACAAAGATGAGGATATTAGTCTGAATGTAAATAATATCTTTATTATCCACTATTTTCATGTAGTGAACAGTTGTGATTGAAACTCTAAAGTGAAAAAAATTCAGTTTTATGCTATGTATATAAGTAATGGGGATATGTATATGGTGTAATGCATAACTGCTCTGATCATGAAACTGAAGAGCCAAGTTCAAATTCCAGTCAGTTTTGTTATATACAGTTATGTACAAATACTCTTTGGAAAGGCATGAATCCATCTCTTCCCCCTACTCAGCTATGGGTAAATAACAGTCTCTGGGTTGAATAGCAGGACAGACTGGGTCCTATAGCTTGATTGTCTACTGCAGAAAAAAACAGCAGCCTACTGCAGAAAAATCTCCTGCCCAGTCAGTCATGAAATGAAAGACCTGATCACCCAAGTGTATATAATGTACACTTAACTGACTGACTGATATAAGTAATGCATACCTGTGTTTCATTGAAGTCTACTCTCAGTGGTCTTCACCTCTTAGGAATAGTAAGAACAGAAATGGATAAATATTTGTTTTAATATTTAATCATCTGAGAGAACATTTTTTTTTTTTTTTTTTACCTTCTATCAACATGGCTAATGCTAAACATTGTTCCTTCTCAGGCTAACATTTTCTACTGACATAAAATGGGAACATTATATAGAATCAATTGCTAGGTCTACTGATAGGAAAGTTGGCTCACTGCATTTAAATTTTTGAAGACCAAAGTTGATAGAGGAAGTAAAAAAACAGGAAGAGAGTTCCAAATGCGAAAAAAAAAAAAAAAACTGTTAGCCTAGAACTTAGGATCACATTAGCTATTTCAACTGTAAAATGATGAGACCTAGATGCCAATCTAGTACTACACTTAAATTCATAAAGTCTAGGTACCATAGAGGAAAGCTCATCAACAATTACCATGAAAATATTTAAAGAAAAGTTACATTATGGTGGTGGGAAGGAACTGATGCCAGGTCAGAACCAATAACATTGCAAATTCTTTTTTGGATTTTATCAAGATACCCTAAATTTATAGCAGGGACACCAGACCAGTTGTGGCAGCAATATTCAAAGCAAGGATGAATGGTAGACTTATAAATATGGAAAATAGATTCTAGCAAGAAAAATTTTCTAGCTCAACACAGCCAGCTTTCCTAACAGCATTCTTAGCAATTTGATATAATGTTTCTGCTTTATGTCAGTGGAAAACATTAGCCCAAAAAGGATTCATTTGGGTGGGTGATTTTTTTTTTTTTTTTTTTTTTTTTTTAATTTTATTATATTGATTAGATTCCATAAAAAAATTTTCATTCCTTAACCTGGTTTTCTTCCTTTTCAGCTCCAAAAGACGCCATTGCTCGAAAACTTAGATTACGTCGGCGACATGATGGTGGACATGAGAGTGAAAAGGTTTTGCGGGTAAGCCAAAACACAAAATTGTTACCTGGCTTTCTAGTATCATTGTTTGTTCTATCATCTCCTTTGTTTCATTATTTCATTCATTAAGCTCTCCACCCATCTTCACTTATCTGTTAACCTTTACCCTGGTAAATACTGATTGAGCAACAAATCGACTTTACATACAGGTATGTATTGTGTAATTGTATGTCTGTGTTGTGTGTGAGTGACTTACATGTGCTTGTACCATTCAGTATACACACATGCATATGTGTACACACTCAGTTTGATTGAGTTTGTAATAAGATAATTGAATAATAAATTCTCCTTCCATTCAGTCTGATCAATCTCCACCCTGGGCTGAGCCATAAATTTGGAGACCTTTAAAAAAAAAAAAAAAAAGAAAAATTTTTTTTTTTTTTCTTAAATCCTAAAAATTTTGGATAACAGCTAAATTATTGAACTTTCTTGAAATTATTTAGCAAAACATAGAATTTTTTTTTTTTCTTTATAACTTTAAAAAAATACTTTTAGGACTGTCATTGAACTAAAATATACATGTGCACAATTTAATTGAAATGGATATCTGTGTTGCAAGGGCTAATTTCCCTTTCTCTCTGGCAACAGCCTCTGGGTAACAGGAAAAGAATATAAGCTGTCCTTTTTGTATTTCAACTGAATATATTTTCTAAGAAATTTCGTATTTTAAATAGACAAACAATTTAAATTTGAAATTTGCACATTTTGCCATCAGCAAAGCAATAAATACTGAACTTGTGGAGAAGAAAAATCATCATCATTTAAAAGTACCCATAAATTGCCAGTGACCATACAAACTGGGATCCAGATAATAACATTGTGGTTTCTACCGAGTATAATTCAGGGACAGCCAAACTTGCTTAATGTAAGAGCCATATACAATAAAGTTCAGGTGTTTATGAGCTGCAAGATATGAACAACATTTACACATACATTTTTGTTATATACACATTAACATTAAACTTACCTTTTAATCTAATGGGATCTCAATTCATACCCAGTAAATAGTTATAAAGTTTGAAATTTTTCTAATTTATATTTTGTGACAAAAAAAAAAGGATTTCAGCCAACATATTTCCACAAGCTGCATATTAAAGGTCAAAGAGTTGCATGTGGCTTGTGAGCCATGGTTTGGCTACCCTTGGTATAATTCATCACAACATTTTAAATTCTTGTCCTGAAGATGGTACCTTAAATGTGGAAAGTTATAGGAGTTTGTAAAACAAGCCAGCCTCTAGTTTTTATGTAAAATTTAAGTTTTGTGTTAGTCTTGTTGTATAATACTCTTCAAAAATCTTGTGTTTCTGGTGCAAGATTATTGCTAAAGCAGTACTCAGTATATCACTAAATGAACACTAAATATATTAAGTTATAAACATATAACGTGACCCTCACTCAATCTTTCTGCTGAACAGCTAATGAACACCCTATGTTTTATTCTAATTCACAATCTCATCAGAGTGCACCGAAAACTGGAAAAGGGCCCACTGCACGCTCACAAGGTAACATGATGAAAGATAAATGCCACATCAAAAAATATGAACCTTGTTTCCCACATTATATGTAGATGTTTTATTCAGGGCTTCACCTGCATGTCCAGGTGGGTAGGTAGGTGATACTTGGGACAACTTCTGCTATGTCAACTCTTCCTCCTACCAACTCGTCACTCACCTATTCATTCCAATATGGTAGCTGACAATACGAAATAAAGTCTTCGAAACAGCTCGACAGATACGTCCATCTCTTGCCAAAGACAGACCAGATCGCTCTCCAGTCCCAAACATTAATGTTAATAAAACCAGCAGCAGGATATACCCTATTTCCAATTTTCTTGCCACTTGATCCCCAAAAATCCCTTTACTTCACATTCTCCTTTGGTTAAAGTGGATGCTGCTTAGAAGACCAAACTTTAAAAGGAACCATCTACTGGTCTATCAAACAGAAACACTTGAGTTTGTGATAAAACCACCTTTTCCTTTTCTATGTTTTTTGATTGATTCATTCATTTTCTAGGGTTTATCAATCCAGGTTATTTAAAGCTAGAAAATATTTTTAAATTGTAAGAAATTTTTTTGAGATAATAATTGTTTAGTGGTGCAAGCTTTATTAATTAACCTATAGCTGGTGGGAGAAGAGGTGGATTCTGTCAGTTTTTTGTTATAAACATTAATTTCCAAGGGTATATTCATGTAAGTGAATATAACAAGCCCAACAGGAATTGGAACTCTGATTAATAATTTCAAGTCACTATCCATTACACCACCCACACATCCAAGCTTAGAACACATGGTATTCTCAAGTGGTTACCCATCTAGGTACTGACTAGTCTCAATGTTGCTTAACTTTGGTGATTTTTACAGGAACCACTGGTGTTTCAACATAATGTGGCCATAAGCCACTTTTCTATGTGTGTGTCCAAGGCTATAGAGAAAAATATCCTAGATAAATCTAATAAGACTTTAAAATCTTTTTTGATTGTCATTTTTACTTTTATTCTTTACATAGAAAATGAATGCATCGAGCACAATTCTTAAAGTAGAATAAAAGTTACTCTTATGAAAATTAAGAACATTTCTGTGTAAAATTATTCAAGGTGATTTAAAAAAAAAAAGTTTAAGATATGTTTTTTTATCAAAAATGCTGGAAAATTTAAGCAATTCATTTTTCTGTTTGTTCACTTTTATAACTGGAATATTTGTGCTTTTTTTAATTTATTTCCTAGACATTTTAACAGTGCTTTTTTATTATACTACTAACAATTATAAATGATCACAAAGTTTAAAAAAAAAAAAAAAATCTTTAAATTTGATTTCAAGAAGGTTAAAATTTGATTTGTATTTTTGGGATGATGATGAAAAAAAGATTAGTCTGGAGTCCTGCCATTATGAGCTTAAAATAACCCCTGAACTTAAACGATGTTTTAGCAATTTCTTTCAGAAATATGATTTTGTTAAATTTTGATTATTTTCAGGGCATGCGAGATGTTGCTGAAAGTAAAGCTGTGTCTGATTTTGCAGATGATGCAGATGAAAGAGGATTACTCAAGTGAGTTCTTTTGAAAATTCTTTCTCTTGTTCTTTTTAGTTTTATTCTTGTTAGGAATAGGTTTCTTAAAACTTTATTGTGATTCTATATGCTATTTTAAATCTACACAGAAAACATGAACAGACCTAAGAACATAAATCTATTACTTTCAACCCACTCTGAAGAATTGGATGAGGATTTGCCTTGGATTCACTTCAGAAAAGGCCAAATGAATCTCTTGCTTTTGAGCCATTCTGAAAATTAGATGAGGATTTACCTTTTAATTCAGTACAAAAAAAAACTGAAAAATATATTAACAACTTTTGGTATGAACTAAGAATTATAAAGAAAAGATACAGAATAGATATTAACAGCTTTTTTCTTTTTTTAAAAAAATAATCATTTTCTTTAATCACAAGAAATGGCAACTTAGGGAAAAAGTACTATGATTCATTATTTAAGCATACACACAAATACACACAATTGTTTCTTTTGCTTTTGGATCTGATGGAGCCTAGAAAGGCAAAACACGTAATCAAGTCTAGTTTTAATGAAACATTTTCCATTGTCAAATTTCTTTTGTGTGTATATATATATATATATATATATATATATATATATATATATATAGTAGCGTCCAAAACTAAGGGACAAAATTTTAAAACCTAATATTTGTTAGAAATAACAACTGTGAAAAGCTGAAATTTTGACAACTGGTAGTCGTTATCATCCATAATAACATACTAAAATTTGAATCATTTGCAAAGGATAGAAAAAGAATTATAACAATTTTTTATTTATTTTCAAATTTGGAACGTCCAAAAGTAAGGGACAAAATTGAGAAAAACAATGTAAACGGCAAAAAAACAAAAAAATACATGTACAATCAATATTTAGTAAATGAGCCCTTGCTCTCAATGACAGCTGCACATCTTCGACTACAAGAACGAATCAGTTCTTGACAATCCTCGATACTAATTTTAGACCATTCTTCTTGAAGCTTCACACATAATTATTCCTCAATCTCGTAAAATAAGGGACATCTTCACTATCATTATAGTGCAGTATAAATATCAATATTTAAATTATACAACAGTCAGTTTTCAATCAATTTTCTTTCTGATTGAATTGTGTATGAAACTTAGATTTTGGCTACTGGGGGATGTATATTTATTATTAATATGTCAAAAATGAATCTCATGATATATGAATCTCATGATGTCTGAATAAATTTAGTATTACAATATCTATACAAGTTTTTCCTTTCTTGAAGTGTGTATACATTTTTTTTTTTTTTTTTAGTTGACTCTATATGTATATAATTTGATCTAGTGCAGGCATACCATTTAATTCTTTACTGAAAAGACCTTATTGTTTTTAGGTTTTAATTTCTTGTTCCTCTCAAATTATTCACTTCCTTGTTGGTATTTCTTGGCTGTGTATATGTGAGATTTGATGCTACATAATCTTATTATTTTACAAAGGAATGTGGAATTTAACCAGAATACAATCTTTATTTCGTACAGCTTGATAACTTCTGATGTCAGTTTGCGAACTCAAATCCTGGAGATGAAATCACAAACAATTAGAATCAGAGAGAAAATAAAAATGATTCTTAATGCTTTTATTTTGTCTTTTTCAGGCCGAAGCGTCTTGAAGATACACTAGAAAAGCACCAACTTGATTATAGCCAGATATTTGATGAGGATGTTGGACAGATTCCTGGTTTGTTCATTTTTGCCTACTTTCAGTTATATATTTTTTTTTTTTTTTTTTGACTAAGTGTGTGATTTTGTTTTCCATGTCAACAATGTGTTAAAGTTCTCAGGATATATCTGTAGAGAAGAAAAATTGAATAAAACAATCAGAAAATACAAAAACATACACTTAGTCAAAAAAAAAAAAAAAAAAAAACTAAGTTACTAATATCCAAAAAGAGGCTTACACAGGAATATCTTTTATCATTTTTGAATTTCAGATATATTTATTTATTTTCTTAGTTTAACCCTTTAGCATTCACATTACACACACACATATATATATATATATATATATAAGATGTCCCTAAAGTCATATTTTCAAGAAATTAACATTTTCAACATTTATTGAATTTTTTTTTCTCTCATGACCCATAGAATTGTAGGAGCACCATGTGTACTGCAGTTGCAGTAGAAGTGGTGTTTCTTGGGCAAAATATCCTGATAGAGCCCAACCCTCTCCAGGACTGATCCATTACATTCACCTATGAATGTAATAGATCCGCCTGGAATTTGAACTCTGCTCTCTGATTCCTCAATCTGAGCCGCTATCCATTACTCCATCGTGAATATTTTTAAAATGATTTCCATCATTTGTGATGCAAAGGTTGATCCTCTTTGTAAGATTCATATGAACTTTATGCAATAACTCCACATTGCTATCAATTTAGCACATTCACTCTTTATGCATTCAATCAAATGTGTTGCTTCTGTGATTTTCATTGAGTACACCTTTTCCTTTAGCACACCACAGAAAAAGAAGTCAATTCTTTCTTCTTTCAACAAAACCATGTTTAATCTGTGAAGATAAAAAAATGTAGCTAATGAGATTTTCTCTGTGTCCAGATTTTTGGGACACTCTATATTTGCTAGCAATTTTGGACTCTAATGGACATATATATTCATCGATTTCTTTTTGTTTTTTATGTGAATGCAAGGGGCTATATATATATATATATATATATGTTAATTCTAACCACTTCAATGCCATTGGGAGACAGATACCCACCACTGTCAGCACTAGGATTAGCCGATTATCGTCAAACATAAGCATCTTTAATAAAAATAAAGAATTGTATGAATATGCTCTCCATAATAGTGGTTTTAAAAATAAATTATCTTATCTAACCCCCCCCCCCATAAGTAACACTGAAATATCTAATGTAGGCACAGAAATAGAAAAAGAAAAATTATATGGTTCAACCCCCACTTCTGCAAACTATCAAATATTAATATCGAGCAGTATTTTCTAAAGTTAATAAATACACATTTTCACAAAAACAACCCTCTAAGTAAGATCTTCAATAGGAAAACAATTAAAATTAGCTATTCTTGCACTAATAACATATACAAAATTATCAACTCTCATAATAACTATATTTTAAGTAAGTTCTATGGGATAAATAACCTCCCTGGTATGGAACCCTCCTGTGATTGTAGAGATAAAGAAAGTTGTCCAGTTGAGGGCAAATGCAGATCTACTAAGGTTATATACCAAGCAACCATTTTCTCCTCTCCAAGAAAATATGTTAAATTATAATGTTTACATTGGAATTTCCACCAGGGAACAGAAACAGATTTTATACCCACAGGCACTCTTTTACCAACCCTAAATTAAAACACAAGACAGCTTTCAAAAAAAATTTGGGGAATTGAAGGAGAAAGGTCTGAACCCACAACTGGAAAATTATAGATTTCACTCATGCTCCTAATAGTTTTAGAGATAGGTGTAATTTGTGATTAGAAGAAAAAATTAGAATAAGAAAATATAATAATCAAAGCAAACTATTAAATCAAAGGAATGAATTAGTTTTAAAATGTTGACATAAAAACAAATTTAAACTTCTATAATATAGATTTTACTTTATTAATTTATAATTCTCTAACTCTTCAAATATCAAATGTATAACTATTTCTAATTTCCATATTTTCATTTGTTCACCATATTAATTATATATTTTAATTGTCTCCTGTTCTAAGAACTCTCTTTCCTTTTTTCACTTACACCTCTTTATCTAAATATCTTAAAATTTGTTTTTAGATTTTTTAAATATGACTTTCTATGTTTTTTGTTTAATATAACTTGATTTAACTTATCTTTAAAGTTAAAATGTATAATTTATTTTATCTTGTATTTTTATTTTTAAATATATTTTTATTCTTTAATATAATTTTTTTAAAATATATTCTTACTTTAATATAAATTATCTAAATATGACTTATTTTTAATCTTCTAAATATATCTTTTAATTTATCTTTGAAAGGGTATTCTTAATTAGAACCTGACCTTTTATTTATTTATTTATTTATATATATATATATATATATATATATATATATATATTAGAGAAAGAGAGAGAGAGGTGTATGTTTCATTAAATAATATAGGCAAGTTTTGTCTATTTATTTTAAGTTCCTTTCATATTGTCTAAGCTTGATCACATTATCATTGAAAGACTAAAGGAAATCACCATATTGATACATGTTTAAATCCTATCTAAGCTTTCAGCTTACATAAGCCATTATCAAAGATGACAATTACATTTCAATATATTGAACAATACATGGATGAAACAATAATGATAATCTATTTTTGTTGCATGAAAAATTTCAAAGCAACAACAAACTCGTGTATACAAGATGCAGAAGCGAAAATCGCATCACAGCTTGTGACATCACACATGACCACGTGAGAGTGAAAACGAGAAGTATTAAGTATGGGAAGCCATCGGTATAAACCAATGGCTTCTGTTATCAATTATAGGCATTTAAGAATATTTGTGGAGATTTCATAGTTTTTGTTCAGGTTAGGTTTCAACTGTTTTATGTATATCGCTTCAAGAACTTTTAGTTTTTGTTTATTGGCTTCATGTATAGTTGTTTTCAACAAGGATTTTCCAGAATTGTGTACACGGCCAGGCATGTTGTTTTAAATGCCTAAAAATGTTAAATGTCTAATTGCGACACAATTTTCGCTTCCACGTCTCGTATACACAAGTTCATCGTTGCTATATATATATATATATATATATATATATATATAATAATGGTAGTACTCGCTTGGAAAAACCTTAGATAGTTTGACTTGTAGAACAAATTGGTATCCAAGGAAAATAAAAATGGAATAAAAAAGAAAGAACCAAGACCATTAAACTAAGGCAAAAATAATTGTCCAGAGTTCAAACTCAAAGTCCTAAAAAAACCTACAACATGAGTAAAAGGCAACTACGTAAGATGCTGAATACATGAAGTAGACCAAAACCTAAGATGATCCTAAGGAGCCAGGCAAACCTACCTAGGTTTCACCTAAACGGATCGTCAGGGTTATGCCAGCATCACCCTGATGACCTGTTTAGGTGAAACTTAGGTAGGTTTGCCTGGCTCCTTCGGATTATCTTTTATATGTATATAAAAGAGAGAGAGAGAGAATTTATCTTCCACAGAAAATAAAGTTATTTCTATGAATCTCAGAGTCAGAAGATACGTCTTAGAACTTTTTATTCATTTATTTGTTATTAATTCTCTAGTTTTTGCTCTTTATTTACAAAATATGCTTGCTATAATATCATTATCCTTGCAAATATGTGTGTTAAATTTTTTTTTTCTTTTAGCCTTTACCCATCTTCAAAATTTAAGATCAAAATTAAGATGTGACAAGGCTTGAAATGCTTATGTGAGGCAAGTTGTTAAGCAAACTTGCTTTGAAGGATGCACAAAAAAACAAAAATATGTAATTCTCATTTTATCTGATGTTTTTTCTATTTTAGTGTGAAATGAAATTTCATTTTTTTCTTTTTTTCTAGGCTTGACTTGTTGGGAAATTGAGAACTTCCTGCCCAATCAAGTTGATGACTGTAAGTGCTTTATTAATTAATTTATTGGCTGATGTTTTTATTATAATCACTCATTTACACATCCTGTCAAAAATGAAAAAGTTTTTACTAATCAGCTTTTGATAAATAAGTTTTTAAATATGTAATAAAACATAATACCCTTGAAAAATTACAGGATCATTTATTTACCTGTACGGTCTTCTGCTAAAGATCAGTGTAGTTAATAGTATTATTAGTGTGAATCAATGCAACAGAGATGTGGTTCTACAGGATACTGAAAATACCAAAGGCAGGGTATTTTTTTTTAATCAGTTCACCTCAATCAAGGTGATAATGCCACTAAAACACAAAGGGCTGCTGGGAGTGAAAGAAAATGAAAAGACATTAGAAGGAACTGGAAACACAATCCTAAACAAGGAATAAACCTCTACTTCAGCTAAAAAGACTGAGGAGATGGGTGAACCTATCTACTCCTACTGAGGAAAAATAAATAGTAAATGAAATTTCCGAGTTTAGGTGGAGACATGAGAAATATAGTGTTGAAGTAGACTTTAGAAGGGACTGAAACCCAAATCCCAAACATGAAGCCAAGGTAAAAACTACTTACGTTTAAAAGACCAAGGAGGTTTGTAATCTGGACATTGGGTGAACCTATCTCTTTCTACAGAGGAAAAAAAATAGATAGTAAATAAAATTTCAGAGTTTAGGTAGAGACATTAGAAATATAGAGTTGAAGTAGACATTAGAAGGAACTGGAAACCCAATCTTAAACAGGAAACCAGGGATAAACCTCTACTCCTGTTCGAAAGACCAAGGAGGATTGTAAACTCGACAATAGGCGAACCTATACACTCTTACTGGTAGAGGAGAGAAAAAATAAATTAAAAAAAAGTAAATAGTGAATAAAATTTCAGAGTTCAGTTGAAGATGTTAGAAGTATAGAGCTGAAGCAGACTTTAGAAGAAACTGGAAACCCAATCCTAAACAGGAAAAAAGGAATAAACCTCTACAAGCGAGGAGTGTGGACCGGATACTTTCTTTTTCTTGCTAAAACCAAACAGTATCTTTGATATATCATTTTCTTTCTATTGTTTATTATTATTATTATTATTATTATTAGACAAACATTTTCCCTGTGGGCAAGCAAATTCATAGAGAACATTGATTTGTTAATGTTTTGATTTTTCTATCATTGGTAGCATGCAGGTTGAGATTTATTTTGTAAGAAGTGACATTGGTAACAAAGGAAAGAGTACTGAACTGCTATGTGATATCTGTCCTCCTTTACGGTAGTGAATATTGGACAGTCTCCTTAAGGATGAAGAGGCAACAGAGGTGTGGTTCTACAGAAGGATGCTAAGGATACTATGGACCGAATGTGTGAGCAACAGTGAGGTTTTGGAGAGGATGCAAAGAGGAAACTTATACTTAACATCAGGAAGAGGCAGCTCAAAATTCAGGGACATGTAATGAGAGAGGAGGGTTTGGAAAATCTCATACTCGGATAGAGAAAAAGAGGGACAAAGGAAAGCAACATGTGACATACTTAACAGACTTAAGCAAGTGGATGACAGAACAGGATCTAGGAGAAATAACAAAAAGCCCAAACTTATTAAGTGCTACAAGGGACAGGAAGATGTGGTGGGCCATGATTGCCTACGTCCTGAAGGGACATGGCACATAAAAGAAGATGAGTTTATTTTGTTTTTGTTGTTTTGGGATATATGTAATTTATCTATTTTATTTTTTTTTTAAAGGTCTAATTGGCAAATTCTATGAAGCAGATTGCTACATTGTTTTGTCCACTGACATGGATGAAAATGGCAGTTTATGTTGGCAAATTTATTACTGGATTGGCTCCAAAGCCACTGTAAGTAGATTTGAAGTGTTAGCATTTTGTCACTGTCACACTTTATTTATTTATATATATATATATATATATATATATATATATATATATATATATATATATATTGTTACCTATGTTTTTCAAACACTAAGCAAAAGTATTAAGAAGCAGGAAAAACTTGTTAGAAACAAAGAAAAGAGTGCATAACTCTTATGTAATATCAATCCTACTATATGGCAGTGAATGTTGGCCAATCTTATCGCAGATGAAGAAGAGGTGAAGCAACAGACATGTGGTTCTACAGAAAGATGCTGAGAATACCATGGACTGAACATATGAGCAATGACAAAATTTTAGAGAAGATGGAAATAAAAATGACACTTATATTTAGAATCATGAAGAGACAGTTGAAATTTCTAGAGCACATAATGAGTAAAGAAGGTTTGGAAAATTTGATACTCACAGAACAATGAAGGCAAGTTGGACAGAGGAAAAGAACACATAACCTACCTAACAAGCTTGAATAAATTGATGGCAGAACAGGGTTTAGGAGAAATAAGAAAAAGACAAAATCTATTAAGAGCTACAAAGGACAGGAAATTGTGGAGAGCTATGATCCTGAGGTGAAACAGAACATGAAGAGTATGACTAAATTTATCTGTAAAACATAATTTAAGAAAATGACATGAGCAACTTTTTATATAATTTTTAAGTACTCTGTAATCTTAAAAATTTAGGGAAATATTCTCTGTGATGTTTTATTGAATTTTAAAAATCTTGGTGTGTAATGATTTGGATTAAGTTTTTCAATTTTTGATTAGTAAATATAATTTTCACCTAATGCAATCAAAGTAATGCAGAGTTTTAAAAGATTTATATATAAATTATAGTAATTTATTATAATAAATTAAACAAAAAATAAAAACCAATCAATCATTATTCATCAGAAAAAATTTTTTTTCTGAAAATAATAATGTCCTTTAATAAATTTTATTTATAAAAGCAATTAAAAGCTTTTCTAATTAAATAATGTCATAGTTTTATTGCACTTTTTATTTTACGATTTGGAGCAGATTTTTGGGAAAACAGTAACTGTTTGAAAAAAAAGAAATCAATGGTTTACATTCTCCAAAGAGTCCTGCTTTTAACTAATAAAAAAATTTTTGGATCAAAATTTAATTTGTTAAAATTTCATTAAGTGTGAGTAACAGCTGTAAAAAAAAAAAAAAAATTATATTTTTAAAATAATTTCAAAACTTGTTTGTGAATAAGTACTGAAAATCTCATTAAAATTTGATAATTATTTAATTTTTTTTTATTTTTTTATTTTTTTTAATACCACAAAAAAGATACTAAAATTCCCATAGTAAACTTTGGCCCACAACTGATGCAAAAAAAAAAAAATATATTTTTAACCAAAGGATTAAAACATTTAATAAAATAATAAAAATAGCACTTTGGTCTTTCCTCTTAATAACAACATTATCCCATTGTCTGTTAACTAATCTTCTTCCTTGATATTCTTTATTTTCAGTTGGATAAAAAAGCTTGTGCTGCAATCCATGCTGTAAATCTTCGTAATTTGCTTTTTGAAACCAGAACCAGTCGCCAAGAAATGAATGAAGAAGAAGATGAGTTCTTGGAATTATTTGAGCATGGAATTTCGTATATTGATGGTGGAAGAACTGCCAGTGGCTTTTACACAGTTGAAGAAGTGGTGAGTTGAGGTTTAAATCTTTTCATTTTGAATCTGGTATTAATTTTAGGGGCTTTTTTTTTTTTCTTTAAATCTGTAGAATGTCAGAGTTCCTTGTTCCTTCCAGGTAAATCTTACTTAACAAAGTTTTTTTTTTTTTTTTTTTTTTTTTTTTTTCCTGAAGCTCTGAAAATTTTTTGGTTTTTAAACATGTTCAGTGCTACATGATGCACATGATTATTGAAGTTGAGCTATTTTTAAGAATTTGCTAGTTATATGAAAAGCTAAAATTAACTAAGAATAATTGTTAGTTTGAGTTCTAACTGAATAAAAAATATTAATACATTTGTCATGCAAAATGTTATTGGCTGTAAAACATCAATAACAAATCCAGGTTTGCAAGCATTTTTTTTCTTGCTTTTCGTTTGAACTAAGGGCAACAAGGGTTCCTGTTGGTCAGAGAAATGTAAATAATAAAAATTAAAATTTAGTCAGCCTGTAAGTCAATTATTTTACAAAAAAATGTTTCGGCCAAAAATTGTTCTTTATTCTGCTACACTGCCAAATTTACACTGTTTCATTGCCAAAGTTAAGACTTACTAGAAATGGTCTTAGATGAATTTGTTAACCAGGTACACAACACTTGTTTATAAACAAGATACCATATACTGCATGGTGACTGAGAAATTACTGGAGAATAAACTGGAGAAACAAAATGCAAAGTTAGCCATTAAATCTGTAAAATGATTAGACCTAACTGCCAATCTAGTACTGCACATAAAGTCATAAATTTGACACACCAAAAAATAAAGCTCATTAGAACAATTACTGTGAAAATATTTATAGAAAAGGCACAAGAAAGTTATACTACAGTGGCAGGAAAGTAACTGAAGCAAAGATGCTATGTTAGGACTGATAACATTGCATATTCTTCTTTGTATTTTATCAAGAATCTCTAAATACATAGCAGAAGCACCAGACCAGATGTGGCAGCAATATTCAATGCATAGATGAATGGTAGATTGTAAGATAGATTCTAGCGAGAAAAATTTTCTAACACAATGAACAACAACTTTTTTTTTATCATTGTATCTGGTTAATTTAATCAACATTTATTTTTCAAGTATTTACAGATTACAAACATGTAATTTTATATTATTTAACATTTTTCTTTGTAGGCATTTGAGAAAAAATTATATCGGGCTTCAGGGATACAGAGAATTCATTTGGAAAGAGTAAGTAAAACTTATCTTTTGGGGATGGGGTTTTTTTCTGTAACTATTAATATCTTGTATGACACAGTACTGTGAACATACACCCATGCCCATGGTAACTTTGCTGAGTGTGTCCCAGTGGGCTATGGTGCTATTCACAGTTGGTCATATCATCTAGTTGATTGTGTTATGATTCCCAGCAAGAAGAAATAAAGATTACTTCTTGCTAAATAAAGATTATTTACTTTCTTCTCCGTGGTGTTCTTTTTGTCCAGATACTGGATGAATAAAGCCTTTCTCGGAACAGATGTCTTGATGAGCAGAATTATCTTTTAATAATAAAGATTTATAAAAAAAACAATGAAAATTGTCCAGCTGAACTACGTTATTCATTATTCCAACAAAGATGGTAGGTACAGGAAGGTAAAGAAAAAAAATGATGGCTCTTGCCTTTCTTCAATTCAGATGCCCGCTGCTAGGAAATTTGTGGAAGCAAAATTACTTTTCAGGTGTGCTTGACACAATGAGCTAATTGACACAGCTGGCAACTGAAACTGGACTCGACCACAACTGTTTGTGCATCCTACGTGATCAGATGTGATGGAAGATGTCCAAGGCCAGATAAATTCCTTTGTCTGTCTCCAAAATTACATATGAACATGAGCAAATTGATCTAGATTAGTGAAAATAAGTTAAAATATCTCTATCAGAATTTCAGTCTAGCCCCACATGATTCGCATATGAATTCAGGTATCACCCTTTCTGACTCCTTTACTTCCAAATAGTCATTTTTTTTTTAAATTTATTCTTACACATGCTTTTACACCTAATGCCTCATGTTTTAATAAAATTGTTTTCCTAAGACAATTACATTATCTCAGTACTGCATCAGCCATCCAGTCTTGAATCACTGTAATAACCTTGTTTACATTAGTTTTAAAGGAAGTGCAAGAAAATGCACGGTTGTTAGCAAAAGGGGTGAACCCAAAACACAAATTACAAATTGGCAATAACAAAATCAAACGTACAAAAATTTAAATATCTGGAGAGTGTTTTAACAGAGGATGGAAAGTGTGACACTGAAATATGAAGGTGTATTGGGATAGCCAAAGATGCACTTCAAAAGCTAAGCAGGGTATTAAGAAACAGAAAAATGTCATTAGAAACGAATACTGAACTGTTACATATCTGTCCTCTTATATGACAGTGAATACTGGACAATCCCCACAAATATGAAGGGACTTAAAGCAACAGAAATATGGTTCTCCAGAAAGATGCTGAGGATACTATTGTCCAAATATGTGAGCAACAACAAAGTTTTAGAGAAAATGGAAACAAAAAGGAAACTTGTACTTCAGGAGACAGTTGAAATTTCTAGAGCATGTAACGAGGAAACAGGGCTTGGAAAATCTGATACTCATGGGACAGATTGAAGGCAAGTGAGGGACAGAAGAGAACAGTGTATAATATACTTAGCTTGAATAAATGGATGGTGGAACAAGGTTTAGGAGAAATAAGAAAGACAAAATTTATTAAAAGTTACATAAGACAGGACATTGTGGAGAGCTAAGATCACCTACATCCAGAAGAAACATGGCACATAAAGAAGAAAAATCAGCTTGAGTAAATGGATGGCGGGAACAGGGTTTAGGAGAAATAACAAAAAAAGACAAAATTTATTAAGAGCTACAAGGGACAGGAAATTGTGGAGAGCCATGATCATCTACCTGCAACATGAAGAAAATTATCACTAAATTTCTATATAAACCTAGAATGTAGAATTTTAAAAATGAATTTTAACTTTGATTTTTAGTGATGCCAGCTAAATGAAAATGTTAAAAGGATGTGCATCTAATGTTATCAATACTATCATCTGGTTGGTTGAAATGTGCAGCTAAAGTGTAATTGATATGGTCTCATTATCTCTGGTTATTTTATTAATAGTTATGCATTATTTTAATTAATTTTTTTTCTTTTACCCCCGCAGTGTGATGCTACAGCTTGTTCCTTGGATCCTCGTTTTGTGTTCTTATTTGACTCTGGCTTTAACATTTACATTTGGGAAGGTAAAAGAGCCAAAGGGGTTACAAAGACCAAAACACGGTAAGTATTAAAAAAAATAAATTTGTTTGATTGTAATGCATAATAATAATAATATTACCCTATGTAAAAATAATGTTTGTGAATTCTAATAACAAGCATTAAATTCATACATTAACCACATCTTTTGGAAGATTGCATCTCCAACACTACTCAATACAAAATAAGTTCAACAAACCCTCAATATATGCCAGATATATTGACATTTTCATATTGATGGAAAACATAGATAAATTAAAACCCTTAAACATTTGAAAATAATCTAATTTTTAGCAATAAAATCTGATCAATTCAATATGGTTAAATTGGCAGTTATAAACAACCTTCAGTTTGTCGTTAACTGGGGCAAAGAATGGCTTGTTAATTTTAACACCTCCAACACTAAGCTGCTCTCTATTAATCATTTGAGTGACCCCTTTCTACCTTCCATCAGCATGGCTAATATTAACCTCCAGGAGAGTGACTCATTCCACTTTCTTGGACTAACATTCTCAGCTGACATGAAGTGGGAAGACTATGTTAGATCCATTGCTAGGTCAGCTGCTAAGAAAATTGGAATCATGCTAAACAATTTTTCTCTCCAGAATCTATCTTGCATATCTATAAGTTTACCATTCATCCATGCTTAGGATATTGATGCCACTTACAGTCTGGTGCCCCAGCTATATATTTAGAGATTCTTGATAAAATCCAAAGAAGAATTGGCAATGTTATTAGGCCAAACCTGGCATCTTGGCTTCAATAACTTTCCCACTGGTGTAAAGTTGCCTCCTTGTACCTTTTCTAAAAATACTTTCATGGTAATTGTTTGGATGAACTCTTCACTATGGTTCCTAGACTTTATAAATATAAGTGCAGTACTAAACTGGTAATGAGGTCTCATCGATATGCAATTGAAATGTCTAGGTGTAACTATAAATCCAATGCTAACAGTTTCTTCTCTCGCATTTCTCACTTGCAGAACTCACTTCTGGCTCCATGCATTCCAGCCAACTTTAATCTTCAAAAATTTAAATGGAATTTCAATCACTATCTACTGTCTTCCTGATTAAATTACACTTTTTGTTCTCAATCATTAATAATGTTTCTGTCTCAAATTCTTCCACACCCAGTAACCCCCTTGTGTCTTAGTGGCTTTATTGCCTTGCCTGTGGCTGTGTACTTATTAGACTGTTGAAAAGTTTCCAGCATTATTTCTTCTTTTTTTTTTTTTTTTTTTTTAAGTTTTGCTACATTATTTATGAAAGTATTTATAGAAAAGGCACAGGGAGTTAACCTTACAGTCATGGGAATGTGACTGAAGCAGAGACACTATGTCAGGACCAATAATATTGTTGATTCTTTTTTGGATTTTATCAAGGAGCTCAAGGTAAATAGCAGGGACAACAGACCATATTCTAAGCATGGGAGGATGGTAGATGTAGAGATATGTATTATAGATTCTGGAGAGAAAAAATTGTCTTGCACAACACAGGGAACCATGTTTCCTAGCAGCTGACCTAGCAATGGATTCAATATAGTCTTTCTACTTCATGTCAGCTGAGAATGTAAGCCCAAGAAGGTGCAATATGTTACTTTCCTGGAGGTTAGCATCAGCCAAACTGATAGAAGGCAGAGAAGGTCTCTCATATGATTAATGAAGAACAGTTTAATTTTGAAGGCATTAAAATTAACAATCCATATTTTGCCCCAGTTAACAACAGACTGAAGGTTGTTTTGGACATCAGCTGTCATTTTCACCTTATTGAACTGATCAGACTTACTATCGAGACAGGAGTAAATGATTGTCATTTGTGTAGATATCAAATTAACAGTTGATGCTGATGGGAAAGTCATTAATGAAAATTAAAACCAAATTAGGACCAAGGATGGAGCCCTTATCCACAAGAAATAGGGGGTTGCACTATACACAGGTAATTTTTTTGAAAAGCTTAAAAATTATGCATTTTTGGTGACCAGTTGCACTATAAACAAGTTAAACTTTTTATCGAGGGGTTTAAGTCTGATGCAAAAATAATTTAAGGGTTGGTTTGTGCATGAGTATTGAGGGTAAATTCAGT
This sequence comes from Acanthosepion pharaonis, assembly GCA_903632075.3. Classification (NCBI taxonomy): domain Eukaryota; kingdom Metazoa; phylum Mollusca; class Cephalopoda; order Sepiida; family Sepiidae; genus Acanthosepion; species Acanthosepion pharaonis. The sequence goes on along the minus strand of CAHIKZ030001538.1, from coordinate 267,825 downwards.
CTGTTTATTGCATTTGGTTATATTGGAATGGTTTTGTTGATTTTACAGGTTAATTGCTGAAAAGATAAATAAAAACGAACGTAAGAACAAAGCAGAAATCATCATGGTGAAACAAGACGGTGATGATGTGACATTTTGGCAATCACTTGGTGATTTACATTCCACCTTCCAAATTAAGGTAAGAATTAGGTCATTTTCAGTTAAAAACATAATTACTTGTTAATAAAAAGTGTTGTCAAAATAAATCGGAAAGTGAGCTTTGTTCTGTAAAAAAAAATTCCTACATTTAATTTCTTCTAATCTTTTGTGTTTTAAATCTGAGAATTATTTTAGAAAATGAAGATGTACAGTTAAAATGCTCGAGAGCCACTCATGGTAGAGTGTTACTGAGAATTATCTTAGAAAATGAAGATGGACAGTTAATCAACCGATTTCAACAAAACTTCACAGGTCTATGTAAAATTACCTTGCGGTGGTTCTGACAGTGCCAAAAATTAGAAAAACACAATTGTTTTTGCACCAAATCAATTTGAAAACATGATTAAGAGTCATCGCGAGAATGAAAGGGAGACAACTCATATCAAGTTATACTTATTATAAAACCCAGGTTGTTTGTGTGTGTTCCTTTATATATGGGATCGGATTTCCTACATTTTTCAACTGATTTCAACAATACTTCACTTTTTCTTTTTTTTTTTTTGGCAGGTAGTGTTTCTTATTGTCTTGCACACTTTTTTCTTTATTTTTACATTCAGAATGCTTTAAAAATTCCATTTGCAAGACAATTGTTTATAATAAAATTCTATTCAATCGGTAGACACATAACGATTGAAAACAATGTTTTTGTTTGAGTTTGGGTTTGACCAATTCGTAAAAAAAAAAAAAAAAAAAAAAATTCAAAAGGAATTCAAAAAACTTGACAACAAACCTTGCTTATAATAATTAATGCTTTAATGTTAGGGTTAGAGTAAATAGAAATCATTCTCATTAATATTAAATTTTACTATAAAATTAAAAATTACCAATTTTAAATTTAATCTGTATTAAGATTAAAAAATTATAAAATTATTTAAAGAAGAAACTGAGGAAAAAATACATGTTTTGTTATTAATTTTACATTTATTGAAAGGCCAAAAATTCAGTTAGAATAAATGTTAAAATCAAATTAGCTATGAGTTAATTAGTAGAACTTCTATCAGTAAATCATTATTATTATCCCAAAATATCTCTGAATCTAAAATATTTTCTGACTTTAAATAACCTGCAATTATATTACTATTTACTAGAAATACATTTTTAAAAAGAAAAATAAATTACTAACAATATATTTGACTCTCAGAAAAAGCCCTCTTTATAAAAATATGTCTGTGAAGTGAGTAGCCATGGTCATATGCAAAATAAATAACAGAACTGTCCAACAAACAGAATTAACAAAGTTTGCAATAAAGAGAAAAAAGAAACGGTGCAAAAATAAACTAATATCGAGCAAGCAAGCAAACAATATATGCAAAGCAAATTAACAGTAATAAGGCAAAAAGAGTTCACAAACTAAGAATTGGCAATGACACACAAAAGCAAGTTTGCACATGTGAACTTAGTGTTCTGTCTTCTAGACAAAGCAAATCTGGACTGAGTCATGTCTAACTGCAAACTGGCCTATTTTATTGGCTAAGAAAAATATCCCAGCATAAATTTTGTGGACTTCTAGAAGTGGAGGGGGAAATGTTTTGCAATCATTCCCCAGTAAAGATTGAAATCAATCAATGAAACCAGATCTCCTACAAACTGATTCCATACAAAGAATACACATTCTATTCATGCTAACCTTTCTTAAAAATCATGTTGGCATGAAATAAGCCATTTAGGTTTTGATATACTTTAGAAAAAAATAAACTAAACCAAATCAAATCTGTTGACTTGAAAAGTGAAAAGATACTTGGATGAAAATATGAAACTTCTCTTTGATTGATTTTTACTTCATGAATGAAAATGGCTTGTTGTAAAATGTGTCTGATCTTAAATTTATTTCGCTCTTTATTAGTGAAAGCTTTCTTTTATTTGCATATTACAAGGGGTCCTTGATTTATGGCAGTTCCATTCCTACAATGCCTCGTAACACAATTTTCTACAAATAGAAACTTACGTCACTCACCAATGCTAATGCAATAGTAAAGTAATAATCTAGGATATAACAACACATTTCTATGACGGATGTTAACATAATTAGGATTAAAAAAAAATATGGAGAACCTAAATATAATACATATAATGAGATGAAAGTAATACAGATAATAAAATTGTTATAAGCTGTTTGTATATTAGTTGCCAGTGATGTCATTGGTACTTGGTAGATGACAAAGCATAAGATTTTGTCTCTCTTGCAATACTCGGAAACAGCAGCAAATCTAAGACAGAAAGAAAAACAAATTCAAATTTGTTTTTCTTTTTTTATCAGGAATTCACCAACTTATAGTTTAACAAAAAATGTCTTTATCTCTTACAGGGAAACTCAATATGTATACACATATGTACATGCTTTAAGTGACAGTTGGACGGCTTAAGTCAAGCAACCAGCCAATGTTTATCACTGTTTCTCAGTTTTCAGAGGGTTTAACAATACCTAATTTCACTTCCATGCTGATGACTTTCCTTTTCTTTAAAGCACCGCCCTCAGATGCTTGAGAGCCACAACGAAGGGCAATAAGTTTCCACAAATACAAGAGAATGAATTCATTACAATCCAATATAGGATACAACTAGGGACTGATCCACACCTTATGTATATGGCAAAAGTCAAAACAGGATTAATGAAGATTGTATCATAACCATAAATCATTGTAGGTTGGGACTGTCATAATCTGGGAACTTACTGTATATTTCTTCATACATTTCTTTTATTTCATGACTTTGTGAGACATCAGGTAATGAATGCATGCAGTTGTATAAAAACTTGATATGAATTAAAGTTTTTTTTTTTTATTTTCTTTAAAAATGAAAAAAAAATGACAATTACATCTCTCATTAACTAATATCATCCTTAGAGAGATTCTTGATTCGTATACTCCATGATCATCTTCAGGCAACTGGAACAATTTGATTTTTTACATACTCTTAACTGGATGCCCCCACAACTGACCTTCTTGGACCTACCTACTTTGTGTCCCCAGAGCTCTTTTTAGAAAACCAGAGGTGGAATACAGAGCAGCATATTTGATCCAAATGTGTACTTTGTTTAATGGTTTGGGATGTGACATGGAATTGGTGAACACAGTTCAAACTCTGGCTACGGCAATTGGCATTCATTTTGCACTCCTGCCTTTGAAAAAGGCATGAATCTATTCCTCCATTAACTATAAATAAATAATAGGGCATTTGATCATCCTTAGCCTTGTCATCCATCTTAAGCCTTGGGCTTGTAAAAATCTACATTGGCTATTAAAACTGTAGCTGCATCACGAGAAGCCTACAGCAACAAATCAAAATATTTGACCTTTTAAGAACTTTCAAATTCAATAGTTTACATGTTTTTTAAACAGGTAGTAAAAATACATATATCACATTTAGGAACTTCTACTTGGTATCAGGTCACTTGCTATTTAGTTTTATTTGCAAATGCTCATTATCAATAAATGTCAATTATTATTAAAGTATCATCATGCCACTATGACTGATGGAAAAGATTGCAAACACATTAAGAAAAATGATTATATAATGAGCAGTTAATGAACAGACATCATTTTTATTTGTCAATTCATCCTTAATTGAGCATTACTCAAAAAGTCTAGTCTTCATTAGACTAAAAATTACATTACTCTTCAAGTTAGAACATTTTACCAGAGAGTCTTGTGCTGACACAATTAGTTATTGTGCTACAATGTGCTGTTGTTGCTGTGTTAACAAGCACACTACATAAATTGGATGATTATACTACAGATAGGAAAAGGAAACATGTTACCTCACATTTGCACAGTTCTGTGTTATCCTTGGCTAATGTACAGCATAGGTTAGAAGATACAATAGTCTGAGGTTGTCATCTGAATTTCTTAGATGAGCCTTTATTTGGTTATGATCCACACTGCTTATTTAATGGTTGTCATTGTCTTTATCCTCAAAGACTTTGTTAAAATTAACTGAAATAATTTCATATCTGTATTACATCAAATTGATGTTTTTACAAGTTTCCTTGCTTTTGCTTCCTTTCTTCCATCTAGCTTACAGTCACATCACATTGAAACACTGATTCCCATAGGATCACCAAAGTTAAGCAACATAAAGCCTGATCAATACATAGATGAGTGACCACTTGAGATATTAGATGCTATAAGATTGGATGTGTGGGTGGTTTAATGGGTTGGAATTGTTAATCGGAGAGCCAAGTTCCAATTCCCATTGGGTTCATTATGTTCATTTGTGTACAAATATCCTTGGGAAAGGTATGAATCCACTTCTTCTTCCCTCAGCTATGGATTAATTAGGAAGACTTGTATCACTAAACCATTATTATCTAAAAAAAGAAAAAATTCATAGAATCTAAAAATATTTTTTTGGCTTTAAATAATCTGCAAAGGATTGACTAGCCATAGAAAATGAATCAACAAATCAATCAAACTACACCGGCATATCTTTTAGATTTATTTACATTTTCAGAAATATAAATGTATAGTAACTCCTGTAGCCACAAAGTGAAGGATCAGTTTATATATTGATTGTAATATAAAACTGATCCCCCACTTTACATCCACATAATTTCTTGTCATTTTTTTTTTTTTTTTTTTTTTTTTTTTCATCAAATTGTTATTAGGTATGAATCCACCTCTTCTCCCCAACCCCCATCTATTGGTTAATTAGTAAGACTTGTATTACTAAATCATTATTGTCTCCAAAACAGAAAAAAAAAATTTAGTATCTAAAAATATTTTCTGGCTTTAAATAACCTGCAAAGGGTTGATAAGCCATAGAAAACAAATCAATCATTTCTTCGATCCCAAATTCCTTAGCTTCAGTTTAGAGGTATCCATCTCAAACCAGATCAGTATGCGAGAATGTTCTATGTAACCTGAAGATGGTCTTGATGTCAATCCGTTGTTGTGAAGCTTTTGAATTTGTCTCTGCTTGATTCTTATTTACTGTCACTGCGTACATTCTGATTTAGAGAATAGAAAGAAACGAGGGCGTGTACGTGCAGGTAAGAGATGCAACCACCTAAGAGCAAAAGAAGAAAAAAAAAAATTTTTTTTCTCTCTTAAGGTGTCATGCATGGGTTTTTCTCCAATTTATATTTTCACAACAGCTATAAAAAAAAAAAAATTAAATCTCCTGCTTACATCTAACCTTGTTAGTTGCTTAGACAGATAAGGTGAGTGTTAATGTTGAGCCACAAATGTAACTGAATCTGATGACATGGGAACCTATTTAATAATTTCTACTCTTTGAAAGAAAGAAAACTAATGTGTGGTGCAACCAGGGTCATTTGTGATTTGCCACAGATGTTCATGATCTAGAATCAAATTGTTATCTTCAGTTGTCATTTTTGTTGAATCTTTCATACAAATCAGGTTGTCCCTTATCTTAAATGAATTATTATGAACTGGTTTAGTCTTGCCATTGAAAATAGCAGCATTTTAAATATGAGGTTGGCCAGAAAGTCCTGACTCACTTAGGAAGTGGAAAGAAAACAACAAAATTTTATAAAGAAACACCAACATTTATTCTTCAAACTAAAGTCCATCATTCTTGATAACCTTCTGCCAGTGATCAGCCAGTATCCAAATCTGTCCAAGATACCAGTCTGCTGGCTTTGAATCAAAAAACTGTAAACAAGTTTCCTTCACTTCATCAAAAGTCTTGAATCACTGGTTGCAGAGGAAGTGTGCTATTGAGCGTAATAGGCTATATTTAGTCAGAGCAGCATCGGGACCGAATGGTGGATGTGGAAGAATCTCAACACTGTCCATCTGTTTGAACTTCTCCTTAGTCAACCTGGCAGTGTGTAGCGTCACATTGTCTTGCTGAAACAAAGCCCAACCTCAACTGACCAAAGCAGGATAGTTTGTCGTATACGTAGTCTATCTGCTTTCAGTTCAGTTTAGTGTTGATGGCGCAACCATGTGGAACAAGCTCGAAATGCAGTACTCTTTGGAAATTCCACCAGACTTCGATCAAGATTTGTTTTCTTTCCACTTCCTAAGTGAATTAGGACTTTCTGTCCAATTATTATTTTTGTTGTACTTTGCTCTTTTACAGAATTAGTGTTTTTCACCTTCCAATTTCATAAATATTTTGCCACTGCCACCTGAAACAAAAAGATACACTTTAGATATTTTATTGAAAGAAACTGAGAAAGTCTTATTGAAATTATTTTATTGAATATTGAATAACTTTCAATAGTTATTGTAAACATTTTATGGTTAAAATGGCTACATGTAACTGTAAGTTTTTTGCTAACAATTTCTTCTCTTGCACTTCTCCTTTATGGAACTTTCTTCTGGCTTCTAGCTTTCCAGTTAATTTTGATCTTCAAAAGTTTAAATTAAATTTGTCTTCTTAATTCCTGTTCTTTTATTGTTCTCTCTCCTTAATAAGGTTTTCTTTTTTCTCATATTTTTTCACACCCAGTAATCCCTTGCTTCTTAATAGTTTTATTACCTTGCTTAAGATTAAACAATTTTTAAAAAAATGAAGAAAATGAAAAAGGACAATAAAAGAACAGGATTCTGAAAGAAAAAGGATGCTGATTGATGTTGCATTTAACTTTTTGAAGATCATAGTTGACAAGAAAGCAAAAAGCTGGAAGAGATTTTTACAGGTGAGAAGTACAAGAGAAGAAACTGTTAGAACTTACTGTTAAATTTAGCAGTTTTAAGAATAAATAATGAGGCCTAACAGCCAATCTAGTATTGCACTTAAATTTGTGATGTTGAGATACCAAAGAGGAAAGCCCATCAGTACAATTATCATGAAAATATTTATAGAAAAGGGAAGCAATATTATAATGGTTGGAGGGTGATTGAAACTGAAGATACCAGGTCATGTTTGATAGTATTGCAGATTCTTTGGATTTTATCAAGAATCTAAATACAAAGCAAATACACAGATGAATGGTAGACTTATAAACAAAAAAAATAGAAGAAAGTTTGCAGGGTGGCAGACATGATTCTTATAGAGATTTTTAATTTATATTTATTAGTTTCAACCTGTGAAAATTTCATAGTTTTCCTATTTGAAGTTTCTGATAATTCTTAATTCTTCATTAGATTGAAAAACTCATATCTGTAGAAATTTCCCTATCATGTCATTAAATATTTGAGCTTAACAACTTTAACAAAATATTGCAATAACAATCATAAATATGAATGCTTGTCATTATTTTAAGAAGTAAGGGGATACAAATGAAAAGATTTGAAATTAATAACTTTTTTGTTTCCCTGAAACAGCCATTAAGCACTTCCATCGTCCCTTCTTTCTTTCATTTTCTCACTGAAACCAAGTAGCATCTCTGAAATGTCTTTTGTCTTTCCACACAATAAAAACTGAATAGGCTATTATTTATGAGTTATTGAAAGGGTGTAATGGTCATGCAAACTAATGAAGAGGAGGACAAGCACAATAATTATGATTCTACCTCTCTTGAACTTTCAAAAATATTTTTACTAAGGATCTAGGGGGTCCAATACACTTAATTTTTACATTTTCTTGATATACTTTGCATGCTGTTTGTAAGCAGAAGACAATTGGCCCTGAATTCTTTTTGCACCTGGAGTTTCAGGTTTTGGTATTTTGTTGAACCCGCTTTGCTCACATCTTAATACCTGGCAACTGTATTATCATCCCTGATCCTGATCCCTTTCCCAGATTTGCACTGTCCATAAATGATAACACAGCTTTTTTATTTTTTTTATTTTTTTTTCTATTTTTTTTACAAAGATTTCATGAGACTGTTTTCAAATGTAAATGATGTAATTCTAAAAACGATTTTTTTTTTAACTTTTAAGCAACAATAATTAAAATTAATTTTCAATTTTTCTATAATAATTGGATTGTAATTAACCTTTAGCACTATGCATAATTCATATTACTTCCTTTTCTACTGCATTCTTTTTCATGGCCTCTCAATTGCAGTATCCTTATTGTTAATTTCATTCAAAGTTGTTTTCTGTTGCCATAGCAGGATATGACAACACAACTATAAAATTCAAACACTATTGTTCAGAGATCAGTGTCACCTTCAGTGGCAGGATAAACTTTTTGTACAGCAAATGAAATCACATACAGAGTGATAAAGTTTAATTTTCTTTTTCCTTATATAGATTCATATTTTTATTAGTACATATATAGAAATTCTAGTTTCTTCTGTTTATCCCAGAAAATAGATTCAAAATGGTTAAGAAAAAAAAAAAGAATGGTTTAAAGAAAAAACATTCTTTTGATTAAAGTACAGAATAAAGAGGATGTCATCCTCCTCAGACCCTTCTATTAAGAAGGATGAATTAAGATTTTGAAAAGTATACTATAGGTCAAAAGTTTGGAGAGGAGGGGAAAAACCTCTACATTTAAGTATAATGCAAGTTTTGATAATCAGTCTTTTACACAAAAAATAGGAAGTTGCACTATATACAGGCAATGTTTGTTTTTTTTTTTAGAGGTTAAAAATCATGCATTTTTGGTGACTGGTCACGCTATACACAGGTAAATTCTTCTTCTGGAGTGTTTAAAATTCATGCCAAAAAAATTCAGGGTTCACACTATACATGAAGTCAGCTTATACATAAGTAAATACAGTAGTAAGTTTCTCGCTTTCTTTGATTAAATTAATTTCTACTAAGCTAGAATGCTGAAGCTATTTACCCCATTAGTGTATAGCATCCAATTTTTAGAGAGGGGGATTACCTAAAATTTGAAATCTGCCAGCCTTAAAATTATCATTAGCCAGCAAGGTAGATCAGGCAAAAAGGGCTAAACTTTAAGGACACTTTATGCAGGAATGAGTTAATTTCATTGTTATTATTACTGAATATAAAATAACAAAACCCTTGAGGAAGAGAAAGTATCAAAATGATCTAGTAAATTAATTTTGAAAAAGGTATGCAATTTTTAGGTGATTTATTTTTTAAATTCATAGGTTTGCTCCAAACTTTTGACCTCCAGGGTACATCCAAACAAGCTATTAAATTTGGTTAGAAGGGTCTGTGAAGCACTGTATATTGTAATAAATTAACTCTTTGTTTCTCTGTTTGAAGATTAAGTTTCATTTTCTTTAGGGAAACTTTCTTTTATTTTTTTTATTTTTTTTTAAATCACCTACAGAAAGTCAGAGATTACTGATTGAAAAGTCATGAGCTTTGGGATATGTGTCTAATCTGAACTTTCTTTTGACAAAAAAATCATGTCCAAGATGAAGACCAATAATAATAAAAAATTTTATGTTGCAGAATGTTTTTTTCTTTTTAGCTGCTTCTGATCTTAATGCTAAGAACAAAAAGAATATCATTTTTCAATTTAGTTAATAACTTTTATATTTTATCTATATTTGATTGGAACAAAAATTTGTTGCATATTTCAAGAGGTAGCATTTGAATATATGATTTTGATTTATACATTTTCTGAAAGGTGATATTTCAATGTCTTTTTATACAATTCATATGTGGATTGTGAATTTTGTGTTTTTTTTTGTGTGTTAAAAGAGAAAAATGGAGGAAAATGACACATTTTTGTTATTTTATTCTTTTATATCTGGAAAGGAAAAAAGCACTTTACAAAAAATAAAATATATATTCACAATGTGGCTCAATAAATACATATCCTTATGCAGCCAAGTTTTAATCTGAAATTTTCACCATATAATGTTAGATCTGTATGATCTAATAAGAAAAGGAGATTTCTATATTTCTGAGATTAGATATTGTTTACATTATTTACATTATTGTTGTCCTCATCTTTATTGCCCTATTAACAATGTTTCGGCCATTGCATGCTTTGGCCTTCATAGGTGATATTTCTTGTAATTTTGAACCAAACCCTTTATTTAATCCATGGAGGTAGATTGTTCTAGTTTCACATGGCATGCCTTTTGGATATCTCAATATTAGTTAATTCCCTTTGATAACTCTCCAAGTTTTTGCACTGCTGTGGCCTGGTATTGAACTCTTTGGGTGAAATCACTTTTGGATCAATGAACCAATGCCTTTAGCCAATGGGCCATGTCCAAGGAACAATCTCCCCCATGGACTAAATAAAGAATTTTGGTTTGAAATTCCAAGAAATATCACCTGAAGAAGGCTGGAGTGTACAATGACTAAAATGGCATGAACATGGCAATAAAGATGAGGACAGCAGTCCAAATAGTGTAAATAGGAGATTGTTGAAAAATGTTAAATAAATGCTTTTTTTTATTATTAGGCTACAAACTTATTGATTTACATATGTGTGTGTAAATATGGCTTTGCTTTGATGGTTCTACCCTCCTCCCTTTACACAAGTAGAAAATTTAAGAAAGTGTTTTTTAATAATTTTCCTTCTAACTAATAATTGTGAGATTCTCTTTGTTTGTATTGTAATGCTTTATTTTTTTTCCTCTGCTATGTCTCATATTAAAAATATGCTTAATTTAAAAGATATGTCAACATTTATAGACTTTTCAAAATCTTTGTAAAGACAAATTATTTTCATGATAAAAGCAGAAATAAAAAAAAATCACTTTGTAACAACAATTTTTATTGGGATTTTTAATGAATTGATTCATGGGATTGGCAATGTGTTTAAACAAAAGATCCTTATGGACGTTAACCAATTTTTAATTATAACAGATCTTCAGTCGGTTGCTTTTAATATTTGATTGAATTAATTAAAATTTAAATAAAATTGAATATAGAATGTGAAGTAGTTTTAATCATATGATTAAACTTCTTACAAAAGATACTGAAATAAAATTGGTTTATGACTTTATTTTAATAGTGGTGTTGATATTAAGGATGAGACAGGAAGTGTCTTTCCTTATTGGGTGGCAACCAGCTTCTGCCTCTTTTTTTTTTTTTTTTCTTTTTACTTTTTTCCCTTTTTTTCTTTTTTCAAATAAAAATTAATTTCTACAATTTTTGTATTGGTTTACAAAAAATCTTTTAAGGCATATTCCCTACATGAGACATAGCAAAATTTATTTAGCACAATTTATTTCATTTTTGCATGCCTATTATTTGAATAACCCCAAAACTTGCTGTGTGTTTAATTACATTTCAATTTGTTATTATCTGTTTTAATTAAATGATAATATAAGTAAGTATCATTACATAATAGCAACTTGACTGATTCATTTTCTGCAGACTTAATATGTTGGTAAAATATAGTGTGTAGATTATTTAGGACACAGGCGATGACATTAATTTGTTAAGAGTTTTAGATAATCTTCTTTATTATCTACAATTATTTAGATGAAGATTGTTTTCTGATAGTTTTCTATTATTCTCTCAACAAAATGTATGCCTTGTTAAGGCTAACTACAATAATAAAAATAGGTTTTTGAAATAACATCAATATGTTAAACAACTCAGTTCTTTGAAGCCAGCAGTCTGTCTTTATCTATTCATCTCATTGTAAGATCATTGAAATACACCAATTAGACTTCACTCTGGTTTCTGATTGTTGTTTTATTTGAAATACAACTTGGTGCGAGAGTGAGAAGTGGAACCAGGGATGATGTGCATTCTTCAAACAAGGAACTCAATTTGTTTGACAACCTTCAGTGAAGAGTAGCAGGATCTAAGTGACTTCTTCTGTTTCCACTTCCTACTCTGCCCAGATGCTCTCTACCCAAAACTATACAATGACAAATATACTGTAATCACATGATTATGTGCTTTGCTTTCATTAGACAATGTGTAAAATTGATGAATTTCATATTAACATCAAGAAACTTATGCGAGATATAATATATTAAAAAAACACTTTTCACACTTTAATGCACATTCAACCATAACATTCCTATATAAAAGAAAAATCCCATAATGGATAACTATTCACGTTTTAATGAATTGCTAAAGCATAACTATTAGCCATATCATGTAAAAGAAAATAATTCAGTAATGGACAGTTACACATAGTTTTTGCCTTAACAATTGCACCCCTGATGATGATCTCAGAAAGAGATGGAAAGTAATTGAGTAATAAGCGATTCTCACTGTTACAGTGCATTTCATAACCTTAGTTAATTGTAATATACAAAAAATATCTGTGAATATGAAAGGATTATGATCAAAATAAACAGACATAATGTTTGTAACTTATTCAGACATGTCTGAAAGAGAATTTGCTGCCTAAACACACTAAATATATATATATATATATATATATATATATATATATAATTAAGTTATGAAGAACTTGGTAATCCCAAGAGCTAATATTTAAAAGATATATAAGCAATTTCTAAAGAATTACCTGATTTTTTTATTTTTTTAATCAGACATTTTTGTTACTTCAAACATTATTTTTAGTGGAAACACATATTTGAGTAGAAATTACATTTACTTTGAACAGTATTTATTTTGTCTACTTACTGGTTTGCATACTCAAGGAAACTTAAAGAAAATGAATTTCTAATGAAAGGGATGGATTTTTTATTTATTAATCCAACAGACTTTTATTACTTAAACGTTACTTTTATGTTAGGAAACAAAACTTAGCAGATATATCTATTTCAAGAGTCAGAGAATAATCTGTGTTTAAAGGCACTGTTCAATTTTACTTGATCATCATACCACTCTGTAGCCAAGAGGTCTAAAACACTTTTCCTCTAGACCAGCACTTCTTAAACTATGCATTGCGACTACAAACAGGGTTGTGAAGTGAAATGCTGGTGGTCACGAAAATTAAATTCAAACACTTGAATTTCAGTTTATATGTTATTTCACAAACGCACAATATTTAATGTGCTGCGCCACAATGAAAAAAATGCATGTGCGGCACAGTTGTAACTAGTGCAGTGTAGTTGGTTAATACCTGGTGTCATGAAAAATCTTGTGATGAAAAATGGGCTCATGAATGAAAAATGTTTAAGAAGCACTGCTTTAGAGGAATGCAGGTTCAATCCTGCCAGAGAGTGCATATTTTTCTTTAATAAGATTTCTTGAATATTCAGGCCAGTAGACAAAAATAAATGTACTGTTTAATAAATAGAGTGTCTAGTCAAATATGAGTGTCCACTAAACAATAAAATTTAAGTAATAAAAGAAAATGAATAAATAAGAAATAAAGAAAAACATGCCCAAGGCCTCATGTTTCTTTATTAAGTTTTCTTGATTATGCGTATTAGTAGATGAAATACATACTGTTCAAAATAAATGGAGCTTCTACTACTTAAATACTGGTTTCCCATTGGACCAACTGAGGATAAGTGAAATCTCACATCCCATCAATACGGTTCTGCTGTACAACAAATGCTATACTACATAAATGGTTAAAAAAAAAACAACTACAAATATTAGAAGCATTAACCATAAAAGACAAGCAATCAAATATCAATAAAGTTTCATTCACTTTAGGTACTGTTATATCCCACATTGATGAACAAAAATGAATGAAAATAAGACAAGTGTATTTTAACACATAATAAGATAACATTTATTCATTTACTGCCTTAGAACAGCAAGGATAAGTTTGAATTCAGACCATGAATTCCATGGGTGTGTCAGCTTGTCACCATGTTGAAATCAGAAGTGCCCACTCTGACTAGTGAACAAGGGAAGTAACTCAATTGTATTTTGAGTTATTGTCCTTTATAGGGGGAGTAACTTAACATCCCCTAACAGTAGCAAAACATTAAATATATTTCACAATAAAAAAAATTAAAGTGATGAAATTTCTAAAACCAAAGAAATACAATGCACACCTGTAAACACAATCCTATCAACACATACACAATTCTATGCGAGGGATTCGGAAAATCCTCAGCAAGAAACCTACCCATCAAAAATAAATGAAGAATGTTTAATAAATTCTTGTACTGTTATTTCAGGAACATGTACCAGATGAGTTCCAGCCAATGAATCCTCGTTTATACAAGGTTGGATTAGGAAGGGGTTATTTGGAACTTCCACAAGGTAAGCAGATCTACCTTTTTCTCTCTCTCTCTCTCTCTCTCTCCTAAATGTGTACTTACATTTATGTGTTTATATGCAAACTAGTATACTCCTGCTATCATGGCATATATGAAATTCATGTTTTGTTTAGTTCTTACTAGGATTAGGTTTTTGTATCCAGGTTTGCAGATAGGTAAGGGTTTAGTGGCATGGAACTGAGTTCAATTTCTATTTATGATCATTACATTCACTTTCACACAAATACCCTTGGAAAATGTATAAATCCAACCAGCCTGAGAAATACAATTTTGAATTCAAAACCTTTTGTAGCCCTAGCAAAGCACATGCCATTGAAAAGATTATGGAATTCACAATTAACTGCTATAATCACTGAAGTTAAGCAATATCAGTCCTGGTCAATACCTAGATGGGTGACCACTTGGAAATACCAGGTTCTGTAAGCTTGAACATGTGGGTGGTGTAATGGATAATGGCTTAGAATTGTTAATCTGTGAGCCAAGTTCCAATTCCAGTTGGGTTTTTTTTATATTCATTTACGCATAAATACTCTTGGGAAAGATATGAATCCCCTTCTTCTCTTCCAGCTATGGGTTAATTAGTAAGACTTGAATAACTTGTTATGGAGTGGTTTCACAGTGTAGGCTTGTATTTGTACTGTCGATCCTAAAATAGGTTCATTATACAAAACGTTAGGAACTTGATATAATAGGTAATGACACAGGGAAATCTAGTTGTGGTCGCTGATATTTTAGTATTCGACTAACTGTCGGAACCACTGAGCGACCCCCTCGTTACTCTAACTACTCCTACTTATTATAGGTGGGAGAGTCTATTAACTATAGAATAGGTGTGTTCCACTATAACATAACTAAACCATTATTTCCTCCTCCCCCAAAAAATTGCATTCAAAATATTTAGATTTCAGCATTAAATAATCCCTAGAGGTGTTGATAAGCTGTTAAACAAAAACAACTGTGGTGTGGGGTGGTGAACTTTTATCAACTCAACTTTAGTCTTTGATGGATGTAGGTAGGTAGATATCTGAGTCTATAAGTTTGTTTTTTTTTTTTTTTTTTTGTTTTGTTTTTTTTTCTATTATTGTTGTGCTCTGCTCTTACTTTTTTTTTTTTTTTTTTACACAATTTTGTAAATATCTTGAAACAATCAACCATTTTTATATTAAAGAGAACCAGAGAAAATAAGATAACTCTAGTATAACCATAAGTTACATATGATACAGACAAAAAAATATGTGAATACACTTGACACATTTTATACGGCCATTGGTATCTGCATGAAATAAACAACCATCTTGGATACACTTCTATATGTAGTGTCCCTTCAGGCAATGGTTCTCCATAACTAACTCTTCTTCTGTAAGCCTATGACAGGAACTTCCTAAATTTCAGCCAACTTGATCCTATATATACATACATACATACATACATACATAGACATGTTTTTTTTTGTTTTTTTTGCTGAGCCAGGACTGATATTAATCTCACACAAAGGATTTGTCATAATGATTTGAGGCAAGGTTTTACAAGGCTGGATGCTTTTCCTGCCACCCTGCTCCAACATTAACAGTAGTCCAAGTACCCAAGTGTTTTTATCAAGATACCATCTTTAGGAAGTTTGTTATTCAAGGCTTGAGACTCCATCCTCGTTTTTTTTTTTTTTTTATCGAATTCACCACATGCAAGGCAGTAAAACCACGAAGAGAGAAGGGGTTATTGGGTGTCAAAGAATTAGAACTAGAATCATTATTAAGGAGCAAGACAATAGAAGAGTAATCAGGAAAACAGCAGATAATGATTGACATTGCATTTAAATTTTGGAAGATCAAAGTTGGCCAGAAAGCATGAAGCCATTAGAGTATTCCACAAGTGAGAAGTGCAAGAAAAGAAACTGTTAGCATAGAACTTACTGTTATATCTAGCCAAATCAACTGTAATTTGATGAGACCTTGTTGCCAATCTAGTATTTTGCTTAAATACACACACACACACACACACACGCGCGCGCGCACATGTTGGTCATTGATTCCTATGAGAAGCTCATCTGCCCTTTGACAAGTCTTGTTTTGTGTCCTGTGGGATACATGCCACTCACCTTATCAGCAGAAAAGCTAATGGGAGAGAAGGTTTAGATGCCAACTACCCTAAAAGATTTTATTTAGTTAGCTATTTTATTACATTTTTTTGTCTTTTTCTCATCTATTGGGTGGTTCTGAAGGTTTCTCTCATAAATTTTACTGTCTATGCAATCATGAAAATTGTCTCATTTCAGGCTCAGGTAATGAAATCATTGACCCACCCACTTCATTGGTTTTTCTCAGTTACTTGTATAGGGACACATTGTATCATGAAAGTCTTAATTTTGACTGTAAAGATTTATCTATAAATTCAAAGCACCACATGAATTTCTTTCTCATTGAATATTTAAGGTAAATATGTACCTAGTTATTTTCTCACACTTCTTGCTTCCCAGTCAACTTTGATCTTCAAAAATTTAAATGCATTATCAATCATCTTCTGTCTTAATTCCTGTTCTTTTATTGTTCTTTCTCCTTAATAGCATTTTTTCCTTTCCTATTCTCTAACACTCAGTAACCCCTTGCGTCTTAGTGGCTTTATTGCTTTGCTTGGCGTGAAATGATTAAAAAAAAAAAAAAATGAATTTCATATTTGATTATAGAAGAAGAAAAATACAGACTATTTATAATTCTGGCTTTAGCTTGAGGAACTGAAATTACATGCAGTTGTTATATCAGAAATATTTTTAGAGAAATATTTAAGTTATGTTTGTGTTTGTTTGGCTAGTTCAAGTTGAACTGTTATACAATGTTCACACATCAATGAAAGTGGGACAGTTTCAAAAAAAAAAAAAAAAATAGATTATGAGGCAATATTGGATGTGGTTTTTTGTGTTTAATAAATATTGAAAAAAGAACCCATAGAGTATAACGTTTTGTGAGGAATTGCAAGAGAAACTACAAAGAAATTATTGTAGAAAATCTGATTTGGTTAATTTTATTTACTGGCATATTAATTTCTATGGGTTATTTAATGCCAAAATCTAAATATTTTGGACACAATTCTACACTTTCAACTACAAATATTTTGTACATAGTTTTATACTTTCAGAGTAAAGGTATGTTTTTTTTTTTATATAGTTTATAGATCATAAAATGTATTTTTGGTAATTTTACTATAAAAATGTATTTTTTTTTAGTGTTGCATTGATTGACATTTTGCTATAAGAATGTTTGCTGCTCATTTTATTATAAAAATGTACTGTTGATTTTTGTTTGGGGGTTTGTCCATAAAACACCTACAGGTGCTTGTATCCTGGGTCAGGGTTTTTTGTTCTCGTTGAAAAAAATTAAGAGGTGGTTTCACGCTCCTCAAAACCTCCAACCTTCCAATCAGAGGCCTTGCTGCTGGATGTAATTCAAAATCCTACCCAGGACAACAGAAAATCTGAAAGTGACAGCTGAAATTCTTGAGAGATAGAAAAAAGAAGGCTTAGAGAATTTACCACTCACAGGACATATTGAAAGCAAAAGAAGCAGGGGAAAACAGCAAGTAATCTACTTGGCAAATTTCTGCAAATGGACAGAGGAACATGCCTCACAAAGAGAAAATCATGGTTCACTATGTTGTGTTAGACAGTTTTTCTCTCCAGAGATTAACTTAATATCTATAAGTCTACTATTCACCCATGCTTAAAATATTGCTAAGTCTGGTGCTCCTGCTTGCTATCTAGAGCTCCTTGATAAAGTCCAAAGAAGAATTGGCAATATTATTGGCCTGATCTGGCATGACAGTTTCAGTCACTTTTCCACTGTTGTAAGGTTACCTCCCTTTGCCTTTTTTATTAATACTTTCATGGTAATTGTTTGGATGAATTCTTTGTTATGATTGGGTTTTTTTAACAGTAAGGTTTACCCAATACAAGTCCTGGGGTTCACTAGAGGTAGATGGTTATATTAAGGGATAGTTTATATGGATAGGAGGGGAAGATAAACAGGTTAAGATTGTAGTGATCAGGGAAACATCCTCTTGGGAGTTTGTTCCATAGAGCTATAGTGCCTAGACTCTTTGAATTTACACACACTACTAGGCTGGTGAGGTCTCATCAATTTACAGTTGAGCTGGCTAAATGTAGCCATAAATTCTATGCTAATAGTTTCTTTTCTCACACTTCTTGATTGTGAAATTCCCTTCCAGTTACATGTTTTCCAGCTGACTTTAATGTTAAATTTAAATGTCAATCAAATATCTACTGTCCTCCTGATTACTCTTCCTCTGTTCTTATCCTTAATTATGTTCCTGTTTTTATAACTCATCCACATTAGAAGTAAAAAAGTTTATCTCTGTGGCTTTACTGCCTTGCTTGAGATGAACACACAACAAAAAAAATGAACATATGGGCATATATAGATACAATAATGAAAATATATATAAATTCTATATTCTTTCTTGTTTTGGTTTTGAAAAACGAGATCTTTCTTAATATTCTGTCCATATCTGCTGTAGGCTCTCTTGTGGCTTACCAGTTCAGTATTGAACAGGCTGATCCAATTGACAGTGGAAAAGGTTTATTTGATATATATGTACCATATTTGGTTTTTTTTAAAATTGACCATTCCTGTTATAGTGATTTCTTCAGAGAGTTTTGTATCTTTTTGGAGCTACCTCACAGTCACCTTGTCTAGTGGAGAGCTCATCATGCAGTAGAATTTTGAGCCAGTGTTAATCATCTTCAGCAGTATGATAGACAAAAATTAAGATTTTGATAGCATTTGCAGAGAAATAAATAAAATTTACTCATAAGGTCTTTTTTTTTTTTCTTTTCTTTTAATATTGGGTTTTAGCTTGATTAAAATGCAAAGAGAAATTCTCAGTTACTCTCAAGTTTTAATGAAGAGACTTGGTAGAAATTATTGACCTTTTGACCATTTTTTTTCTCTTTTCACAGTGGATATCCCTCATAATAAACTTGAGCAAAAATTACTGGACACCAAGTGTGTATACATCCTGGACTGTAACTCTGATCTGTTTGTTTGGTAAGTATCAATGTTTATATTTTGATCTGTATGAGGAGTTATGGAAAAATTCTCAGGCCAGAAACTTTTCAACATTTCCTCATATACATATCTATATTTCTGAAATGAGGTATTGTAACTATTTACATGATTTGGGCTATTTGTCCTCATCTTTATTGCCATATTCATGATGTTTCAGCTGCTTTGCACTCTGATCTGCTTCAGGTGATATACATTGAAATTTAAAACTGAACCGTTTTAGTCCATGAGGGTAGATTGTTCTAATTAATTCCACGTACCATGCCTTATTTGGATATCTCTGTATCAGTTAATTCCCTTTAGTAACTTCAAGTTTTTTTGTTTCCTCTGCTGTGAGATATCCAAAAAAATATATAGCATATTAAATTAGTGTATAGAAGTATATAATTCAAAATATCAAAACCTCTCATTCCCCCAAAAATTTCTGATGAAACTAAAATAAAATAGTGAAATTTTAAATTGCAATATTACAGATGTAACTAAAAATATATCTGTAAAAGGATAATATAAATAAAGACAAAAGGATAACTTATCTTAATCAACACATTTCATCCTCAGTTTTTGAAATTTAAGAAATGCTCATAAATATTCATTAGGCTAACTGAAAAGTCTGGATAACTTATGGCAGATGCTAAGTGTAAGGTAATTTAATATCTAATAAACAAAAGTGAGTAAATTGTTGAAATTTTTTTTTTTTTTTTTTTTTATAATGTAATTAATATTTATATTATTTTATTTTGGGATTAATTTATGTATTATATATCTCAAATAGTAACATTTTTACTTTTGTTTATAAATAATTGTTGCAAAATAAGATCCTTAGAATTGCCCATCCCAGGTATGACAATAAACTACATCCGCGTCCAGGGTAAGACAATAAACTACGTCCAATAGCAAGGCCTCTAATCAGAAGGTTTTGAGGAGTGTGGAACCACCTTTTAATTGCTGGTGGACTCTATCCTCCACCCTGATCCAGGGTTGGTAGCATTTCTATTAATTTCCCAGCTATGGGCAAATAGTTAACTCCGAAACTGAGGCAAAAAGCATTATGAAAGTGTAAAAATAGGTTTTAATACCAGAAATACTTTCTAAAAAATTATTACAAGAAAAAAATTTTTGAAGAAGAAAAACTTATCAGCAACACGTTTTTAAAAAAAAAATATTACCAGAAATAGATTTTTGACAAAACAAAAATATTACCAGGAAAAATAAGTAATCAGCATTAAATGACCCATTGAGGTTGATATGCCATAAACCAAACCTTAGAATTGCCTTCATAAAGTCCATCAGAGTACAAAAACATGTCAGAAATAATTTTTTTAAATAAAAATCTCTATATATATATATATATATATATATATATTTATAATTTAAACTGCAGAAACAGAACATGTCCACTCAGGAAATTGCCAAATTACGAACACAATATACAAGGCCAAGGTAAGTACAAACAACAACACTATGCATTACATCGGTGCCACCGAAGGTCCATTCAAGATGAGGAATAACAATCACAACCTTTCATTCAACAACAGGAAATATTCGAACAGCACAACATTTCTACATACATATGGCAGCAAAAAGACAAAAATATCACACCAACAATAAGTTGGGAAATATTGAAAAAAGCCCCTGCCTACAACAACATTACGAAAAAAAATGCCTACTTTTTTTATTACACGAAAAAGTAGCAATAATATCACACAAACCGCAAAAAAACTTGCTAAACAAAAATCAGAGATAATCTCCAAATGTAGACATGAGAACAAATATATATATTATCCGAATTCATACCAAATGGATAAAACAGACAAACCACCAATAATCACAATTTAATTTCAAGATACCATCAAAATAATTGCATATATCATTATTATAATTGCACCACCATTAGTAATCACTTTTACCACTTTACAATAAACCTATTAACTATCAATATTATCATTACCACCAACACACAGCACCATCACTTACATCACATTTACTATTAACATATAATCCACTACAATCTTTATTACTCCCCAGCATATTTAATACCTTAAAACAATATGATCAGATATAATTTCCATATATAACCATGAGAACAAACACCTATTACCAGGCAGCTTTAATATAATAACAATAATAATTTTAATTAAATTAAAAATTATAGCAATCTTCAACTACCATAATTTTACACAGAATACCTATTATCAGGATTTATACCAAAATAAATTAATACATATAACAAAATAAAACAAAAATAAAATAAAACACCAACAACCACTTTTACGTTCAAGCTACCACCACTATAACTACATTCATGGTTTTATCATTCTCCCACCACCATTACTAATCATTTCTACCAATTTGCAATTTCTTCCAATTTACAATAACTATTAGCTAAATAGCATTGTCTCCAATCCCTTGAAACATTACTATCACATCATATCATATAGACCCATTATTAAATTGAACCACCCTCTCACCCAGTATATTAAACATCACCATATAAATTAAACAATAAGAATTACAAAATTTTACCTGTTACATATACACAGTCACCAAAAACAAACAAATAACCAGCTTTAAATATAACAAATAAACCCCCATTTTTTTCAAAAATTTAAAAATAAATATAAATAATTATAATAATTTTTACCTATCATAATTTTACACAAACCCCACCACACGTATATACATACATGCGAGGAAATATTTTTCAGCGGAAAAAAAAAAAAAATTTCATATTATGACATGGATACATTCACGAGACATTAACGAGACATTTCCGCCACACTTCCAATGTTTAAATTTCAACATTTCAACATACAAATGCGTATGTATAGACATAACACCACCCGTATACATACATGTGTCATAGCCGAAACTGCCCACATATGTTTATATATGTATGAGTCCCGACGGACGACCAAGTATGTATATGTGTCTGCATACATCGATGTTTGCGTTAGTACGATGAATGACAAAACGACGAAATTTCCCCCACCACTTCCACAATAACACCAATACACACAATCTACATAAACCCAAATTTTTTAAAATATTAATCAGTTTGTCTGACGATTGCTAAAGCGTGAAACCCAGGGTCACAAACTCACATCTATCCAACCAAATATGTTAGCTCTATCTCTGATATTGAGCGCTTTCTAATAAGTACCGCGCATATAATATATAAATAATTATACATATATATATTTATTTATATTTATATACACTTTCATATATATATATATATATATATATATATATATATATATAAAATATAGAGAGAGAGAGAATTTTAATTAGTTACAAATTGTTGTATCATTGAGGTGAATGAAACACAGAGAAGAATGAGTGCTTAATATATTTATTCAGCACCAGTATCCAGTGCTAATGGATACATACAAAAAAAAAATAAACAGAACAATAAGTTACAAACAATTAATAAGACAACTTACAAGAAATAGAGGAGGATCAAATGCTGTATAGCCAAACAAAGTAAGATCAGTCTGAATATTAATCAACTTACTATCAACTTATTAATCAACTGCTGAAGTCCTTAATCCTAGACTATTTAAAGCTATGAGCCAGGCATCTGGTAGAGTGCTGAAGGGTACTCTACAACACAAATTCACCAAATTTATCATTAAGCTTAATTATTAATATTGTCACTGAAATACCACTATGGCTGATGAAGGAGAGGGCAGATAGTTAAAGGATTCTTCCCTGCTTTATTCATCTTAGTCATTTCCTTTCCTTTTTTTTTATTTAATTTTTTTTAAACTTGAATTATCTTCCCTAAAAAGGAAACAAAAAAGATTTTTTTCTTTTTTTTTTTTTCTCAGTTCATATATTAATTAAAATCTACTTTGAAACTAGTCTCTTATTTGGAGTGAACTTTACTTTATTCTTCAAGTCAACCTTGATCTTCAAAAATTTAAATGCAATGTCTCTTGTTATCTTCTGTCTTAATTGTTGTTCTTTTATTGTCCTCTCTCTTTAATAGTATATTTTTCTCATATTCTCTAACACTCATTAACCCCTTGTGTCTTAATGGTTTTATTGCCTTGCTTGGCGTGAAATGATTTTTTAAAAAAATGTCAGAGCTTTTAAAAACAGTATTGTGTTAATAAAAGTTGTGCTATGATGTGTTGTTATTGCCGTGTTATGGTAATAACGATACAAATAGGATCATTATTATATATATATATATATATAAAAATATGTCTTTAATAAATAAATTGTCGGACCTTGTCCATTTCTTAATATATATATATATATATATATATATATATATTTTTACTTAATTTAATGAATTCTTTTTTGTTTTATTCTTTCATGGAAAAAAAAAGTGATAATATTTTCTTTTGTTTCTCACACTTATTATTTAGGATTGGAAAAAAATCCACACGTCTTGTGCGAGCAGCAGCCCTGAAGTTGTCACAGGAAGTGTGTAGCATGCTCAAACGACCAGAGTATGTGACAGTCACAAGGTGTCTAGAAGGGTAAGCTAGATTTTGTGCAAAATTCAACAATATATTGTTTAGAATAACATTTATGTTTCAACACCACTCCTATAACTAAGACCTCATCAGAGTTGGTTGATAAACAAGGATGTGCAGATGGTGTAATGGATAGTGGCACAGAATTAGAAAGAGAGCTGAGTTTAAATTCCAGTTGGTGTGTCACATTCACTTATGCACAGATATCCATGGAGAAAGTATAAATCTACCTCTTCTCCTCCAGTTATGGGTTAAATAGTAGGACTGAAAACAAATCTTTGTTACTTTCAAAAAATTATTAATGCAACATTCACTTTCCAAAAAAAAAAATAAAAAAGAATTATTCTTACAATTCAAAATATGTTTCAATTTTAAATAACCCATAAATAAAGCAATGATTGATATGCAAAGTCTCCTACTGTGTGGTGTCTCTAATAGATATATGTAAACTTGAATTCAGTAGAATTGTTAGTTTGCTATGTGACATCATTAAGTAATAACTTCCTCATGACTATAAAAAAAAAAAAAAACAACAAACATTTTTAAAAAGTATATATTCAAATTTATTAATAATGAGTGGGGGGAGGTAGGAAAAGAAAAATATATTAGTAACCCTAAAGTGGTCAAGCAAAAAATATATAAAAAAACAACAGCAAAATAGAACCTAACCTGTAATTGCTCCTCACTCTTCAAAGCTCAATCAAGGACAAAACAAATATATGTACAGTGGTCAAAATATCAAAGAAGGAAAAAATATTAGCAAAGAATCAGTATTATGACTCACAGACATATTATATTAAGACCCAGCAGCCATTCCTTCTATTTACAGAGAGAAGGTTGCTTAGACTTAATATACTGGGTCTTGAGTGCTTTCAAATGAATTTGCTCTGCTGATGAGACAAAAAACATATCTGGTAACCAGTTAGCAAAAATAAATCTATTCAAATATTTCCATCACCCTAAACAAGTCTTCAAATAATAGGATATTAAAGGAGACCAATGCAACAAGAAAAAGGTTTAAGTTACATAGATTTAGGGATGATAAAAATCAAGAGCTAAATTAATTTGCAAAAAAAACCAGTAATTACTATGGAATTATAGGAAATGGTAAAAAAAGATGACTAATTTAAAATGTATCTAAATTAAAGGTGGGGATAGACAAAGGGGAAATAAAACAATAGATATACTCTATCATGGCAACAGAACAAGTGTATTTAAAATGTACTGTCTAAGGAAATGCCAGGATGTCTCTAAAAAGCCTTGCCTACAATACTGATAACATTTAGTTCTAGATAATAACCAAGACTGTCAAAAGTAGGGAAAAAATGACAAAAATACAAACATTGGAAAGCTTATCCATAATTTTCATCTGCATATGCACGTTTATTTGAACATTAGAAAAATACAATTAAAAAAATGAAAC
The DNA here is from genome assembly GCA_903632075.3 of Acanthosepion pharaonis. Taxonomy (NCBI): domain Eukaryota; kingdom Metazoa; phylum Mollusca; class Cephalopoda; order Sepiida; family Sepiidae; genus Acanthosepion; species Acanthosepion pharaonis. The sequence continues at coordinate 242,736 of CAHIKZ030001538.1, read as the reverse complement.
ATTCAGACCTTGTTGTTTAAATTTAATACATCTTGTTTAAATAAATTCAAGACCAGATTCAATAAATTCTAAGAAAATCCATGCCATCACTCTACTTAGGGGCAATCATATTGGTAATCCAAATTTTTGTTCATAAAAATTAGTGTTAAATTGGAAATAGCATTGATTGGTGTTTGGTCCTTCCCAAAATATTTTCCCTAAACAATCAACATACACTGATATATTGACAATTGTCTATTAATATATCCTTGTGGTACTAATTTACCTGATCATGTAGATAAACTAAACAGAGTTGAACATACAATAAAATTTACATTTTTTACAATTTTCATGCTACACCATGTTCTACAGTAGCTTAAAATTTAAGTGTCCACCAAAAATCATCTAATAAAAATGACCTCATAAATTTCTATTTTCATCATAACAACGATATAAAATCCAGACTAATCATCGGATTCCATTTAAGAGCAATCAGAATTTGTAGTCCTCAGTATTTACACAAAGAAAAGAAATACATTGAAGCTCCTCCCATACCCTATTTCATATTCAATATGCATCAAGAGGCTCATAAAATATTTCACAATAGAAAAGCAATCATTCCTGATAAACCAACAAAATCAAAATATACTATTCTACCTACCAACTCTATCACAACTAGAATTGAAAAAAATTATCTTTGCTTAACATAAAATTTACTACTTCTGAAACAATAAAATACTTAATATAAACAAAATCATAAACTAAAACTTGAAAGGGGGAATTTACTCTATCACCTGTAATAATTTCCACAAAGAATACATCAGAGAAACCTCTAAGAATTTAAATAAATAATTATATGAACACAAAAGGGATCTTTTACAAAAAAACATATTAAATGTATTAGCTACTCACTGTAACAAGAGTGATCACAATCTTGATTTAAAAAAAATGCTAATCTAATTAAGAGAAAACAAATTACTAGGATGAAAAATGCTTTGTTAGTAAATTTGCATCCAGGTTCTTACAATGTTTCACCTTTCTTGGCTGATCTTCTGTTATCACAATGTGGAATATTTAATAACAAAAATGATAAAAAGAAAAAGGATCTAAATGAAATTGGCTAGATTATATAGCAAAAACATACATTTAAAAACAAAATTATTTTAAATTTAAAAATTATTTAAATTTTAAATTCTGCGCATATGTAATCACATCAATATAAGCATAAATTTAGCGTGATGAAGTCCTATAACACAAAATGTGTCACATGAAAATTTTTCCACTTAGTAATGTGTGTGTGTGTGTGTGTGTGTGTGTGTATATATATATGCACACTGGACTCTCTTGTCATTTTTGACATATGAGGGTCAAGCAGCTCAGTTCTTAGAACCAACAGCCAGGCTACCTGCACATATCTGTTGATTAGTGGTGAAGTCTTGTGCAGAACCAGTCACATGATAGCCTTGGGTGTCAACCAGTCTAGGAGAAGGCCAACTCCAAATTCAAAACCTGTGGAGAGTCATTTGGGGACCTTGTGGCATATTGTGTACCAGTTCCCTCTGTGTGTGTGTGTGTGTGATTGTGTGTATATATATATGGTGGTACTTGTTTGGAAAAACCTCGGATAGCACAACTTGCAGTAGAATAAATCAGTACCCGAGGAAAAATGGGGAATGAAAAAAGAAAGAACCAAGAACATTAAAACAAAGCGAAAACAATTGTCCAGTGTTTACACTCCAAGTTCAAAGAAAAAAAAACCCCAAAACTAGTAAAAAGACAACTGCATAAAAGTGCTCAATACACTAAGTAGAGCAAACCTAAGATAATCCTAAAGAGCCAGGCAAACCTACCTAGGTTTTACCTAAACAGATCTTCAGGGTACTGCCTTTATATATATATATATATATATATATATATATATATATATATATATATATATATATATAAAAGTTTCAGACACTGATATACCATGGTTATAACTTATTACATTGGAATCGTAATCACGATCCAGTTCATCAGACCTACAAAATCAAAAGGAATATTAGTGTTTGAGCCTTTTATATTATATTCTTGGACATTGAGTTCTACTTGAATTCTATCCTCTTGAAAATTTTATTTATATATATATATAAATTTATAACATTTATGTTATAATTTTCGAATAAATAATTATATTTGCTCTACTCTGTATTGAGCACTCTTTCAAGAATAGTATTTTTTTTGTTATTGAATTTATTCCATATACACCAATCCTATACTTGGGGGGGAAATATATATATATATATATATATATATATATATATATATATATATATATATATAAACGGATATAGGGAAGAGAATACCAAATGAATATTCTTTGAAAATGTAAGACTTCTGAAGCAAATTAGAGTATATGGATTCTCAAATGTTGTAAAGACAACAAAAAACAAGGAATGGAGCCTGAATGATCGTATGGAAGATAAATATTCCAGAATTTGGAGGTTGAACCAAAGTTGGCCCTGTGTAATTCTATTATTTTTCTCTCTTGCCATTCTTTAAGCCTTTCTTTGTCTATCCACCAATCCAGTGATCTCATTACGCTGATCAATCATGCAAAATTAACCATAGAGAATGATGTTGCTGTCTTTGTCTTCTTGCAGTACTGAACCGCAGATATTCAAAACCAAATTCATTGGCTGGGATGATGTCATTGCAGTTGACTATACAAGATCTGCAGAATCTGTTATTCGAAGAGGTGCTGATATGAAGGTAAGACTTTCTTTAAACATTTTTCTTATTATTGACATGATAACTTGATGTGGCTTGCCTTTTGCAATGTCCTTTCAAAAATTCAAATAACTTGCACAAAACATATTGTATTAATTATACAAACATACAATAATAATAACTGTATCAATCCCTCAAATGTTCAAACTGTTTGTCCCCATCATTCACATGCCTCCTCTTTACCTACAAAACATTTATTATTATTATTTATTAAAAAGTAAAAATTATAATAAATGTATTATGATAAAAAATATGAAAATAAAAATATTATAAATGATTTAATGAATTAATTGAATTCTGGTATTAAATGGCGCTTTAAACACTATTATAATTACTGTATACCTACTTTTACAATCCCTGTATAATACGATTAATGGAGTGCTAGGCAAGAAGGAATATTTCCAGTTTGAATTTCCCATTATAAACATTAGTATCTGATTTGGGGTAGATGGAGTGCAACAGCCCAGAAAGCAGTCTCAGGAAAGAAAAACCCTGATTTTAAGCCTCCACCGCCTTGTGGGCATATCCAAACACAGAAATAGCTATGGAAGTAAATCCAAACAAAAAACCCTGAGTGGAGCCCCGAAGATGGTTAGCTGTCAACACTTTCTGGCAATTCCTGCATCAAAACAGGCCTTAAATATAAAGCGTTGTACTCCTTTGGATCTTGTTGGCACAGTCAAGAGGAGGTAATGTAGACTGAGTAGTGCACAGCCTCCATATAACATCACACAGACCTGCACCTTAAAGAGGTTGTCCCAGTTTCGATACCAGAGGACTGAATTTTGACTAAGCAAGGTGCTATTTTTATTTCACAAGATAACAAATGCCTACACTTATCTGTGATATAGTAACACCTTAATATACAGACAGAACAGAATAGCTGCAAGAAAGGAATGTAAAATATCCATTGTTCTCAAAGAGATTTTTTTATACCGATATATACATACTTGTCACTAATTTGTCTAACACAGAAATTATAACATATGTATACAACATGAATAGTAAAAGGGGGTGAAAAGCCAGAGAGTCTTACTTGTAATATTTCCCAAAGGAAAAATGAGCAGGCCATTAGTCTCCTTTATGCACCAAATGAGACAATGTGGTTTCCTCTGCTCTTTTAACTGTTCTGTGCAGGCATGTCTTGCTTCTCTGCTGTCTACATAGTAACCGGCGTGAGCAGACACGTCTTGCCTCAGGACATGCTAAATAGCAACTGGTGTTTGTCCTCACTGGCCATCCTGTAACCCATTGTGAAGTCATCTTTCTCAAAGGGAGATAATCGTTCGTTTCATCCCTACATTAAAGCAAATAATAAATTTTATAAATTTTTTATTCGACATAAGTGTATTGGTATAAATGTATGGGAGGAAATTTTACAGTGATAGGTACAGAAGTAAGTTGCTCTATTGTAGTAAACTACCACAGAGGGCAAAAAGGCCCGGGGTTGCATGTATTTTTTTTTTTTTTTTGCAGCACTAGAATAAAAGCAAAAATTAACTTACTTATTTGAACATGTCTCGTGGTGTAAACTGTCAAACAGAGATAGAAATGGTAGTTTCGCGTGTCATATATTGAAAATAAATCTAAATTACTCTCCTGCGAGATTATTTTTGAGCATATGCAAATTTTGGCTGTCATTGATACATAAAAATGGAAAGAACAAGGCAATGATGTAGTGAGTTAAAAAAAAATGTTGACTGCTATATTGAACTGGCTACAAGTGTTGGAGACAAGAGAGAAAAAACTGATTGCCAGCATTAATTGCTACAATAAGCTTAAAGTTTTTTAGTTTGTGTTTTTTGTTTTTTTTTTTGTCCTGAAAATAAACAATTCCTTGTGTATTGGTTGATTTCTGTATGTATTAAGAAAATAATGAGTAGAAACTGTTTCCTAATTAGTTAAAACTAGTTAATTTTTAAGTTGTATATACTTATACTATATCACTACTCAGAAAGACAGTGTCAAATGATATGGTATATAAAATTCCAGAAAAAAATATTATACAGCATTTGATTGTGGACAAGAAAAAATATCAGGTAAGAAAAAGTAAAAAGCATCCATACTATGAAAAGGAGAAACATTTTTCTGAGTTGTCATTAGGTTTACAGGTTGATTTATTTATCTTCATCTTTAACATCTATCTATATTTCTGAGATGAGGTATTGTAACTATTTACACTATTCAGACTGTTGTCCTCATCTTTGTTGCCATATTCACAATGTTTAGACCGTTGTACACTCCGGCCTTCTTCTATATCTGTCTATATTTCTGAGATGAGGCATTTTAATTATTTACGCTATTTACATTGTTCGGGCTGTTGCTCTCATCTTCGTTGCCATATTCACGCTGTTTCAGCAGTTGTACACACCAGCCTTCTTCTATATCTGTCTATATTTCTGATATGAGGTCATGTAATTATTTGAACTATTTACATTGTTCAGACTGTTGTCTTCATCTTCATTGCCATATTCATGACGTTTAGACCGTTGTAGGCTCCAGCCTTTTTCTATATCTGTCTATATTTCTGGGATGAGGTATTGTAATTATTTACACTATTTACATTGTTCGGACTGTTGTCTTCATCTGTTAATTCCCTTTAGTAACTCAATTGTCCAAGTTTTTTGTTCACCTAGGTTTATAAGTCTTAAAAATAAGAAAAATTCTTGAATTAAAATCCATTACCTCAATTACTTTGTTTATTATTTACACTATTTACATTGTTTGAACTGTTGTCCTTATCTTTATTGTTATATTCATGATATTTCAGCCGTTGTGCACTCCAGTCTTCTTCAGGTGATATATATTGGAATTTCAAACCGAACCCTTTATTTCATCCACTGGGGTAGATTGTTCTAGTTCCACATGCCATGCCTTTTCTGAATATCTCAGTTTCTGTTAATTCTCTTTAGTAACTCTCTCAGTTTTTTTGTTCACCTTTGCTGTGACCATTGAACTCACAACTCTTTCATCACTGAACCAATGCTTTTATCCACTGGGCCATGAAGAAGGCCGGAGTATACAATGACTGAAACATATGATAATAAAGATGAGGACAACAGCCCGAAAAATGTAAATAGTGTAAATAGACTTCATCTTTATTGTTGTGTTCTCCAGCCTTCATCAGGTGTATATCAATCTGGATAACCTACAGGGAATTCTGAACTGAACCCTTTATTTAATCTATAGGGATAGACTGTTCTTGTTCCACTGCCCATGTCTAGGAATATCTCATCTAGTACTGCTTAGTTATTGATTGCCCTGTTTCCAGTTAGAATAACTGCCTGCCCCAGGGATTGAACTCACAATTACTACTACTACTTTTATGTGTCCTGTCCCTTCAGTACATAGACAATTATGGCTCTCCACTTCTTCCTGTCCCTTGTAGCTCTCAATGTTTTGTCTTTTTGTTATTTCTCCCAGACCTTGTTCTACCATCCACTTGTTTAAGCCCATTAAATATGTCATGGGTTGCTTTCCCCGTCCCTCTGTCTACCCTGTGAGTATCAAATTTTTCAAGCCCTCCTTTCTCATTACATGTCCCAGAAATTTCAGCTGCCTTTTCCTGATTTTAAGTATAAGTTTCCTCTTTGTTTACATCCTCTCCAAAATCTCACTGTTGCTCACACGTTCAATCCATGGTATACTTAGCATCCTTCTGTAGAACCATACCTCTGTATCTGCTTAGATCTTCCAGTATATCCCCACTGTTGTAGATTTCATTTATTATTTTTGTAATCTTGTCTATGCCAAAATCATCTAAGGCTCTCAGCATCTCTGTTACAATTCTGCCTGGCCCTGCCGCCTTGTTTCTGTTCAGTTTGGCCAATCTAGCTTCTACTTTAGTTTTTAGAATATCAGGCCCATTGGTAATTCTGTGTATTTCCAGTCATTCTCTTTCATCCTGGAAGAGTTCTCCAATATGTTTGTTCCAGCACAGAAAAATCTTTCCTTCTCTAATATGAGCATTCCATCCATTTTATGCATCCTGTTGACTAGCATGTCTTCTGTCCTGTTAGTTCCTTTATTTGTTTATGTATATCTCCTTTGTCTGTGATATTCAATCTCTCTATTTCTGCACATTTTTTGTTTAGCCACTCTTCTTTAGCCTGCCTGCCTGCATTTGGTCCTTATTTCATTGTGTAATTTTCTGTATTCCGTTCCATATCTTGGCATTTTTGTCTCCTTTGCATCATGTTGAGTGATCCATTTGTTTTTTTTCTTCTTCATCCAGTCTCCTTTGTAATGATATCATTTGCTGATGTCACTAAAGATTCTCTTCGTATGCCCCATTTCGAGATTCCATATCTATTTTGTCCCTCGTATCTTCATTTCACATTGTCCATATATTTTTCCTTCAGGTTTGAATCGCCCAGGAGTTTGTTCTATTGCAGTTTGGGTGCTGCGTTAGACTTCTTCAGTTTCTGTAGTTTCACTCTTAGTTTACATATAAGAGGGTGATGATCGCTTCTGCAGTCGGCACTTGGTTAGGTTTTGCAGTGAAGCATTACATTTCTGAATCTTTTGTTGATATGTCACCAAATTCACAAACCAACACTTTAATCCACTAGGTGATTGTCCTGTGAAGAACTTGGGACCTTACCCATGTGTTGATAAGGACTGCTGCTGTTCTATATATACATCTGATGAAAGTCAGAGGGCATAGTGGCCAAAATATTAACAAAGATGAAGATAATAGTCTCCATGTAAATAGTGTAGATAATTATAGATCCTTATCTCAGAAATTAATGTTAACTCCTATAGGGTTATTTATGGTTGAATTATGTATGGGGCAGCCAGTGAGGATCAAATTCATTATTCAGTAATAATGGTCATCCAGACTGGTCAAGCTAGCTATTACTTCTTGTTGCTAGGTTGGTTGGTTTTTACATGTTAAACTTCTTGGATTATTTAGTATCATCAACTTTTTGTATAGGGAACCCTGTGAGGATCAAACTCACTACTCAGTAATAAAAGTCACGCAAACTAGACTTGTTGACCATCACCTCATGCCACTAATTGATATTAACCAACACTTGTAATTTATCATGCTTATCAACAACTAGGGCTACTATTAGAAGAAAACATGGCCTCCCCACTTTGTTCTGGGAGCTTAAAGATCCAAATTCTACAAAAATTGATTTTTTAGCAAAGAGAAGTAGATACTTTTCACTGTTGAGCAATTGTATAATTAATTATTTTTAAGAATATCAGTTTTCTCAAAATTTTCATGTCAGGGTTTTCAAATTTTCCTCTTAATTAGCATCAAATATGGAGTCATTGATGCTAATCAAAATCTGAACTGTCTCTTGAAAAAAAAGTAAAATCTGATTTTGAAATTCTAAAAACAACTTTTTTATAAAACAGACTATTTTCTTTCCAACAACAAGAATTGAGATAGCACTTTTTGAAAAGATTGTCAATGCCATTTGATGCTATCCACATGGCATCAATCTTAGAAGTATTCTGTTATATTCAAATATTGACCAAATTTATTAATGGAAGATATACTCAATACCATATCAGTCATCACTTGTTATGAAGAGTATAGCAAGTTGTATGACAGCATACAGTTCCATAGATGGAAGCAGTCATACTGATTATTGGGCTTTTGGGATACCAGAAAATAGAGGCCAGAAGAAGAATCAAGTCATGTTGTTTTAACAAAAACAGTTTTGATATTTGTTCAACTCCTAAAACAGAGTTGCTCTTCTCTGAGGTTTTCAGAACTCTATGTTAAAGGTTAAATGAGATTTTGACAGTAGATGTGGTTATTTCGTGTGTTGGGGAACTTGCTCTCCAGTGGCAGGGGGACTGATAGAGTGACCCCCACTGGCTAGTTAAAAATGTACACGTTGACATGTTTAATAGAATAAACAAGTTTAAAATCCCTTTTGTTGAAGTTCTCTTTCATCTCCGGACTCCAAAAACATTTTGACACCCATCCAGAAGACTAGCGTGAGAAGATGCAACATTATGTAATCTACTCTGTCAACCAAGACATCACCAGAACAAGGGGGATATACAAAATTTTGCTTATTTGGTGCAATGGCCAGGACCTCCCAGTATGAGGGCTGCAGAATGACGGTTGCAACACAATGTGGAAAAGTTTGGATATTTTCAATAAAAAAAAAAAAAAGAAAAAAAGAGAGAGAGATGGGGATAGGGGAAAAATTAACCTAGACATATTGGACAGTCTGTAAGTACAATGCTATTACTTTGTTCTACTGCCACACACATCTTCAACAACCAAAATAGGAAATAATGATAAAAGGAAAAGGGTTTGATGGACAGAAAAAAAGTGAGAATGAATAGAGTAGAAAAAAAAGGAAGGAAGGACATAGTTTGAACAATAGACTGATTTTTGATCTTTTGTTTTCGGTTTTGACAAAACTCTGAAGCTATGTGCAAAAAAAATTTTATTGTTAATTTTTTTTTTGATTGGCATGCTTTTTATGTCTTGTCTCAGGTCATGTTTAGCATGATTTCATGTTGTATATGCTACAGTTGTAATTTTTATTGTGGAAAAAATCTGGCCATGAAAGTTTTGCCATTAAGAAAAGTTTGTTTTCCTTGAAGTGAAGGTAGTTAAAATAATCAATGAAAATCTTTTATGTCTATCAAGTTTAGAATTATTTTGTTAATTGCAATTAACTGACAAATAATTTTTTTTTTTATTTTAAGAGGCATGTGTGCCCTTTTGCCTTCATTGGTTGGTTAATTAAGTTATTAATTAGTGAATTTTGAGAATTAATTATTTGTGGAAAAAGTTAACTAGCTAATAGTTTTGGGAATAAGTAGATTCAGCTTGCATGGTTTCAGATTTCCGAATGTGTTTGGGTCTGTGTCCTGGGGTGAAAATGTTCACACCTAGATATATAGTTAGGGACCCACTGATTTATGGGAAGTAAAATGGGGGTCTATGTGCCCATGAAGTATTTATATTGAATAAATATACTCTAAGATAACCTCAGGGCCAAGTTTTGGGGACCCCCGATGACATAGTGGAATTGATCAAGTGGCTTGTGGGATGCCAAGTTGCAATATCAACTAAGGGATGAAGGAACACTTGTAACCACAGTAGAGCCAGCAATGGATTAGTTAGGAGACACTGTGTGTGTGTGTGTGTGTGTGTGTGTCTCCCTCTCCCCATGGAGGACAGCCGAGGGCAGGGAGAAATGGAGATGTTGTGAGCTGAGTTTGACACACGCAGAAGTAGATGAGCAATAACAGTAACTATAGGAAATTAATGGTGGAAAAAAAATTGTGAAGATCTGATGTGGTTATTTCGTGTTGGTGAACTTGCTCACCAGTGGTTGGGGGGGGTGACAGAGCGACCCCACTGGCTAGTTGAAAATGTACACATTGACGTGTTTAATAAAATAGACAAGTTTAAAATCCCTTTTGTTTAAGTTCTCTTTCATCTTCGGACTCCAAAAACATTTCGATGCCTATACAGGAGAAGACGAGCAAGAGAAGATACAATGTTATGGAATCTACCCCATCAATCAAGATCTCTGCAGAACAAGGGGGCTATACAACAGTTATACTTGGAAACCAAATCCAAAATGAATATAGTTTCTCTTTTGGGTGTTGGCAATAAATGAAAAACTGATTCAGTGGAACTCCAACAAAATCAGCAACATCACCAAAACACTGGATACATTCACTGATATCAGTTTCCCCCCCCTCTTCACACTTTACTAGTCATTATCTATGGCCACTATTAAAAGGGCATGAAGGTGTCTGTTCTTAACATGGCTAATTCTATCTATACTCCAAGATGTCTGGTCAATTCAAGGCATTTCAGTTATGATGATTTCTCTTTATATCGGGAAATTTTTTAACTGTTTTTAATTACACCTTTGGACAAATCCTAAAGAAAAGATGGCAAACTTTGACCTTTGTAACCACAAAAAAAATGGTGTCAAAAGGATGTTTTTTTTTTTTGTTTTTTTTTTTCTCATTGACACTGCTATTATTTTAACTACCTTCACTCCTCGGCAATGTTTATTGCTGATGATTAGAATTTTAATAAAACTTAAAAATATGATGAAAGTGAATTTATACACGTTTTCTTTTCTTTTTTTTTTTCTTGAAAATTTACAGCAAAAATATTAAGCACTATTAAAACATTTAATAGATCATTACTTTACAAGAATAACTTTATATTTACAACATTCAAAAATCTATTATAATTAAAACTGATTCAATATTTATCATTTACCAATGTATAAAGAAATGAATATGAAAACAATTTTTTATTCATAAATTTATGAACATTTACTAAATTATTCGAATATGTAAACCAAATATAAGGAAATCCTTATTTCGAATTTTATAAAATTCAAATCAATTGGCAATTAACCGATATTTTGATAAACAATATAATAGTGTAAATAATCTATCTAATAAATAAATAGTGTTTAATAATTTTGTTGTAAATTCTGAAGAACAAAGAAAATGTATAAATTCACATGTTTAGGTTTTATTGAAATTCTATTCATTGCATTTTAAAACAATAAACATTGCCGAGTGAAGGTAGTTAAAATAATAGCGGTGTCAAGGGAAAAACTGTTCTTTTGACAATCCATTGTTTGAGGGAGTTTGTGCATGAAGGTTAAAATTTGCCCAAAAGATTTAATGAGGTTGGGTGTTTTAGTAGGTGTTCTGAAAAAAAAAATTTCTTTACTTAGATTCTAAATTTTTAACCCCTTAAATTATTTTTCAAACCACCCTTTTGTTAAGATCCCCCCCACCTTGTATTAGGCACCTAAGAGTACTTATGTACTAAATGTACTCATTTAGTAGGAGATTGTAATGGATAATTTAAAAAAACAAACAAACGTTTTTTTGTTGCAGGTGATTATGGAAAAGAGACAAGATCAAAACCGATTTATCTGCCTTGTTTGTATCTCGACAACCCTCAATGTCAAATGAAGAAGCTGTAAGTAAACTCATACATTTTATGTGTATTTCCAGTTTATATATAATATATATATATATATATATATATATATATATATATATATATATATATATATATATATATATTTTTTTATAAAAGTTTTTCTCTATTCTTTGGTTCCCACCTGCCCTGACATTTTCAGGTGGGACCCACCTGGACACTGAAACAAGAATAAATCATCTTCATTCTCTTCATATTCCATTAGTAAGGAATAAGTTCCACTCGGATAACTTCTTCTCAAGAACTGCTACTTTGTGGAACAGACTCCCAGCAGGATGTTTTTTTCCCAGTCGCTACAATCTTGACCTCATCAAGTCTAGGGTTAACCATTATCTTTCCTGCTTAACCTCATGAACTTCACCTCTTGTTTTTTCTTACACTCATACATCACACAGTAACCCTCTACCTTGAATGGCTCTTAGACCTTTTTGGGGTGAAATACAAAGTTTCTTTCGTCATTTCCTGTATAACACCATGAACTCTGCCTCTTGCTCTTTCTTATGGCCATATCACATTGAAACACCAGTTCCCATACAATCACCGAAGTTAAGCAACATCAAACCTGGTCAGTACATTGGATGTGTGGGTAGCTCAGTTGTTAATCAGAGAGCCGAGTACCAATTCCCATTGTGTTCATTATAATCACTTATGGTAAAATACTCTTGGGAAAGGTATGAATCCACGTCTTCTCCATCCCTGCTGTTGGTTAAATATAAAGACTTGTATCACTAAATCATTATTATCTCAAAACAAAAATTCTTACAATCTAAAAATATTTTCTGGCTTCAAATAGCCTGCAAAGTGTTGATAAGCCATAGAAAACAAATCAATCCGTCAATTTTCTTACACTCTTACAATATCTATTATAATTGGAGAACTGAATTCCAATTCAAGTTGGGTTTGTTATATTCACTTACAAACAAATACCTTTGGAAAAGGTATCAATCTACCTCTTCTCCTCCCCAGCTATGTGTTAATTAGTAAGATCATTATTATCTACTCTCAAAAATCTAAAAAACATTTTTTGGCTTTAAATAACCTTCGAAAGGTTGATAAGCTATAGAAAACGGATCAATCAATCAATCTTTTTCCCTGCATAGCTTTCCTCTTTGAACGTTTTGTACCATGTCCAAATCTGCATTGCAGTTGGTGCATTTTTAGTGAATCCACTCACAAATGCAGGCTGCACAGTCTCATTTAAATTTTTTATGTTGTTTCTACAAGTGCTGTTAAAATTTGAGATCATTTGCTCAAGAATTGGTCAAGTTATTTGATTACAAAATTATATCAATTTTTCTGAAACTCTCTGTATTTTACTGTTTGTAATCTGGGAAATTTGAAGGCAGATTGTTCTCATTACAAAGTCAATGCTGAATGATAAATAAACCTTTGTTGGCTCTGCGCTCTGTTGGAAAGATGTTTTGAGTTAAATATGAAATACCACACCCCCAAAAAAGATAAACAAAGAATGTTGGCTATATTATAATTGTGCTTGTCCCTCCCTCCCTTCATTAGTTTGCATGACCGTTACACCCTGCTAATATGTCATAAATAATGGACTATTCCATTTTGATCGTGTGGAAAGAGGGGGAAAAACACTGCTTTGTTTCGGTGAAGAAATAAAAGAAAGAAAAAAAAAAGAGGGAAAATAGAAGAGTTTAATGGCTGTTTCAGTGAAATGGAAGAAAATTTCAAATCTTTTCATTTGTACCCACTTCTTAAAATAGCTAGTATTTATATTTATGATTGTTATCAGAATATTTTGTTAAGCTCAAATGGGAATTTTTACGGATATTTTATTGTCATAGAACTCTTAATTTAAGAGTTAAGATTCATCAGAATATTAAAATAGGAAAACGGGAAAACCATGAAATTTTCATGGTGTTAAAACTAGTTGTAATTTTGGTGTGAATTTTTTAAATGAGGGAAGGTACATCACAAGGATATTTTGACAAGGAAGAATTAAGTGATACAACATATCTTCTAGTATAGATAGCAGATTCAGAACAATCTACTTCTGTGGATTGAATAAAGGGTTTTGTTCAAAAATTCCAGGAACATTAGCTTGATGTAGCCATAAATTCTTTTCTAATACTCTTTTCTTGCACTTCTCACCTGTAGAACTCTCTTCCAATTTCTTGCTTCCCTGCTGCTTACAGTCTTCAAAAGTTTAAATGCAACATCAATCACTATCTTCTATCATCTTTGATCATGTTCTATTATTGTTTTTTCTCACTGAAGTCTTCACTTTCCCTCTCACTCTCAGTAACTTTTGCATCTTGGTGGCTTTAACACTTTACTTGAGGGTGAAATGATTAAAAAGAATTACTAACTTTGAAAATGGCCTGAGTGTATAATGATCAATCAACATCTTCTGTTGTCTTGATCCCCATTCTTCTTTTATCCTTTCCTCAATCCATTTTATACAGTCTTTTCCCTCACTTTCACTCTCGGTAACCCCTGGCGTGCTAGTGGGACTCCTGCCTTGCTTGGGGTGAAATGCTTTAAAAAAAAAAAAAAAAAAAATTGACAAATATTGTTTTTGAAATTATTTTATTATTTTTGAAAATCTTTTCAGGAACAATTATCTCAAGAATGGAATGAAGATCTGGACGGAATGGAATCCTTTGTTCTGGAGGGAAAGAAGTTTGTCCGCTTACCAGAAGAAGAATTTGGTAAGTTCAAGAAAGTGCTTCGTTTCTAATTTAAAATTTGCAATGAATGAATAGGTAGGATATGAATTAAATGATGATGGTAGGTCAAGGGATCAAGTAGATAGTATATTTTGGTGATTCTGTTTATAACTGCATTCAGCAATCCATCCACCTATCTTGGGATCAATGCCTGTTAGTGTCAATAGCAAGAAAGAATTGCTCTCCAATATGCTTATCCAAGTTGTTGAAATTTATCATTTTTTTTTTTCCTTCTTTTATAAGTATAGTATCTTCTTTATTGTTGTTATCACAACGTTTCAGCAGTTGTTCCTTCTGGCCTTCATCAGGTGTAGAATCAGGGCAAATGTTGCAAGCAATAACTGAGCATTACTAAAAATAAGAAGTAGACAAGATATTCCTAGACATAGGCAGTGGAACAAGAACAGTCAACCCCATAGATTAAATAAAGGGTCCAGTTCAAAATGCTTTGTAGGTTACCTGTATCGATATACACCTGATGAACAACAAAGTTGAGGACAATAGTCCATATGTAAAACGGTGTAAATAATGATAAATCCTCAACTCTGAAATTCAGACAGGATAAAGTCTGTGATATCAAATTTATTTTTAATGAACTCAGTAGTGTGTAGTGTTCAGTTTTAAAAACTCCAGCTTGTGCATATGGTTTCATTTGAAAAGATTTGAAAGTTAAAACTTAGTAAGTGCACTGGAAATGTGTAGCAAATATTTATGTCAAGCAAATTTACTTACAATGTGTTTTTAATTTATTTTTATTTATTTTTTTTTAATTTTATTTTTACTTATTTTTTTAACAGGTCACTTTTACAGCCAAGACTGCTACGTATTCTTGTGTCGATATTGGGTGGCAGTAGAATTTTCAGATGATGATGATGATGATAATGCTGACCCTCCAGAGGATGACTACAAATGTATTGTTTACTTTTGGCAGGGAAGAGAGGCTGGCAACATGGGCTGGCTCACTTTTACTTTCAGGTCAGCTGACCCCCTCTTTTTTATTTATTTTTTTTTTTTTCTAACTTTCCTGGTTAAGATTAATTTGGAATCAATGTCATCAGAGGTGGGAGGAGACTGTTTTCTATTTGTCACAGTTTTTTTAGATCAGCTTCCAATTTAACTTTATCGAACTGATCAGACTTACAATCAAGACAGGAGTAAATAGTTATCAGCATAGATATCAAAGTTGTGAACTGACATCATCAGAAAAATCATTGATGAAAATTAAGGACAAAGTAGGTCTGAAGGTAGAACCCTTGGGGTACCTGCATTAGTATAAAAAGATCTAAAACCATGGCTGTTCAGGACAACTTTCATTTTGAGATTTCATAAGGTTCAAACATTCATCTGGAAATACCATGATCTTTCAACTTGTGAAGAAAACTGGTATGCCAAACTCTGTCAAACACATTCAAGATTTCTAAAGGAGCAGGCCAAGCTTCACCAGTCTTATTAGATTCTGTTTGAACATTTCTTGGCATTCCATCTGTATGAAAATCAAGAAGGGATTGTCAAAGGTCAGGAATTAAGACAAATATTGCTAAAAGAATAGGGCTATTATATGAATATTGTGAATGTATTGCTAATTGTTTTACTATAGAAATGTATTGAAAATCAGGAAGAAAGAGATTGTCAGTTGTCAGAAATTAATGCAAGTATTGCTTACACTAGAGTGCTATTATGTATAATATTGAAAATAATTTTAATGTTATTTTAAAGTACTGTTTACTAACATTTTTTTTTTTTTTTTAAGAAAATAATTTAAATTTTTACAATTAGCAAAAATAAAATTTTCCTTTTTTCTGTTTTCTTCTTTTACCAGTTTACAAAAGAAGTTTGAAAGTTTATTTGGTGACAAACTGGAAGTCGTTCGAACACATCAACAACAAGAAAACCTGAAATTTTTGTCTCACTTCAATCGTAAATTTGTCATTCACAATGGCAAAAGAAAACTACCTTCTGCTCCAGTTGTCAAACGAGGAGTAGAAATGTTCCATCTCAGAGCCAACGACAGCCCCATTGCTACAAGGTGCATCCAGGTAAGATAATTTCTTCTCACATATACACGCACACACAGAGCTGGTGCAAATATCCCGTACCCCGCCCCAATCTATGATACATACACCCCTAATCTACTATATCTCAATTTCCTGACTCCTTCAAAAATATATTGGAATGGTTTTCCATTACATTCTGCATGGTTTCAAATTCAATATAGTCTTTCTTTAGAATGACTGCCTCTCAAGGCTAGAAAGTCTCTCTGGTTATTTGACTAATAGCAGGGGATGGGGAGAGATAGATTCATGCCAATTCCAAAGCCCTTTATGTGAAAGTAAAGGCAACAGATGAGATAGAGATTTGAATTATATCACTGATTTTTCTTTCTCCCCTGATAATCATGATGTTATTTACATATAATGTGTCACAAAACCACTTCCCTTCTCAAAATTCAAATGCTGGATCCATGATTAAAAG
This sequence comes from Acanthosepion pharaonis, assembly GCA_903632075.3. Taxonomy (NCBI): domain Eukaryota; kingdom Metazoa; phylum Mollusca; class Cephalopoda; order Sepiida; family Sepiidae; genus Acanthosepion; species Acanthosepion pharaonis. Next base: position 225,855 of record CAHIKZ030001538.1, on the reverse strand, counting down.
TCTGTAAGATGTTAATTTCCAAAAACTGACTACAGACACACAAAGATGGTTAATCTGACATGAAAGGTTTTATTATTGCATAATTGCTATCTTGTGAGAAATGAAATATGATTTAATATTCCATTTTTTTATTTTATTTTCAGATTAGACCAGACGCATCATTACTAAATTCACATTTCTGGTAAGTAAGAGTTTTCAATCTACAAAATTAGTAGCTTTTAGAAAATTCTACATGAATGGTCTTTGAATTTCTTAGACGAAGCTTGGCATTATCATTTATTTTAATTATTAATTTTAGCTTTTTTTTTTCTTTTTTTTTTTTTAACTCAAGATAAATAAGCAATAAATATCAGCATTTTTTTTTTTTCTTGTGAATTTTTTTTTCTTGTGAATTTATTTTGACTAAAATTTGCCTAGATTGTATCTGATTCCAGCCAAGCCACAAGTACCAAAATTGGCAATCAAAGCAGCTTGTAGAAGAAGATCGGTAAAGATTAGCTGAAGAATTCTGCATCATCTCAGCTGGGTATTCTTTGAATCTTCACACTGAACAAAAACATTTGTTCAGGGCTGGAAAACAGCATGCTCAAATCAGATGGCTATTGTTTTGCCTGTTAGATTAAGATTGCCTTAATTGAAAGATCACAAGAGGAGGGAACTGTCGATTTGCTTAAGTTAGGATAATATTTCAGTATCTTAGATGCATTGACAATTATTATTAATTTTTGACTAGTATTTCTTTCATCTTATTTTTCTTGTTTTTCCACCAAGTAGTATTAGTCTTAAGTTGTCTAAATTTCTTAGTGGAACCTTGATAATTATTAATTTTTGACTAGTATTTCTTACACCTTATTTCTCCTACTTTATTATTGTACTTATTTTGTATTTTTTTTGTCTTATTTTTCTTATTTTTATCACAATTCCCAGATAGCTATTCTACAACAAGTAATATTCTAACACATATCACTGGGAGCCTTTCTGTTCAATTTATCCTGTTTCCTTAACAGTTTAAGAATAAATGTAAAATTGACATAACTTATATTAAAAAGCCAAAGTTAGGGGAAAAATACTAGTCAAAAATGAATAATAATTGACAAGGCTTCATCTAAGAAATTCAAACAATTTAAGACTATTACAGCTTGGTGTAAAAGCAAGAGAAAGAAAAGAAATGCTAGTAAAAAAAAAAAAAAGAATAATGATAATACTTCATGTGAGATATTTAAAGATTATTATGCTGAATACTATTATTCTCAATAAAAGAATATAGCTATGTGTCTGATTTGAATTGTAACATTTGGTAGTGTTTGTGGACCATTCAATAAGACAAGTCCCTAAGAATAAGGGATTTAGAAATTGACATCATGCAAGAATCTTGTCCTTTTTTTCCAATCCATGCTTCTTGTCAAACTCTTATAGGAACTGTATATATCTTATAGTTTATTATCTTCAATATTTCTTCCTCATCTTCAGCATTTAAAAAAAAAAAACTTAGCCATTAACCTTTTCCTTAACAATAGATGGTGTTGATAAATTCCTTATTCATTATGGTTTTTTACACAGTTACATCCTGAAGGTGCCATTTGCCAGTGAAGACTTACAAGGAATCGTCTACGTGTGGATCGGAACCAAGGCTGACCATGAAGAAGCACGACTCGCTGAAGAGATTGCTTATGACATGTTTAAAGTAAGCATTTGATTAATCATTTTGGTTCAATATGCAAAGACTCTTGAAAAAAATTTAAAAACATTCACATGATGTGCAGTCTATCAAAATGTAAACAAACATGTTGAATACAAGCATTCCATCACACATTCCTGTTTTTATTGTCATATTTAGTTGTATTTTTATATGATTCCTCTCCAGTAGAATTCACTTGGCTCTCTATCAAAAAAGAAAAAAATCTACCTGAATATATAATGAATTTTCTCAAGCCTTTCACTTTGTGGCCCCTGATCAAGGATTTTCTTCCTTCTCTTTAGCAGTTAACTATTCAACACATGGTTTTTTGCTAACACCAATAAAACTCTCTTTTAAAATCTGACAGACTTCAAACATTTCTCTGAATAAGGATTTTGGAGGCAAATACCTTATCAATCACCCAACTCACAAAAATCCAGACAGTCACTGTCAATAAAAATCTTTTCCCTCATACAAAACTTCACAGGTGAATTTTGTGAATATTCCACTTCTTCTATGTGCCATGCCTCTTCAAAACATTGACTATCATGGCTCTCCACAATTTCCTGTCCTTTGTAGCTCTTAGTAAATTTTATCTTTTTATTATCTCTCCTAGATCCTGTTCTGCCATTCATTTACTCAAGCTTGTTCTACTTCATCTATGTGACATGTCCCTTCAGGGTCATGGCTCGGCACAATTTCTTGTGCTTTGTAGCTCTAAATAAATTTTGTCTTTTTGTTTCAGTTGAAGCTACTTCTATATGTAGTGAAAGGAAAAGTAAGGTTAAAGTTTAAGGGTCGAGTATCAAAGAATTTAATTTATTTACTTTTGAAAATAAATTCTCACCCAAAAATAACTTGAAAGCATTGACATTAATAAAAAGTGACCCACTCTTAAAGTTTTAACCTATAGCTCTCTGCATTATTCACAATATTCCTCTTGCACTGAGTACTTATCCAGTATACCAAAATATTAAATTTCAGTTAAGGTCCCATCCTGGGTAAGATGATAAACTATGTCCAACAGCAAGGCCTCTGACCACCTTAATTGCTGGTATTTCCAGGTGCACCCTGACCCAAGGTAGTAGCACCTGTTAGGGTCCCTTCTATGGGTAAATAGTTAACCCCCTAACTAGGATCAAAACACTATGAAAGTGTAAAAATAGGTTTTAATAACAGAAATATTTAGTAAAAAATTATTACCAGCAATAAATTTTTGAAGAAAAATTATTACAAACAATATATTATTACCAGCTATACATTTTTGAAAAAAAAATTTTACCAGCTATAAATTTAAAAAAAAAAAAAAAATATTAGCAACAGTAGAAATCTTGTCAATATTAACCCATTGAGGTTGATAAAAAAAAACAAACCAGACCAATCAATTAAGGTCATTTTTTGTTGTTGCCATAGCAGGACATAACAACACAACTATGAAATTCATACACATGCAGAGTTCCCTGCAGTGGCAAGACAAATGTTTGACTCAGCAAACAAAATTAACTATAAGGAGTTAAAACTAAAAAGAAAACCTGATTGGTTGGTTGGTTTTTGTTTAGTAGCATATCAACACCTCTATGGGTTATTTAATGCTGAAATCTAAATATTTTGTATGCAATTTTATTTTATTTTTTGGAGATAATAATGGCTTTAGTAATACAAGTTTTATTAATTAACCCATAGCTGAGGGGAGAAAAGGTGGATTCATACCTTTCCCAAGAGTATTTGCACATCAGTGAATCTAACAAATTCAACTGGAATTGGAACTCAGTTCTCCAGTTGACATTTCTGAGCCACCATCTGTTACAGCATTGTACTGACCAGTTTCAATGTTGCTTAACTTCAGTGATCATAGGGGAACATCGACAACAAAGTATTCCACCCTTGCAAGGGCTCAAATGAAAAAAAACAATGTTAGAGAACTGTCATGTTATTTATAGTTGACAAAAAGCCAATAGTAAAAGAAAGTCAATAGATTATACCACCGGAAAAATGAAGACAGTAAGTCTATTCTCAGTTATTATTTTCAGCAACAACATTTGGCCATTGTACTCTCCTACCTTCCTTGTGGGGTGGGAGTGGGTAGATTGTTCCCATTCTGCTCACCTTGTCCAAGAATATCTCATCTGTTCACCCTGTTTTCACTAAGTCACTGAGTCTACCCAGCTTGTTAATTGAACTCACAATATTACTCTGCTAGGAAATTCAGAAATCAATGCCTTTAATCTACTAGGCTATTGTTCTGTGGGACAATCCTGAATCTAGAACTTGAGGCTTTAGATTTAATGTTCAGTCAGCCTCATGTACTTAAACAATAACTGAAAACATTGGCTTCCTTTACAACTGTATCCATAAGTTCAAGTGATAGCTACTTCTCTATGTCAAATGTATCAGTTGGCATAAAAGTTAAGTTTCTAAATCCCATTTCTTTGTGACATCCTGCCTTGGTTTTGAAATCTAGACAATATGACATGGAATTAAAATTTAAACATACATTATTAAATATAACAGACAATGAATGTCTATTATGTCTGATCATCAGCCATTTGAATGCTTGCTTTAATTTCTGGTGAAAATAAAGACAAAAATTGTCCAGCATTTGGATATTTTTTTGTTAAGTTGATCCTAAGCTTTTAGTTCACATGAGCCATCCTCAGAGCAGTTATACAGACATGAAACAAAGATATCCACTGTCAAAGATGATATTTTTTTATTTTGACATAGAAAATTGCTATGCGACATTAACGGTCGCAGAATAGCAGGTGCAGATTGTAAGTCCAAGATGCAGTTCTATGTTGTCATACCACGCGATAGACCAAAGTATTACAACAGAATCAATGTCTAGATGCAATGTAATGTGTTGTGACTAGTTTGAAATGTAATTTTGTTGAATGTGAGTTGCTTTGTTTTAATGTAGATGGCCTACAATGTCTGAAGGTTCTTTTTATTGTGTGTATGTGTAAGTATTATTGTGTTATCAACTAATATCTGTCTAATATTAAGAAATGTTACTTAATGGAACTAAGATCAGAAAGATAACACCAGAAATTAAAGCAAACATTAGAACAGCTCATGATCAGACATAATAAACATTCATTGTCTGTTATATTTAATAATATATGTTTAAATAATGATCTGTTGCTGCAATATCACACATTGAGTGCTGGTTTTGTGTTACCGGTGAGAAGATATATATCAGAAATTAGTGGATTTCTTATCTGGCATTAATATTGCTTCGAACCTTATTTAATGGATATCCATATTTGATTAGAATATATTTTCTTAATTATGTGTCTTGAATGTTCAATGCCAGTAGACGTAGTTTACACTGTTTATAAAAACAGACTATCTACTCGAACACCTGCACCCAATAAAATATAACATTAAAAGTAATAAGAAGTATTGTTGGATTAAAAATAAAATTAATTCTTTAGAAATAAATGTATATAGTTGTTTATTTGGGTAGCAATCCCTCTCTAATACATGTTTGGTTAAATGACTGCAAAATCATAATTAAATGCATAAATTTCTACTAAAAATGTGATTGATATCTAGATCAATAATTATTGAATTAAAAGGAATATATATGTCTATATTTCTGAGATGAAGTATTGTAATTATTTACACTATTTACATTGTTCGGGCTGTTGTCCTCATCTTCATTGCCATATTCATTTACGTTTAGACCGTTTATGCGCTCCGGCCTTCTTCTATATCTGTCTATATTTCTGAGATGAGGTATTGTAATTATTTACACTATTTACATTGTTCGGACTGTTGTCCTCATCTTCGTTGCCATATTCATTCACGTTTTTGAGACCGTTGTACCTCCGGCCTTCTTCTATATCTGTCTATATTTCTGAAATAAGGTATTGTAATTATTTACACTATTTACATTGTTTTTCTGTTGTCCTCATCTTCGTTGCCATATTCACGACGTTTAGACTGTTGTATCTCCGACCTTCTTCTATATCTGTCTATATTTCTGAGATGAGGTATTGTAATTATTTACACTATTTACATTGTTCGGACAGTTGTCCTCATCTTCGTTGCCATATTCACAACATATAGACCGTGGTATGCTCTGGCCTTCTATATCTGTCTATATTTCTGAGATGAGGCATTGTAATTATTTACACTATTTACATTGTTCGGACTGTTATCCTCATCTTCGTTGTCATATTCACGACGTTTGGACTGTTGTATGCTCCAGCCTTCTTCTATATCTGTCTATATTTCTTAGATGAGGTATTGTAATTATTTACACTATTTACATTGTTCGGACTGTTGTCCTCATCTTCGGTGCCATATTCACGACATTTCCATATAACATTAGGATAACTTTCAAATGTGGTTTAACACTTCGCAGATACCTCTTCTAAGTAAGAACATGATGAAGGACTGTGTGTATTCCACCCCATGCAGTTGTGCTAAAAAATATAAAGGAAAAACAGGACACTCCCTTAAGAAGTGTCTGCATGAATGACTTAAAACCGTAACACAAGAGGAAATAGAAAAATCTGGTGTAGCTGACCACATGTGAAGGGAAAAGGGAGATCACCGCTCCCTGTGAGATGAAGTCAAAATAATAGACACAGAATATCACTTGAAAATACGAAAACTTAAGGAATCAGCACATATTTTATACTACAAAAATCTCCGAAGTTGGCCAAGCATAGAAATGCATACAATATGGGAATCAGTAATATGGAGTGCTAGAAAAAAACAATAACAAAATTGTAATATGAGCTCTGGTAAAAAAAAACCCCAAAAAACACGAATACTGAGACATTAGGTTTGTAAGTTCCAAAAATTCATTCACTGATGTCCTCAAGGACATATGTCCCAGTGGATAAAAGCATTGGTTGAATACACTAACATGGCCCAAATAGTTGTGACTTCAATACCTGGCGACAACAGAGATGAACAAAAACTTGGAGTGTTGAGTTAAAGAGAGATAGCTGATACTGAGAAATCCGGAAGAGGCATGACACGTGGAACTAGAACAATCTTCCCAGGTGGATGAAATTTCAATCACCTGAAGAAACGTCATGAATATGGCAATGAATAAGTGGACAACAGTCCAAACAATATAAGTAGCTTAATCTAAAGTAATATGCATTTTAGTAAATTGGAGTAGATACTTTTGCCTATTGTTTTTTTTTAAGATGTTCCCTGTTTAGGATTGGGTTTTCTTCTAAAATCTTTTCTCTTTCACTCTCAGTAGCCTCCCTTGTGTCTTAGTGGCATTATCACCTTGCTTGGGGTGAATTGATTTAAAAAAAAAAAAAAAGTCTCTTTGACACAAATTTCTCTTCTTTTGTATCACTGTTGTGTCTTTGTCAGGCTAATGTTTGCACAAGATTTTTTCTAAAATTCTTCAAAGTTGTATTTTTTTTTTTTTTCTTGTTTCAGGAGCACTTTACAATTCAAATGATTAGTGAAGGAGAGGAACCAGAAAACTTCTTTTGGGTTGGCATTGGAGGCCGAAAGCCATACGAGAAGGTGAGATGGTCTGAGAGACTCAAATATTATCTTGAAATCTTTGTGTGTGTGTGCACATACATATATATATATATATATATATATATACACACACACACACACACACACACACACATTGAAGTCACTGCTGGGTGTTGACTTCAATATTGACTTTTATATTTATATGCGCTCTATCTCTAGTGGAAACCACCATTTGATCCAGTGTACTTTACAAAGCCGGATGCAGGTTCGATTCCTGCCAAGGAACATATTTTTCTTTACTATGGTTTCTTGAATGTGCAGCCCAATAGAGGTAACACACATGTTTAATTAATAAAAATGGGGCATCTGTTACAAATACAAAGTCTCCACTATGATAATGTTTGAAGTAATCAAAATGTCCAGTTAAAAATAAATCTGTTAATTAATTCTTGATATAGGACAAATAGCCATGACATTTCACATGTGTGCACAAAAGCGCACACACACACGCACACAAAATGAGAAAAAAAAATTAAGTTCACACCAATACTAAGAGTCTCCAAACTAGTGCATAAATTAATTACATCAAACTTAGTCTAAAAAATGAGAAAAACAGCAGTCAATTGCTGAAACCTCCTGACAATTGGATTGAACGATTACAAAGGTTCATCTATACAACTCTGGAATCAAGGCAAGATAGTGAATATAAAAAATTTAATTGTATTAATTCTAATATATATATATATATATATATATATATATATATATATATATATATATATAATTTCTAGAAACAGTTTCTACAAAATCTTATTTTTAACTTGAAAGAAAATCCTTATTTTAAGCACAAATTCTGAATATGAGCAAATCCTTCAGTTATATCTTCTACACTCACAAACCTCAACATTTCAATGCTATTGCTTTTATGAAGAAAAGTTTTTATGCAAAATGGTATTAAAATTTGACCCTTGGATGTTTTTTCATGATCTTTCAACTCTGACCTTTGTATTTTATCAATATAATTTTCTCTTTTTTTAAAAAAGCAAATAAACATCTAACAGTCTATGAGTTTCAAGTTTAGTGCTCAGCATTTAATTCATAATACTAAGGCTTTAGACACCCCATAATATTTAGGTACTTCTTTTATTTACCCTCAGAAGCCAACAAACATAACTATTTGCAAACTGATATTAATTTCTATAATTTCTTACAAGAAAATCTGGCTGTCTTCCATTTGATCAATATATTTTTCAATGTTTTTTTTATGTCGATCTCTTTAAGAAAATAGCTTTTGAAAAACTACTACTGATTTCTCAGACCTTTTTATTGACATTATTTGTCTGTTATCAATGATTATGTTATGATTAATAATTTGAATAAAAGCTAACAATGATTTTCTTTTTTCCCCTCATTTTCTATGATTTTCTTCCGTCCGCTGGCTTTTCAATTCAGGATGCCTCATTCATGCAATATGCTCGTCTTTTCCGTTGTTCTAATGACAAAGGCTACTTCACAGTCTCAGAGAAATGTGCAGATTTCTGTCAGGTATGTTTTTTTTACCAAAATGCTTGACTTCATTTTCTTTTTTTCTGAAGACAATTGGAACAGACATTTGAAATACTTTAGAAATTCTATTGGTACCACAAATATATAGACCTGATTGTATCTCTGTGTGTGTCTGTATATACATATATGTGTATTTCTATATATGTGCATTTACATTTGCCTGTCTCTACATGTGTGCGCCTTCATTTGCATGTCTACATGTGTGCGTCTACATTTGCATGCATATACGTGTGTACACAAATGTGTCATGTCTCTCCATGTCTGTATGTATCTATAGTTGTGTATGTGTATCTATATATGTCTGTGTACTCGTGTGTATATTTGTGTACATATACAGGTGTGTGTTTCTCTCCCTTGTATGTGGAGCTATTTGCTAAGTTTAGTTCAGTCCTGCAAAAATTGATGTCATGAATAAGCTTGGTCTGACACAAGGCTACAGAAGCTGAGCATCCAGTGAAGATCAAACTTACTCGATTAATTTGTTGCATTAGTTTTAAAAACAACTCTTCTGAGTATTGTAGTTAGGTGAGGTATTCCTTTGTTTTTCATACATATAAAAAATGTGTGTATGTGCCAGTGTATAAATATGCATACTTGTGAATTAGGTCAATGCAAAAATAATAAGTTTTTGTTAATTTAAATTTCAAATCTTATTTTAAATTTAACTAGGATCATGTAATTTAAAGTGTAAAGAGGTTTTTGTTTTCAGTATTTATTGTAGTTGAATTCTGTGTGTACTTTTAAGCTCACTCCTGCAGAAGACTAATTAGTCTCTTGCCCAAAACTAAAGGAACCTCTGATCCATCTTAAAAAAAACAGCAATGATAATTTTGAATTCTTCAGTTAATTCCATGGAACTTCACTTTAACTCTGTTTCGAGCTATATGTCCAATTTAAGCTGAAAGTTCGATTTGGGTGAAATTCCTATTCAGGCAGAAAATTGAGTTCTTCAAATCACAAACTCTCTGAAACTTCAAGACTTCACGTCACAAAACCTCTCACTTTAACTCTGATTCTTTGGCATTTTGAAGAAATAAAATTGATTTCCTCAATTCACAAAGTATTGGAGATATTTTAAACTAAATTTAAGACAAAAACTTGTAAATTCACAAAGTTTTTGTGTTACTTTAAACTCAATATAAATGAAAAACTTTTAAAATCATTAATTTTTTGCAGTTATTTTAAAATTTGAAGTTTTAAATGTTCCCTCCTCATCCAGACACCAATGTTCAAGCACTAGATGAAGAGTAGATTTTCAATCTGGGGTCATCCTGATTCCAAAAAGGTATATGTCTATGTAGAGCAAGTGTGGCCAGAGTTAGATGTGTTTCAGACACACAGGTGGACAGAAGGAATCTGCTTTTTATTTATTTAGAAGATGGAGAAAAATACAAATTGTAGTAAATTTTTTTGTGCAAGTTCAAAATGGGATGTAAGCAAGAGTAAATTGCTTGCAGTATCAACCAAGTATTTGGGCAAAAGGGCTGGCCACAGCTATTCAGCATCAGTTCAAAAATTTCAGAAAGACTTGAAGATGAAAAATGGTGCAGATATCTTCATCTGATTAATGATATCTAATTAATTCAGAGCCATTATTGAAGGAGACTAGTACAAAAACAACTGAAGAGGTTGCAGAAGAAATAAACTTTGACCATTCAACAGTTTTCAGTGTTTGCATCAAATTGAAAGAAAGCTCAAAAAATGGGTGCTGCATGCACAGAATGAAAATGAAAAATCTACTGGTGCTACTATGGTATGGTATCTACCATCCATTTTCTACTATGGTATGATATCTACCATCCATTTTCTCCTATGGTATGATATCTACCATCCATTTTCTCCTATGGTATGATATCTACCATCCATTTTCTACTGTAGCATGATATCTACCGTCCCTTTTCTACTATGGCGTGATATCTACCGTCCCTTTTCTACTATGGCGTGATATCTACCGTCCCTTTTCTACTATGGCGTGATATCTACCTACTGGTAGGAGTTAGGGTTAAAGGCAGTGAACAATGAACTTGTTATGTACTAGAAATCATTAACAATTTTTTATACAAAAAATAAAAAAAAATCATCAAAAATTGATTTTAATGTTTGTAAATTGATTTGATGTCATTTAAAAATGCAATAAACAGGTCATCATTTTTCTTGAGCATTTTCCAGCAATAATGAGTGCATCGTCATTTATGGTAGGTCGCAAATGTATCAGTAGATATCATACTATAGTAGCACCAAATTATCATTACAAAGTCAACTTTGCTTCTTTTACACAACAAAAAACAATCTGTGACAAAAGAATAGGCTATATATTAAAACTGATAATGTTCTGTATCAGGTGAAATCAAAATAATGTTCTGATCCCTGTTTGGTAGTTAGCATGTGGAATCCTCCATGACAGCATCTTGAATCCTGGAAAACAATCATCCTAGCAGAAAAGTATTGCCAGGAAATCAACAGAATACACTAAGAACTGCAGTGTTTCTCTCCAACATTGGCAAATCAAAAAAGGACCAATTCTTCTTCATGACAATGCCCAACCGCATATCTTACAAATGACTGTGGAAATTGAACAAAAACACTATCACACTTAGTTTACCCACCAAACTCCTTTAAAACCAACTACCAATTTTTCATACATTTGAACAATTTTATGCAGGAAACGGACAACAAGCAAGCAGTAGTTAAAATTGCTTTCAAAGTATTCATTAGTTCCAGAACTCTATACAATAGACTTGATTATTTTTGTCATGTGTGCGACAAAAGTAATAAGATAAAGAGAAGTAAAGAGGATATCAAGAAAACTAAGTTTTATAGTAAACAAAAAAGGTTTTATTATAATTTTAGTGAATGGTCAGTGTCTAAAAAGGAAAAGACAAAATCTTAGTGGCAAAAAGTTAGAAATACTTAAAAAAAAAAAAAAAATATATATATATATATATATAACTTCAGTCGGGAGTTGATGGGTTTTTGCTGTGGGTCAGTGAATGGTAATAAACTGACTGCTCTGAAACAGTTTTCTGCAACAACAACTGACTTCGCCAGCCAACTCACTTAATTTTTGTGCCAACCAATGAATATGGATACCTGAATGAAAGACCTCTACTTGTAAGGTCATCTGACCACATCAAAGAGTTCTTTGATCTAAATGACCCAGAACTTGGAGAAATTTCGTTCATAAAATTAGATTCCCTTAAGAATTGTCAGCAACAATAAAAGTTAGTTCTTATTTAAATTAATAAATTTTATCCTAGTTTGCAAAATTATGCTTAAAAACTGCAATCATTTTTATACATGCCTATAAATTGCTGTATCTATGGAGGATGATTCCTTGATTTAATCATTTTCTTTAGCTTATCAACACTTACTGATTAACCCATTGCTGGGGCTAGAAGAGGTGGATTCATACCTTTCTCAAGGGTATTTGTGTGTAAATGATTATCACAAACCCAAATGGAATTCAAACTTGGCTCTCTGATTAACAATTCTGAGCCATTATACATTAGGCTACGTGCACATTCAAGCTTACAGCATTTAGCTATGGAGGGAGAGTGCATACTCTTTGTACATATAGACATTATGGACATTGAGATCAACACTGTATGGTGACTGTCAGTTTAATGCCTCAAATGATCTCTCAGATGAAGAACAGTGTAATAATCATTGCAATCATTATTACTTCGCATCTAATAGAGAAAACATTATAAATGACTTCTTATTTTTTATCAACATTATAAGTGTGAAACGTTCCTTTTGAGGAATGTCCATAAGCTATAACATTTAGTATAATTGCTATTTACAGGGAGATATGATTAAATGATTAGTTCATCATTTCATGAAAATACTTATTTCAAGAAAGCCTGTTCAAATTTCTTTTCAACCAACATGATTTGACATTCAAACTAATCATCTCATCTTTGTTATTATCACAGCATTTTTCAACCAATGTCCACTATGTAATGGTCCTCAGGGAATTTTGAACAGAGCATGTTATTATTGAATTAATATTTTATCTATATCTCTTCTGCTGCTATAATTTTGTGGGTGCTGCTTTGTCTGACATGATGCTTTTTAATTTTTCAGGATGACCTGGCTGATGATGATGTGATGATTCTAGACAATGGCGATAACGTCTTCCTTTGGGTTGGACGTAAGACCAGTGACGTGGAAATCAAATTGGCTTTCAAGAGTGCACAGGTGAGTTTTAGCAAAATGTACAACTCCACTCCAGCCAAAGTCACTGCTTTATATCCCCCTCTAACAATCAATAATTAAACACCTCTCTCTCTCTCTCTCATATATATATATGTGTGTGTGTGTGTGTGTGAAAAATATATAGAAAATAGGAAAGAACTCGTTAGGTAAATAATCCAAATGCTGCGTTAAATCTGTGGTATACCAATGTACTATCTCATCCATTGAGAGTCCTAATACTAATATGATTTACATTGGGTCTACAAAGAATGAATTTAAAGCCAGATGGAGGCAGCATAAGTGCTCTTTCAACAATATAAATAAAAGAAATCAGACATCACTATCTAAATATTTTTGGCATTTGAAGGAAATAAATAGGACACCAAAAGTAAAATGGAAAATTATAAACAAAACTAGAACTTGTAAAACTTGGGATGACCCATGCCCTTTATGCCTACATGAAAAACTACACATTATTAAGTTTGTAAATAATAAAAATCTATTAAACAATAGACATGAGTTAACAGTTTTTTGCCGACATCATCAAATTTTTGCATTGAATAATTAGCATAAAAACAAACAAACAATAAAATAATTTTTAAAATCCATAATCCTAATAAATAGTTTAAATGCCCTACAAAAAAATAACCCCTTTATGAAGTCGTCAAAAAAAAACAAATGTTACGGCAGTTTTTTTTATATGCACAAAAACCTTTCAGAAAAAAAAAAAAAAAAAAAAAAAAAAATAAATCTCTATAGACACGTAAACCAGACTAGGCAAAATCATCTTCCATTTTAAATTTAGACACCCCAACCTTACCCTGACTTGACATCTGTGAATGTAACTTTATACTGATACAAATTATTAACACCCTACACCCCTGTTTATTTAAACAATCGCTCTAGCCCTTACCATAGAAATTTTGATTTCAATAATGAATATGTTATTAAAACATGTAAATTTCAGAAATAAGTTATTCGAAAAAATTTCACTTGAAGAGGGAAGAGAGCTTACTTTAATTCAATTTAATTCAAATAATTATATTAAGTTTTCGGCTCTTGTTTTGAAACATGAGTACTCTTATGTAGCATGTTGGAATCATTTTAAATAAATAATTATATATATATATATATATATATATATATATATATATATATATATATATATATATAAATTGTATGGATAATATATGGATAAATTGTCTAAATTGCACAAAAATTAAAATAACTCTCATTTTAACAGATATATTTACCAAAGTTACACAAAAATATATTCAAATACTAAATTTATTCAATAAAATCACCATTGGCTTCAACCATGGTCTCCAGACTACTTCAAAATCTCCTGCAACTCTGCTGGACAGTCTCCTTGTTTAAGTTGATGAATGTTGCCATAATCCTTGCCTTCAGTTCATCTTTTGTGTCAAGGAGTTTTGTTGGTCTCTCGCTTAACTGTGCCCCACACATGATAATTAAGTGGGGTTTCATTCTGGAGAGTTATGTAGCCAGATGTAAGGGGTGATTTGGTCACAGAAATTGTCTGACAGCCATGACTGTTCTCCTGCTTGTGTGGCATGCTGCAGATTCTTGTTGACAGACATAGTCTTCCAGCAGCCACCCTCTTCACCGAGGGCAGCACTACCTCCTCAATGCACTTGATGTAGGCCTTCCTGTTGAGTCTGAGCCCTGCAAGAAGATGAATAGAGGCATAATGTCACCATCACTAGTGATCACTCCAAACACCTTCTTAATCACCATTAGACTCATCCAACTCTTTCCAAATACCCTGCACTGTCCTCAGATTGATACCCAAACACACTGAAATGTTTGTATTGGGGCTTTTGGCGCGAATGCCAAACAGTACAGCATGCTGTTTCCAAATTTCCGGCAGAGTGAATTGTGTCATGGTGCCCAACTGACATTATTATACTGTACAGTTGACAAAATAAATAAAAAAACAAACAACACACATGTGCAAAATTAAAACTATAAAATAGCGACAATTTACCCATCACACCCTGTTTATACAAAATCCCAAAGTTTTGGTATGACCAACAGAAAGCTTGCTTAAAATTTAAATAACCTGCAAAAATCATAAAAACAAATCAATCAATATATTAAAGAGATTACACCAAAAAATCAGCTGAGGATTGGTTGTACAAAAAATTCAATGCAACTAATTATTAATAACTAGCAGTAGAGCCCGGGGATGTAACAGTAAGAGATAGATCAAGTATTGACCATCATGAAGACTGAAAAATAAAATTGACAAAGATTATTGTTCAAGGTTGACGGACATGCATGTCTTAATTAGTTTTTTTTTTTGTTTTGTTTTTTTACGAATTGGTTAAACTCAAACAAAAACATTGTTTTCAATCGTTATGAGTCTACCGATTGAATAGAATTTTATTATAAACAATTGTCTTGTAAATGGAATTTTTTAAAGCATTCTGAATGTAAAAATAAAGAAAAAGTGTGCAAGACAATAAGAAACACACTACCTGCCAAAAAAAAGTGAAGTTTTGTTGAAATCAGTTGCAAAATGTAGGAAATCCAATCCCATATATAAATGAACACACACACACACACACACAAACAACCTGGGTTTTATAATAAGTATAACTCGATATGAGTTATCCCTCTTTCATTCTGGCGACAGAATCGTGTTTTATCGTGTTTTGAAATTGATTTTGTGCAAAAACAATTGTGTTTTTCCAATTTTTGGTGCTGTCAGAACCACCGCAAGATAATTTTACGCAGTCCTGTGAGGTTTTGTTGAAATCGGTTGAAAAATGTAGGAAATCCGATCCAATATATAAGCGTACAGACACACACACACACACACACACACACACACACACACAGTCTGCGTTTTATAATAAGTAAGATTATATAAATTCTTTCCATTTAATAATGTTCATCATTATTATGACAATGTTTCAACCATTGTGCAATTTTTTCTTCACTTTTCTCTTGGTTTCACATTCCAAAAGAAGACTTTGCAGCACAGGACTCTCTCGTTCCTCTCTGGTTGGTGGGTGGGGTGTTACATGTCTTAAAGGGTTGAAGTGCCACCCTAACCCTGTTACAAAAGCAAGGTGCATTTAATTCTTGTCTCTTTCTCTTTTGCAGGTCTACATTCAACATATGCGCAATAAACAACCTGATCGCAAACGAATTTTACTTCTTGCTCCAAAATACAAAGAGAATCGCAAGTTCACCAAATGTTTCCACGGTTGGGGCAAATATAAAGAAGTGTTGAACTGAGGACTTGACCTCTCTCTCCCACAGCCAAAATACGTGGGCAATGTGGTGTAATCATCGCACATCCATTGTCCGCATCCCTACACCAGAAGAGGGTAGACACATTCAGGTGCAAACAAGTGGACATTGGTCAAAAGAGGATAAAACTACGAATAATATCTTTTTCTTGACAGCTTGTTTTCTTCTTTTTTTCTTGAAACGTACAAATTTACATCTGAAGAAAAAGCAGTTGTAAATACTTGCTTGGCTTTTTTTTTTTTTTTTTTTTTTGCAAGTCATTTTTTATCATTCTTGTAAAACTACTTTGTGCGAACAGGCCTTGCTCCATATTCTCCACTGCCTAGGTGCATTTTCTAAAGCAGTCAACATTTAGATGCATCTGGGTCTTGCACAGTGAAATTGTGAGGGTCATATTTTACAATTTTGGCCTGTGCAGTATTTAAAAATGGCAAGAACCTTTCACGTCGAAATAAACACTTGCTTTTCGGTCAGGAGTTAAAGTTTTGATCCCAACATTGTCCAAAAGATGCTGCCTGACAGTTTCTGCTCCTTAACCATCTCTTTGCTTGTTAACCAATACTCTGAAATATTATACAGAAAAAAAGAAGGAAAGGGGGCTACACAAATTAAGACTACCATTACAAATTATGACCATTTCCAGCCATTTTCTACAATGAAGAACAGACCTCTCACTCAATAGTGGTTTTAATGCCATTTGCCTAAACCATCGAGGCAAGTAAATTATACTCTTCATTTTTTCAGTGTTATTTTGTTATGGCCATGATGGTATTCCCTTCCTAGGGACATTACACGGATCTGGAATTGCCTTAAATAAACAACAAAAAGAAAAAAAAACAGCATCTTTGTCAAATTAAGGTATTTCAAAATTAATTCTTTATTTGCTGCTTTTTGACGGATTCAGTCAGGAATTCCCATTGAAAAAAAAAAAAAAAAAAAATGATCAAAGTTTGTATGTTTTCAAGAGAAAAAGCTGTTAAATCAATCTTTTTTCATGCTTATCGGAATGACTTATTTAAAAAAAAAAAAAAAAAGAGATTCCTTTCCAAACAGACCATTTACAACAAAGCAATGACTGGACACCATCAGCCATACCAAGTTCAATGATTCTGATTTATAGCCACAATGGTGAGGCTCGTTTACTGCAACACAAACTCTGCATGACTGTATATTCTTCGGATTTTATGTCAAATGTTTCAGTTTGGGAAAGAAATAAGAAAAAAAAAACTGGTTGATGTTTGTTATTTTTTTTTCCAATTATTATTGTCTTGTTTTATTAAAAGAAATTGAATTTTTAATTTGTTCATGTTTTTTTTTTCTGTTGTGTAATGTGGCTTCTCTTTGTCTTTTCTACAAATATTTTTATGGTTACTGCTCTGACAAGATTTTTTTCCCTGATGCCCAAACTATGTGTGTTTAAGCATCCTACTAGATTGGCAACTAGGTCCCACACCTTTTACTGTTGAATTAGGTAAATTTAACCACCACTTCTACTGCAACAGTTTCTTTTCTCTCACTACCCCTTCCATTTCCTTGCTTCCCTGATGACTACAATCATCAAAAATTTAAATGCAACATCAATCGACATCTTCTATCTTGAATCCCATTCAGCTTTTATCCTTTTCTTGGTCCCCTCTGTACCCAGTCTTCTCTCTCTCTCTCTCTCTCTCTGTAACCCCCTGCATACTAGTGGCATTCCTGCCTTGTTGGGATGAAATGATTTAAAAAAAAAATATTTATATCTGAGCAAACCATCAGTTTAGTGCCACAAAGGTGAAAACCTGTATTCAAGTAGCGTTATTCGTTTGCAAGTTGTGATTATTGTCATTCCAATAAATCTTTCTGAAGAAGTGTTGGACTAAAAAAGCCCTTTAAAAGAATGCCTTCCATCATTTTCAAAGCCATATATAAATTCTGCAGTAAAAAAAAAAATATTATATATATATATATATATATATATATATATATATATATATATTTATTTTTAATTAATTGAATTAAAGTACTAAGCTCTGTTCCGGCTTCAATTAGTTATTTTTTTTTTCAAAAAAGCAGAGCTTAGTACTTTAATTCAATTTAATTCAAATAATTATATTGAAGTTTTCAGTTCTTGTTTGGAAACATGAGAACTCTTATGTAGTGAAGGAATCATATTTTTAAATAAATAATTATATTTAGGCTCTACTTTTGTATCGAGCACTGTTTTTTTAAAAATAATAACAAAAATACTAAAGAACTTTGGATTATTTACCTAATGAGTTCTTTCCTATTTTCTATATATTTTCTCTCTCTCACTCACACACACACACACACACACACACACACACACACACGTATATACATATATATATATATATTTTATTATGAGAGATTATAATTTTGGTGCAAATCCAATAAAATTGCAGCCGTGCATTAGTACACACACACACATCCTGCCTTTTTTTTATATATATATATATATATATATATATATATATATATATATATATATATAATATATATATATATATATATATATATATATATGTGTGAGACAAATGACAACCTATGAGAGTGTCATGCATGTATGGCCAATGTAAGAATTTAATGTTGGAGAATTTCCCAAAGAACGTAAGAACTCATAAACAATATTATTTTTGCATAGGGAAGATTTTTGAGGTGATGAATTATTTCTAAAAATTAGATTTAATGTTTTGAATTTTTTATAATAGTTTTTATAAGGATCAATAATTGAATTTTTAATTTGTTCATTTTTTTTCTTTTTCCTCAGAAAAATTTCATGAAACAGAATTAACCTGTTCATTATCACAACACAAGATGGACTCAACAAGTCAATTTAGCACCACAAAGGTGATTCTCTTACCATACAACAGCATCTATTTATACAATAAAGGAAATTTGTATATTAAACTGACAAATTAATTATGTGCCTTATGTATAGGTGTGGATTTTAAGTTCAGACTCATTTAAATTATTCAGATTTTTATGTCTATATTTCTTTGATATTTGCAGGTGTATTAGATGAAAATAGAACTGATTTTAGCATGGAATAAAAAGCATATGTTTTAAAAAAAAAAAAAAAAGCACAAATCAAAAAATGTTGGAAATATGTTGAAAGAAATATCTGAACTCTGCCAGACAAAATTGTGGACAATGAAAGTGACACTTGCTCCCATCATTACTAGCATGCTGCCAAGAAGAATTGTGTTGCCCTCAAACCCCTCCCTGGTTGTCCAAAATGTCCAACACCCATGGCTGATCAAATAGGTGATCGCTTTGATTATAAGGTAGGCCAAGATCAAATTGCCATCAGGTATCTTTGTATTGGGTTAGTCCGAGTGGAGTGTGAGAACACAAGAGAAATTATAACACTTGAATAACAAAAAAAAAAAAAAAATTTAAGGTCCTTCGTACAACAGTTGGTTAATTGTTGTTAAAGTCTAGGAGTTTTCATGCAGACAATTATCGAGCCAACCTGTTTCTTAAATCAGGCATGACACTTTGGTAAAGTTTGTTTTACCGATTTCGTGAAGTTTGGCACTAGGCTGATGTCAGAGTTTCTCGTCAGCAGATAGTCACGTGGGATGTCTCACATCCAGTAACTGGAACAATCTCTCTTCTCTCGCCTTGAGGCATTCGTATTTATTGACCTTCGCCCAAACCAGCATGGGGGTGTGATGTGGCTGGGTATTCAGTATCTTCTGTACCTGTCTTAATTGTCTGGGTAAATTTCCCTCTTCCATGGGTGATGGTCACAGGTATTAATCTGTCCCACAACTTCCACCTTCTCTTATTACGATCTCCCACCAATACTCCTCAGTAGGTGACAAGCTCCTCCACCTACCTTAGTGTCTCATCTGCACCCACCACCTAAACATCCTTCAATCAATGGTTGTTGACTGCCTCGGGGTGAAGAAGGAAAAAAAGATTAATTCCAAGTTCATTATCTATACAAAAAAAATTTTCCATGTCAACCCTATGTTTTTCATTGTTCAAAATTGAAACACAATTCAGTGACATTCTCTAAGAAAATCCTTATCTCCAAATTATGACTTCAAATCCTTTCCAATTCTCTCCTCTTGCCTTCACAGCCTGTATTTTTAGCTGTAGGTTATCTATCAAGTGTCAAAATATTTGCCATGTGACTTGTCGTAAAGTTGAATGTTGTTTTCTTTGCTAGCCGTCTGGTTCTTGGCCTTTTAAGCAAAAAAAATCTTCAATCTTTCCCTGGATGGTCTATTGGTATATTGTTCCTTCTATCCACAAAAAAAAACTTTATTATTTACCAGTAATAAATAGTGTCACACTTGGAAAGTCAATAAAAAAATTGAGACCATTCTGAAGAGGGTCTTTGAGTATTGAGGAAACTTTCTGTCACTTGATCTCCATGTACTGTTATCAAAGCATATATCATTCATATTTGGCTGTGATGTGTGTGCCTGGTATACTCTAATTAGACAGCATGTCATGATGGCTATATTGGGCATGGCGCACCCCAGCATTACTTTATTGGTATTTTTCTTTCTCATTCAATAATGTTAATTATTATAATTCAAGTAAGAATTGGGTGCCCAGACTATGGCATTACCGGAATCTGTGAGAATACAAAGAAAAGTAGTGGCGAGACTTTGAAACTTGTTGTCACTCAATATCAGGTGATAATATTTTGAAGTGAGTAAAAATTTTTCCCATAGACTTATCTGTGGGGATAGAAGTCGATAAAATTGATAGATAAAAGAAAGAAAAACACCAAGGAAGAGATCATTAAAGCCATCCAGACAAGAAATGGAGACTAAAAATCTGTTCATAACTCACATTAAAAGTCTTCTGTTTAGTGCCTCACACGAGATAATTTGTTTTACCGTATAGTGTGTTATTCTTTCACAGTATGAGAGCATCTCCTCATGCAAGCAAAAGACATTTGAATATTAAGCCAACGAGTGAATGTTTGCACAATATTTTACCTTAGGTATGGAAATTAACAGGTTGTTTGTCTGCATTTTTAATGGGGGCGCGTTTTGTAGGTTTCCCCTTGAGAGGATGCGGTATTATGGTGGATGGAGGATTGATTGGGGACGGACGAATTTTTATGGTGAATGTGGAAACTGTAATGTGTGAATGGGTCGTGAATCAGATTAGCTAGGTATAAGATAGTGACGACCAGTCTCAACCCCTCCTCATTTTGGCCTTGTGCCACAATTGTATTTTATATACAATAAATATCCTGCATTTTTAGGTGTTGTTGAGTAAATAAGACACCCCCGGTAACAACTTAAATAAGGAACTCAAAGTGAGCAAGTAGAAGTCCGTCGCAGTCAGTCCCAGTCTCGCGATAAGACAAGACCTCCATCTTCGGACAGAGGGTGACTCAGTTGGGGTTCTATGCTTGGATAGAGATTCTACTGGGAAAAACTGACAAGATGGAGTTAGGCAGTTCACTGACTTTCGACTGACAAGACCTCTGTTTTCGGGCAGAAGGTGACTCAGCCAGGGCCGTCTTTGGATAGAGACTCGAATGAGAACAAAAACAGACAAGTACTGTACCCAAGCCCGCTTTTGCAGGGGCTGGGTAAAATTTGACCAGTGGCTCGGGTGGAAACGCTCAGATTCCACACATAAAACTTGACCTTGTGTCACATCTCGTCGACACTAGGGCAACCGGTAAATACCAGTCTGTTGAAGTCAGAGAGAATTCTAGTGACGTCACGGCAAGTAGCCTAAGCAAAGATATAATGTAACTGCTACAAGTGAATTATAACATTAGGTGAAGGTGCGTATTCAATATGTAAACAAACGATAGACGCATACAAAAAATTGAGTATCTGCTATGGACGTTTATTCTTTTTATGCTGACTCTAGTAAAACAAAGTTCTCAATGTCTAGTGCAGAAGTTTGTGGAGGTAAGTATAAATTAGCCTTGTGTAGAGTTGGAACAACCAAAGGAAAGTTTATTTACATTGCTCGAACTATCATCCTCATCTTTGTTGTCATATTTATCACAGCGTTTCGGCCGTTGTACGCTCCGGCCTTCTTCAGATGGTTGGAATGTCGAACTGAACCCTTTATTTCGCTCGCTGGGGTAAACTGTTCTAATTCCACGTGCCATGTCTAATAGATGTCACTCATCAGTTATCTCCTGTTAATTCCCTTCTCCAAGTTCTCCACTGCCTTAACCAAGTATTGAACTCACTCTTTGGGTCCTGTCACTAACTAACGCCTTTATCCACTGTGTCATGTGTCCTTTCTCAGAAATATAGACAGATACCAAAAGAAAGTTTGTACTTACTTTATCAGTGGGATATTTAAACATGGTTATGGGATATCCGTTTTCATTATGGAAATAACACCATCTAGGATACTAGATTTTCTAAAAGCAATTAGAATGTACTCAAAAATATGAGTGGCCGAATACTACTGCATATATATATATATATATATATATATATATATATATATATATATATATATATTCTACCAAACTATACTAACATCCATTCCAAAACAGTATCGGCATTAAATGACCCACTGAGATTGATATGTCATAAAACAAAATAACTAACCAACCGTTTTCTTTTTCTTGATCCAGAAGTTAGAGTAAGTCATTAAAAGCATCGTTGCTATGGCTGCATTCAAGTCAACCTTGTGCTGAGTTGGTACAACCAAAGAAAAAGCATCACCTTCTTTACAGGTTGAGGTTTTTGGAAGACGCATGCAAGTGCCATCTGGCAGAAAATGCGAAGAGTTCAGCCATCAGTGAACCAGGGAAACTAACATTCCCCAGTGGGAAAGTACTGGTCATGTGGTTTTGCATCTTGGAGCAAAAAGGTGGAAGAGAGCAAGTCAGAGTGCTCAATTCATAGTGAAGAGCTTTTACTGTTAATTAACAGCAGCCGAGAAATTCCCTTACTTCTAAAGTGCTCAACCTACGAGAGGGGGGCGTATATATATATCTACAGACAGACTGTTTCAATGTATCACAGCTCATCAGTGTGGATATATATATATATATATATATATATATATATATATATATATATATATATTTTTAAAGTGTAATTTTAAAAATATGTCATATACCGCTATTAACGCATTGCTCTTCAACCGAATTGAATTGACCTCTCCAGACCACCGACGTATTTCGCACAGAAAATGTTAAAATTTCCCTTCCTCCTCGACGATAGCCTAGAGGTAGAATCTCTGATTGATCAAATCGGTCGTGTTTCGATCCCAGCTAGAAGCAATCGGACGTCTAAACACTGAAGAGCTGTGGTACAGCGAAACAGTCTGTGGATGACAATATATATATATATATATATATATATATATATATATATATATATATAAAATGAAATAAATTCTAGTCAAAAATTAATAATAATTCACAATGCTTCATCTTTAAAAATTTAGACAATACTAGAGAAATAAGATGAAAGAAATACAAGTCAAAAATGAATAATAATTGACAAGGTTAATGTTACATCTAAGAATTTCAAAAAAGACTATTATAATGTCTTATAATTACTCGCAAAAAACAAGCAACAAAAATTAGACGAAAGATAATCGAGTGGCAAATTAATAATGAAAATATTTAATGAAAGAATTCTGCTAGAATTTAAAGAAAGAAAAACAACGACTTTTGTGGATTTTATTGTCCTATACAATAGGCTTATTTTATTTTGTGTATTTACAGATTTATCAGCAACACAGAAATGTGCTAATTAAGAGAAAATGAGTTATGGAGACGTAGACGGTGAATAATCTCTGACACATGAACAACACAGATGTGGAGAGACCCCATTAGAATATGTTTTGTGTAAACAAGTTTGTGGTGGAGGCCAATAATGTTTCTGTTTTTTTATTGTTGTTTTCTCTGAAATAATTTGAGGTGTGGCTTTGTTAAATCTGAAACTGTAAGTCCTCAGCTGATGTAACATAAATTGTGGGTGTGGTTTCAATTTTGTGGGTAGTTACTCAGCTACACCCAAAACTTGCTCTGAGGCAAGGGCTAAGGTTAAGGATGGCATTTTTTTTATTACAAAATGTAAGAAAATAAACCTCACCCATGGAAAAGTTTGTATAGATTATTGTTGAAGAAATGCCTTTTGGATATTCTGCTAGACTGACTGATGAGAGAAAGGGGTTTTAGTTGTATTCATCAACCATTATTATTAATTTTTGATTAGTATTTACAATATTTAGATTGTTCGGAGTGTTGTCCACATCTTTATTGTCATATTCACAATGTTTCGTCTGTTGTACACTCCGGACTTCTTCAGGATTCGTCTATATTTCTGAGATGAGGTATCGTAACTATTTACATTGTTTACATTGTTCAGTCTGTTGTCCTCATATTTATTGTCATATTCAGATTTTCACCGTTGAACGCTAATTCAAGTGATATATGTTCAAGTTTTGAATTTTATTTAGTGCACGTTGGGTAAATGTTTCTAGCTCCGCGCGCTATGCATTTTTTGGATGTCTCAGTTTCAGCCAATTCCCTTTTATTACTAAAAGGGAATTGGCTCAGCTGTTTTTGTTCACTTCTGCTGTGGCCAGGTATTGAACTCACAACTCTTTGGGTCAAGTCACTGGATTATTTCAACCAACGCTTTTATCCACTGGGCCATGTGCATTTTTTATTAGTTGAAGCATTGTCAGACGTTATTATTTGCAGAGTATTTACTTTGAGCTTAAATTTAATCATAACTTTAAAGTTCTTTAGTCTCAGCTGCAGAACTGATTCCTAGTGGGTATAGTCAACCAACTAACTAGGATATCCTCATCCTATGTTAGAAACTCAGCACATTTTGTGGAATTGATTCAATTTTCTCCTATACATAGCAATCGAATGGTAAGCTTAGATGTGGTGAGTCTGTTCCAGAATTCCTACAGTTAAGACTGTTAGATTGACTTGAAACTAATTGGAATCAGACCCCCACCCTGGGAGAATGTACTAACATTCCAACAGATAATCTAATGGAAATGTTCAAGTTCCGTGTACAGACAACATTCTTCCAACTAGAGTCTGACATATACCAACAGGAAGAAGGCTTCTCTAAGGGTTCACCATTGTCAACAGTAATGGCGAGCATATACATGGAATACAAGCAAATGACTTTAGGAACGGTCACACTAAAGACAACAGTATAGCCGAAATACATAGATGACGCCTTCATACTCTGGTTGCACCAGAAAGCTGTACAAATCCTGCTGGTCCATGTGACCTTCAATTCAGTGAAAAGAAAATAGTAATCAGCTAAATTTCTTGGATGTACTAACTCACACAAAGAATGGGTTCAAGACATCCGTATATCACAAGCCAACCTTCACCAGACAATACCTTAACTTCAATTCCCACTATCCATACAGTGTGAAGAAAGGGATCATCTGATGACCACAACACCGAGCAAAAATCATAAGTGGCAACCCAGACAAGCATCAAGCATAACTTTCAGAATAGCAACTACCCTGCAAACATAATATCAGTATCTGCAGCCGGAAACAGAATGGTTAAGGAGGAAGGCCAGAAAATTGCCACGGTCTATCTACCTTATGTCAAGGGCTTATCAGAAAAGATTCAGGAGAAATCTCTGCCAAGTAACGCCTAACATCGGAGAGAATATGACCAAGAAATGTATATACTGGATTCCTTGCAATTGTGGCAAAGAATATAAAGGTGAAAAAAGCCGGCCCATAAAAATAAGGCTGGAGGGACACTGAAAGGCCATAGGGAAAGTTTAGACAATGGCTGATTATGTATAGAGGAAAAAGGGTAGTCATCATCCCTTGTGGAATAAAATGACAATACATGACAAGGAAGAACACTGGAGATTTAGACGAATGAACAAATCAGCATATATGCTAGTCTATGAGTATTTTTTTAGTAGGCCAAGCATTGAAATAAATACGATATGGGAATGACTACTAAAGAAGGAAACACAATGACATCAAGTCTTCAACAGTAGCAGCTATAACAAAAGAAAAAGCTTCAGTGAATGCAGTCAAGTATAACAATCAGTGGCACATCAGCAGGCAGGTTAGGTTTAAGGCTCCAGGTTCTCAACAGTACAATAGCCTAGTGGATTAAAGCGTTGGTTCATGAATTTGGTGACATAGTAATTGAGATAAGTCCCTGACACTGGCAGTGTGTACTTAGACTCAGTGGAAATAACTGAAATAACTGAGCAGTACTAAAAATAAAGAACTATACGAGATATCCCTAGAATGAGAACAATCTACCCCCTAGATAAAATAAAGGGTTTGCTTCGGAATTTCTTGTAGGTTACACAAATCGATATATACCTGATGAAAGCCGGAGAGAACAACGGCCGAAACATTGTGGTAGCAACAACAAAAATAAGGACAATAGTCCGAATGTAAATAGTGTAAATAATTATTAAAATTTCAGGAAAATATTGATCACTATCTTCCCCAAGAAAGATAGTTGCAGGTTGCATGTTTAGGATCACTGGTGTAAACTGTAAAGTTACATCCTTTCATAATGTGTATAAAGTGTTTGATTGAACGGTAGACTGTGATTGCCCCCAGTTTCCTGCCAAGAAACTTCTACTAATAACAGCTAGATAACCTTGCAAAAAGAGTATATAATAAAAGGCACAAGAGTCTCATCCTCTTTCTTCTCTTTTTAATCACAGGATATCTTAGAGCAGGCATAGGTAACTGTTGCAACCAAGCGGCGCATAGAATAAGTAGTCATTTGCTATATTTATTGTCTATATTTCAAACTTATCAAGAGAATCAAAAACGTCTTGCAAGGCTTCGTGGGCATTTATAAAAGTTTACTACAAGTTATGCTATCAACATTCATTCAATGAAAAATAAAAATATAAATGTTTAATGTTGTAACCTAGGGAAGGTTACTGAACAGAATAATCAAACGAAGGTTGGTAATGAACGATAAAACTTAGGACAAGAACAACATATATAAGATTCGCCAGCGACGAGTATAAGAAGTCAACTACTAGAAGTGAGTCAAGGGAATTCCGCAATGAATCTCCAACTGCAGGATATCTACCAACCGCCCCACGCGGTCAGATGTGGCACAAGGCCGAATTTAATGTAGGGTATCTGAGCCCGTAGGCTCGACCAAAAATTCCCCGTAGACCCCGTATAAAACTGTGTCGGGTAGCTGTTTCCCGATATGAGTACTCTGCCTGTCCTTCGACATAGCATCATCTGGGGATCCTCTCTGTCCGGAGGCAGAGAGTTCGACCAGCACAGTTGGAAACGGATCTCCGACTGCAGACCAACATACAGTATTTACTACTGTATTTATGTGGATGGGAACATACCCATTATCGTCCGTAGGTATGCTATAACAGTAACCTTTTTTTGAGCAGCGAGCCGCACTACTTAAAAACAATCAAGGTCATTTTTCGTAGTAGGTACCTCAGCTATTTTAACTACAAAAGAACATTTGCGTAAGCTTATACCTCAGAGATAGGGATTTTTTTTCCTTTGGAGAAAGGATTATTCTAGAATTAAAAAAATAATGTTTTGGTACAATATTATCACTGATGACAGTGGGATTAACTCATGTTGCTGCATGTCATTTATTTCTAATTTATTCATTTAAAATAAAACGTATATTTCTGATGTTTCCTGTTTCAAAAGCAAAAGATGTTTACACGTATGATCTTCCGTAATGAAAATTGTCAATGGTTTAAAATGAGAAAAACGTAACCAAAAAAGTTTACAAAATTCATGAAACATTGTACTTAATCATTGTTTATATATGTTGTTATGTATGAGACAATCTGAGTGAACAAGTGAGAAGGAAATAAAACAAAATTTTAAGAAATGTTATTTTCCTTATGAAATTAAGCGTACCATTCAGAAAGACCAAATGGGCTGCATGTAGCCAGCGGGCTGCAGTTTTCCTCTGACTGTCTTAAGATACTTTACTGTACCATACTTAGACATCATTACTCGAATCGAGGAAATAGCCTTGAACTTCCCTCGGGTACAGGCGGATGAACTAAGATGGAAAGTGAGACAGATACTGGAGAAAGCTAAGCCGCCCAAATCACGAAACTGGAGAGGCTGGCAATCAGAACCCTACAGAGGAATGAAAACATCATCATACTACCAGCTGACAAAGGCAAAGCAACTGTAGTGATGGACAAATCGGCATATACAGAAAAACTAGAAGACCCTATTGCGAATGGTAGCTACAGTAAAGAAAGATCCTACAATGAAAACAGAACGCAAACTCTCAGAGATCCTAATCAAGAACAAGGACTACTTCACACCTAAGACCTACAGGCAGTTGTCACAGCGTTACACCAAGCTACCTCACATATACGGTCTCCCAAAGATGCACAAAGACGGTATTCCACTCAGGCTGATCGTTAGCTGCCAAGGCTATCTGTGCCACCCTGAGTCGCTTCCATTTCTAGGAAAGTCACCATCGTATGTTTGAAACTCCACCCACTTTGTAGAAATAATAAAAGATGCTCCCAATCCAACCAGATGGTAAGCTAGGACGCGGTGAGTTTGCTTTTGTAAGGTACCCACGGAATTTGCTCACCAAGGTACCCACGGAATTTGCTCACCAAGGTACCCACTCTCGGTAGTCAGGGACAGCCTGACCTGGGACTCATTCCTAGGAAAACAGACCAATATACCAATAGATAACTTGATGGAGATGCTGACTTTCTGTACGTAAACAACACACTTTGGAATGGGATCAGACATATATCGACAGGATGAGGGCTTAACAATGGGTTCGCCATTATCACCAGCAATGGCAAGTCTATATATGGAATACTTTGAAGAAATGGCATTAGAATCTACATCACTAAAGCCAACCCTATTGTTGAGATACATAGATGACACCTTCATACTCTGGCCACACCAGGAAGAGGTCCAGCTACTACTGGACCATGTGAACTCAATAAGATCATCGAGAGAGAAAAAAACCCAACAAACTCGCCTTCCTGGATGTACTAATATCTCGAACAGAGCAGGGGTTCAAGACATCCGTATACTGCAAGCCTAAATTCACCGGACAATACTTCAACTTCAACTCCCACCACCCATACAGTGTAAAGAAAGCTGCTTACAACATCAAATAAAAGTCATGTGGCGACCCAGAGACATATGATCAAGAAATGGTCAGTATAAGCAGTACCCTACAATGTAACAACTACCCTGGGTACATGGCAGCAGCTCTGACAAACTGGAATAGAAGTGTACAAGAGGAAGACAACACTCAGAAAACAGCTTCGTTCTTCCTACCCTATGTAAAGTGATTATTGGAAAAAAATACAAAAGATCTGTCGTTCATATAACACCAGGACGACCTTCAAAAGTGGTTCGACACTTTGCAAACACCTCTTCCGAGTAAGACCCCTCCTCCACCCCGATAAAGGATCACATGACTAAGGACTGTGTATGCCATTCCGTGCAGCTGTGGTAAGAAATATAAAGGAGAAACAAAGCGCCCCCTTAAGGTAGGACTTCAAGAACATCGTAAAGCGGTAACACAAGGGGACATAAAATAAAAAAAACAACAGGCGTAACCGCATATGGAGGGACAAGGGAGATCGCCCCCACCCCCTGTGGGATGAGGTTGAAATAATAGACAGAGAACATCACTGGAAAATACGAAAATTTAAGAAATCAGCACATATGCTAGGCCACAAAAATCTCATGAGCCGACCATGCATAGAAATGAATACAATATGGGACCCAATAATAAGGAGTTATAATAAGGAGACATTAGGTTTATAAGACCCAGAAATTTATACACTATAGCCCAGTGGATAAAGGCGTTGGTTAGATCCAGTGGCTAGTTTATTGTGAATTCAATACCAGGCTACAGGAGAGTTGAATTAAAGGGAAATAACTGAGACACCCAGAAGTGGTATAGCATATGGAACTAGACGAAATAAAGAGTGCGGTTAGAAACTCCAATCACCTAAAGTAGGCTGGTGCTTACAACGGCTGAAACGTTGTGAATATGGCAATGAAGATGAGGATCCGGACAGTCCGAATAATGAAAATAATGTAAGTAATCATAATACATCAGATAAGGATGACCTTATGAGGATGATGATAATATTTCCTCATTCTAGAAATAGATCTGAAACTTCATCATTTTAAAAAAGACCTTTCTACCACAAGCAAAGTTAGCAGTAGTAAACAGAACAACATCGACGTATCTTCTTCGCTCCGTGAAAATCCAGAGTTGACGGTTTCAAAGGCTTCCCTTAACCATTTTCGGAACAATTATAAACAATATAAAAAATTCTCTATCAACTACTAATACATGTAACACGGGGTAACTTACATTAACTCAACATTAACCTCGTTACAGCCTTTGCGAAGACCCTCAGGTTTCACTCACCTTTTTTTCGCTATTGATCTGAGGAAGCAGTTGTATACAACTGACAGTTGAGATATTTCTGAACGGGTTTGGTGCCATGCATGACATCCGTATGAAAGTTTTCATCTGACGAGGCTAAGAACATGACTCGAGTTTTCTGTTTTCAGGTTGATGTTTTAGTTTCATAGCAATTTGCTGTGTTGGCAGAAACTTTCTCTGGTGCAGCCTATTCTATGTTGGATTTTTTCTCTTCTCCTATACTTAATTTGTTATATAACTGATCCATATGCCAAGTTATCTGAAGTGTTTAGTATTTAAATTTCACATCTTGAATTTTTACGATGGATTCAAAGTAGGTGCCATCGGATGTTTTCATTCCAATACTAAGCGCGCGCGCACTCACACACACACAATTTGAATGAAATTAAAATTGACATCTGTCTCAAGGGCAAATTTCCCTTTCTCTCTAGCAACAATGCCTGGAAAATGGGGTTTGGAGGGGGTGTATAAACTGAAATGTGTGGTCCTTTGAAGTCATTTTATGACTCTTTCAGTACTTAAACTGGATGTATGTATTTTTCTAATAAATTTTTAAATGAACAAACAATTTAGCTTTGAAATTCGATCATCTTGCTATAGTGAAGCAACTGGAACTGAATTAGTAATTAAATGACAACAATTGTATAATTATTTAGATGTGTATATTTATAAGTTATATTTCTACCTTTGTAGCTTGAAGTTGTGTGGATGTGTGTTTTTACTCTTCTTTTTTTTACAACAATCCCCACAAGTAATATGTTCTACTTCACTATTACGATAGTCCGAGGTATATACACAAGTATAGGATTGATGTATAAATTCCAATAATCGAAAAATGCTATTCTTAAAAAAGTGCTCAATACAGAGTAGCCATAAATATAATTTATTCGAAAATTATAATGAAAATAAATAAAATCTCTTTCTAAATAGCCATTTTGTTTCAATTTTTCTAGCTATTGTCTTATCAAGGGATATCACTTGATAAGACACCAGTGGCTATTTTTGTAGTGATTTTATAACATATTTATGTTATAATTTTCGAATAAATTATATATATCGAAATTTAAATTATGTAACGTCGTCACATAATTTAAATATACTAACAGTCAGCACCTGAAGATTGGATTGCGTTGTGCATGCAACTCAGCGTTTTGCTATTGGCGAGAAAAAATATATGTATGTATAAAAATTATATATTAATAATAATAAATATATTATTATTATTAATATATAATTTATAGCTGTTATTTTACATCGAGCACTATTTTAATACTAGCACTCAATGTGCAATTGTCAAACCCCTAAAAAGAGGACAATTAATGTCCGGCTTTAGGTGACGCCGGATGGCGGACAAAGTGCTCAAGAGCAGGAATGTCCGGCCAAAAGCAGGACGTCTGGCCTACCTATAATAAAACCGCTTTTATTGCCTGGAGGATACGTGTTTTTGGTTGATTCTTAAACATTTTTTTTTTATCAAATTGTCAATGCACTTTTATGGAACCATCATTAATCGAATTGACTGTAATTTCAACGAATTATAGGATGAAAGTCCAGTGGACAACTTGAGCATTTTTAAAAAGCAGTCAGTGGCGTAGGTGCGCAAAATTTCAAAAGAAAAAAATAAAATAAAAATAAAACTGTAATAAATAAAAAATGACGGACTTCCCCCTCTCATATCAGTGTTTCTCAACCTTTTTAAGTAACGGCACGCTTAGCAAATTTTTTAGAGTATACTTTCAAATGTTATGAAATAAAACCATAGATTTTTTTTTAAATCACACACAAATATGAACTTACTTTATGTCAATGTTTCTGTTCAACTATTTGTGCAGGTTATGAAATGGGAAACCTATACCTGGTGTTTTATCGCGATTCCTTCAATGTTTGGTCGAATGTGCGATAAGCAGACCCTCTTTTCTTCTTCAGTTAAGTCATTCTCCCTTCTTATTTTTTAGTCTTTCTCCCTTCTTATTTTTTATCTTATTTAGAGTTGAGAAGCCTAATTCACATAAATAAGATGAAGAAAGTTTCACTAAAACTGATGAAGCCTTTTAAGCTAAGGTTGGACATTCCTTTTCCATTGAAATCCAGAATGTATCAATGAGTACCCTCGAATGTTTTATTTTGAGCCCTCGATCACTAGAAATGGTGGCCAATTCTTCTTCTTCTTCACATAAATGAAGTCAAATATTTGAAGGAACATAGGGAAAAGAATGGAAAAAAGTTTAATACTTATTCATTCATTCATTCAAATAATAACGCTGTACAATTACTACTCTAACACACACACACACACACACACACACACACACACACACATATATATATATATATATATATATATATATATATATGTATGCTGTGACAATAATTCGCGGCACATTAGAGTACCGCGGCACATTAGTGTTCCGCGGCGCATTAGTGTTCCGCGGCGCATTAGTGTTCCGCGGCACATTAGAGTACCGCGGCACTATTAATGTGCCGCAATTCTGCGCTTGAAAGTCACTGCCTCAGATAGTTTTCTTTGTTGCGTCATTAAGCATATTTTTTCACTTTTTTAATTGCCAACTGTGAAAGGAGTTTCTCAAAACTTAAATAAATCAAACCCTATCAGAGATATGTAGAAAATTCAGTCGTCCATGTTTTGTAATATTATAAATCTTAACGTTCGAATTCTAAACAATAAGAAAATAAAAATAAAGGAAATATGGTCTCATGCCTGCTAAATAAATCATTTCTATTTGCAAACATATGTAAAAGAATTCAAAAGAGTAAAAAATAATTAAAAATAGTCTTTAGTTGACTTAAAATCTTTGGGTAGTTGGTTCACAGAAAAAAAATCTATAGTTTAGAAAATACTTTTAAATAGTTGGTCCGCAGAAAAGATCTCTGTTTAAGAAAATACTTTTATCGTTAGCGAAGATTCACTGACCGTCTTTGTTGTTAATGTTGGGGGTGATTCGTTTGAAGTCGCCGATACATGATCGTCAGTAAAAATTCGCTGTCCGTCCAAGCTGTTGTTGTAGCTGATGAGTTTGAAGTCGCCGACACATGTTAATTTCAGCACGCGCTATGGGGGAAAGAAAAAGTTATGTAGCCACGTCTTTCCTTGTGCTCGGCTTGGAGGCCGCCGTATCTCTGCTCTTTGAAAGTCGAAATCTGTGGGGTTTTATAAGAATTTTTTTCCTGAAAGTCTCGCGAAAAATAGGGTTTTAGTTTTCTCTGATTGGTCAAATATTTTTCATATGTTGATGTTAATTTCTAACCAATGGACATTTTGATTTAAACGATGTGTGTATTATGGAATCTTTTAGGCAATTTTTTTAATATTGTATGTTATTGAGAAGAAAATACACTTTGGGTGTGTTTTAATATGGTGTGTATATGGGTATGTAATTGTGCTGAAAATAGTGTTTATTTCCTATATGTTATATCGGAATAAAGTGTTGCTGCCAACATTGGAGTTTGAACACAGATCACCAGAGAACAAACACAGGCGATCCCATTTTGCATAGGTAGATTACGTGATGGTAAAGGAAATGTATATACAGGATTTAGCGTAATGTCTAAGTGATCACTATACGGATTACTATTCGTATCACTATTCAGTGGTTACTATTCGAGCGAGTATTATTAGTGTGAGTGTTATTCGAAGGCGTCTGACACCAGCATTGTTCAACGGCGTTACTATAGTTGTATCGGCGATTACAAAGTCTCTACTACAATGAGTATTACGAAAGTGACAACGAGTATTCGTTGGCATTATAAAAGTTGCAACGAGTGTTCAGTGACACCACAAAACTATAGATGTACAATTTTGCTAAGTTACAACACTGAGCGGCAGAGCCTGTGCAAGGGCCTCGTGGACCACACTGAAACTAGAATACAGGGCCCTCCAGTCTACTACATCTCAATTTTCATAAGGTAGTATTCATATTTTATTGTAACCTAATATGCAATATAAGTGAACAATTCAACTAGGAAAATTGAAAATTAATACAATGTATCTAAATACAAATTAGAGACATGTCATAATAGAACATTCCATCTTAAATAAATCAACAATATTTTGAGGCAATTTTTAATATCAACTTGAAAGTTTTCTTTTTAAAAAGTTGAATAATTTTAACTCATTCAACATTATAAATAAAAACTAGTGAATTTTATTTTGTGCTTTTTTTTTCGAGACTTATTATGAGCAAAACAAATTTACGGATTTGGACTAAAAAAATATCCTCCAGAATGGTGTCAAAATCCGCGAAAATTTGTCATCGTTCTGTTTATTTTAATTTGTAACGTATATAAATGTGGGTATAAAAAAGTAAATATTGATAAGATAGCGAAGGTGACAAGGCACTGCCCGGGACCCCCAATCAGGCTTGCCTCCACTCCCGACCGGCCCTGCTGGGCGGCCTTGAGTAGTATTTGTCCTCGGTTCATATATTCGCCTAAATATTTATGATAAAAAATAAAGACAACCAGGAAGAAGTCGGAAGAATATAAATGGAGTTTTTTGGGTTTTTTTTTTTTCAAAAAAGAGAACATGCTCACACAGAGTGTAGAAATACGTTACACGCCATCTCTCCGATCCTGAAAACGAAAGCTAGTGGATGTTACAAAAGAACTGTTTACTCACATGTCTGGCACGTCATATGCAGGTCATATAACGTCTACCTGAAAACAGTTCTCTATACAGACCGGGCTTCACTGTCTGGCCATTAAGAATTACATGACCAGTCAAGTGTAGTGCATAATGTTTGGGAAGAGTGGGGGTGGTGAAATAAAGTTAACCCAACACTGGCATTAAATGCTATTTTCTTTCATTACATCGGGGCTGGCAATCCACGCTACGCCACTGAATGTACATTCTTTCTATAGAAGCTGTAGAGAGCAATGTTCGCTCGCGTCTTGAAAAGACCTCACCCCATGCATATTTCTAAGGAATTAATGGATTTTTATTTTAAGCCAACATTTTTATTACGCTAAACGTTATTTTTGCCAATATACGCGTTTGAGTAGTGGTCCGGAGTTTTTTTAACAGTGTGAATTACGTTTTCAAATCTGCGTCCCTGTTCTTACCTGTAATACTCTCTGTGGCCGAACGGTATAAAGCACACAGAATCAGATGTTGATTTCCTTTACGAATGCGCAGTCCGGTAGATGTGTGGATTACCCCCACTTGGTTCTGCCATTTTTGCCAAGACGACGTTAGGTGGCGTTGTTAAACAACTATAAAATGGGACACTCCCTTTTTTTACCTTTTTTTTTCTTTTCATTCTTTCCTTTTAGCATTCTATAGTGACAACACAAACACTGGTCTTGTCCCTAAAATGAGGATATCTTTCTTTTGAGTGACTGAACTCTTTCACACATACGCCTGTATCATTCACACACACAATTCTTAACAGCTAACTTTTAATGTCTCCTTTTCTTTCAGTTATATCTGCATGCATACTAGTGTATTTTTCTCTCTGTTGTTAATCCGTCAGCTGTTATATAAAAAGACAAGAAATATCGCCTTGTTGAAATTTATTCTATTTCCTTACGACTCACAATGACGAAGCGTCATTTACATGTGTAAATTTTGTTTGTCACTGCTTGTAGTTAAATTCAGAACAGTACCACAACAGGCGTAATTCACACTGTTTAAAATAAATATGAACAGGATGTTTACTCAAACACGTGTATACACAAAAATTATGTTGAGAGTAATAAGAAAACACACACACACACACACACACACACACACACACATATATATATATATATATATATATATATATATAAATATAAAAAAGAACATTGAAGTCAACACTTAGAGGCGACAGGGTGTTTCATGCTAGACACAATCGTCAGGCCTAGCGATTGCCTCTAGCATGAAACAACCTGTCGCTTGTAAGTGTTGACTTCAATGTTCACTTTTATATTTACACACGCTCTATCTCTGATATTGAGCACTTTATCCCATAAATATAGCACATCTAAAAACTATTTCTTCATATATATATATATATATATATATATATATATATATATATATGTGTGTGTGTGTGTGTGTGTGTGTGTGTGTATCCAAATGAAAGAAAGAATAAATGGAGTAAAAATCCAGTTCGTCGCATTTCTTTAAGGGCGCAATACAAAGTAGTGCAAATATTATTATTATTATATTTTTATTATATAAATAAGAATAAAAACATTTGATATTTCTACACAAAACTTTCATGTTTCAATACTAAGATGGTACTTCTTCAGACGATGGTAGATAACTTGTGATAAAAATTATTTATTAGGGGAATTTAAAAAACAAATCTTTACCTCTTCTCGTAAGTTAAGGATGGGGGCATTTAACTTACGAAAAGATGTAAAGATTTGTTGGACGGTTCCTTATTAACACGGAATTAATTTTGTTGAAATGTTTTTTGATTATCTTTAATTTTGATTTCATGGGTTCACCTTCACTCCTATCATATCATTTATTTTATGTATTTCTGAAGAAAAAAAAGAAGTGCATATACAGAAATGTTTATAATCATGGGTGTCGGTCCCTTGCGAAAATGCAGTATTTTGGTACATGTTCGGATTGAATGGAGAGGGGCGACTTCTTGTGGTGATTGTGTCATAGAGTGAATGGGTCGTGAATAGCTTGGAGTAGGATAGACAGTGTTGAGCAACCATTTCCATTCGTCCTTGTGCCATGTGTAAATGTAAAAAAAATTGTAAAATAAATATAATGCAGTAAGAGAGAGAGACAGAGAGAGATGGAAAGAGAGAGAGAGAGAGACAGACAGACAGACAGACAGACAGACAGACAGACACAGAGAGACCGAGAGATTTTCTTTCTGGTGACTTGATTCAAAGAAGAACGTGCCTGAGTAACATTTACAAAAAAAAATAAAAAAATTAAAAAAAATGAATCAACTCTTAAAATACTCGCATTTTAACCCTCAGCTACCTGAAAACTTAATCTGTCTAATCTTTTTTTTTTACATAATGTAAGAATTATATTATTTTCACTGATCTCCGTTTCTTTTTATTCCGGGTGTAGACCCTTACAGAGTTTCTATGAGTGAAGCGGGTTTCATGCAGAATGGAAATTGGAACAAAACCATTTTCCTTTTCTTTTTTTTTTCTTTTTCTTTTTCTTTCTTCTTTTTTCTTTTCTATTTTTCTTTTCTTTTTTCTTTGCTTTTTCTTTTAATTTTTCTTTTTATTCTTTTCTTTTTTTCTTTCCTTTTACCTTTCTCTTTTTCCTTTTTATCTTTTTCATATCTTTTTCTTTTTTCTTTTTCTTTTCTATTCTTTTTCTTTCCTTTTACCTTTCTCTTTTTCCTTTTTTCTTTTTCATATCTTTTTCTTTTTTCTTTTTCTTTTCTATTCTTTTTTTTTTGAATTACCTTTCTCTTTTCCTTTTTTTTTTTTTTTCATATCTTTTTTTTTTTTCTTTTTTCTTTTCTATTCTTTTTTTTTTCCTTTTACCTTTTTTTTTTTCTTTTTTTTTTCATATCTTTTTCTTTTTTCTTTTTCTTTTCTATTCTTTTTCTTTCCTTTTACCTTTCTCTTTTTCCTTTTTTTTTTTTCATATCTTTTTCTTTTTTCTTTTTCTTTTCTATTCTTTTTCTTTCCTTTTACCTTTCTCTTTTTCCTTTTTTCTTTTTCATATCTTTTTCTTTTTTCTTTTTCTTTTCTATTCTTTTTTCTTTTCTATTCTTTTTTCTTTTCTTTTTTTTTCTTTTCTATTCTTTTTTCTTTTCTTGTCCTTTTCTACTCTTTTTCTTTTTTTCTTTTCTTTCTTTTTTATACTATATGTCAGATCTAATTCTATTTTTTTCCACTGAGCACGAGTCGACTGGAAGCGAGCGAAACTATTTATTATAATAATAATAATTAAAAACTATGTTCTTAATTTTTTTTTTTTTTTTTATAAAAACAGAATTTCAAAGGGTATTTGCTCCTGCTGTCACATCCACTTTTTAGCCCTGGACCGTTTTCTACAAACGTTTAGGAATGAAATGATAACTTCCAGATAATTCATAGGCAGACAATATCAACTAATAATACGGAGAAAAACATCCCAGTTTTTTTGTTTTTTTTTTAATGTAGTTGTTATGATCTGCTATTGTAATAGTAAAAAATAAATAAATAGTAAGTAAAAAACTGAAACAGAACAGAGTGTGGATTTAGGATGCATCTCTAAACTCCCGTAAAAGTGGGTCAAGTAATAAAAGTTTGAACTTTTAAACTGAAAAGTAAAAAGAGAGTTTATTTATATTTATTTTTACTAACTTTTAAAATAAAAATATATAAAAACAAAAAGACATATCTCAGGGGTAGGAGAAAATTCTAAAAATGAAATTATTTAGAAATAATTTGTCTAGAAAAAAAGACACATCATCATCACACCAGAAAGGCGTGGGGACTAAAAAATTTCTTTTTTTTTTCTTTCTTATTTTTTTTTTTTTTTTTTTACATTTTAAACAGGAATAGGAATAATTATTGTCTAAAAAGAAGATTTTGGTCACAAAATTACAATATTTATTTTGTTTAATTATTTAATTTTACCTTTTTTTCTTAGTATATTTATTTTTACTTTTTACAAGTTTAAAACGGCGTTTTGTTACCTATTTCTTAACGACTACGAAAAATAATTCAATTGTGAATGTTAATTTCAAATACAAAGAAAACAAAGTTCTTGTAAGGAAAAAAATTAACTTCGAAAAAAGTGATTTTTAATTTTAGCCTAGGTAATATTTTTAATAAAATGAGTCGTAGTTTAATTTTTACTCTAAAAGTCATATTTTCTTAATTAAAATATTAATTTCATTTATGTAAATATTTTAATTAATTTAATTAAAAAATTTTACAATGGAAATTAATATTTTAATTAAATTGAAAATATATAAATAAATATTATAAATATTATTAAAATATTTCTTATTTTATTTCAAATATTACTTATTTTATTTACAGGGTGTGACAGAAATACCTCCCACAATAACGGTAAGAAGACATTAGACTGGCAATGGTGTTTTTTTCATCTAGCTAATGTTGCCTTCAACTAGTTAATACTGCTAATGTCTTAATATTATGTGGGAGGTATTTTATTGCTTTATTTTTTTAATCAATTTACCCCAAGTAAGGTGATAATGCCACTAAGACACATGGGGCTAGTTGGAGTGAAGGAGAATGAAAAGATTTTAGTAGGAACCAGAAACCCAATACTAAACAAGGAACAAAAGATAAACCTTATTCCTGTTCAAAAGACAGGGGAGGAGAGTGAACCGGACAATA
The DNA here is from genome assembly GCA_903632075.3 of Acanthosepion pharaonis. Lineage (NCBI taxonomy): Eukaryota > Metazoa > Mollusca > Cephalopoda > Sepiida > Sepiidae > Acanthosepion > Acanthosepion pharaonis. The sequence continues at coordinate 185,989 of CAHIKZ030001538.1, read as the reverse complement.
GTCAAACCTATCTACTCCTATTTCTGAGAGGTATATATGAGAGGTATTTCTGCCACATGATTTAAATGGAAATATTATTGATTTTTCTATCTACAATCTGAAGTTATGATTTTTATTTTTACCAGGTGATTCCAGTCATAATGTAATCTTCATGTCAACTCACTAAGACAAGTCGTGTAATCCTTTAGGGGCACCAAGTACTGCAACCATTAAAACAGTAGTGTCTAGGGCAAGACAGTCTGATGGAGCCCATCCCTCTTCAGGCTGTTTATTCTGAGAGCTTTCCTTCTCCTCAACTGGTTGGCCCATCGAGGCAAGAGATCCCACTTTACCCTGCTATTTAACTCGTGGTCAGAGCATTGTCACAAAGTGAACAAAAAAACAGAATTGAACTCGACTTATTTCTTTCATATTTCATCTATCTGCACCCTCTATTTGCACCCCCCATTTTAAATCTTAGAAAATTTTAATAAATAAAGATCTTTATTAACACTATTTACAATTGGAAGATTGTCCTAAACTTTATTGTTGTTATCACAATAGATTTTTTAATTGTCCTCTCTGGTTTTTTTTGCAGTTGTATATTGATCCATTAAGCTACATGGAATTTGAACTGAATCCTTTATTTAATCAATGGAAGTAGACTGTTATCATTTTTCATTCCACTTGCCATGGTTATAGATATCTTGTCTCATTCTTATTTTTTAGTACTGCTTCGCCCTGTTTGCACTGAGTCTATATTACTGATGAAATATTTTCAGAGGTCATAAGGCCAAAACATTGTAATAACAACAAATATAAGGAGGACAATAGGTCCAAAATGTAAATAGTGTAAATAATGAAAACTCCTCATCCCAGAAATTCAGACAGAAAATCATTTTTTAACAACAAAGATGATACAATAGTCCGAATGTAAATAGTGTAAATAATGATAACTCCTCATCCCAGAAATTTTAACATAAATAAGATGTGTTTTTTTATATTGTTTTACATGTTTTTCGAGTCAAAAGAAAGCGTTTGTTGTGATAATTATCCTTTTTGATGTGTTTGTTATCAAATACAATACCTTTCAATGTAATTTCCTAAACTAAACTTTGAGGCCTGGTTGTGTAGTCATTCTACGAGAAAATCATGATTTACATTATGTTTTTTTAATCATTTCACCCCAAGCAAGGTAATAAAGCTACTAAGATGCAAAAGGTTACTAAGTGTGAAAGAATATGAGAAAAAAATAACATTATTAAGGAGAGAGAACAATAAAAGAACAACAATTAAGAAGACATGAGATAACAATTGACATTGCATTTATATTTTTGAAGATCAAACTTGATGGAAATCAAGAAGCAATAAGTACAATAGAAGAAACTATTAGCATAGAACTTACAGTTGCATCTAGCCATTTTAATTGTAAAATGATCAGACCTTGCTGCCAATATAGTCTTCTTTTATGTACCACTAGCAGTAGAGCCCGGCGTTGCCCGGGGATGTAACAGTAAGAGATAGATCAAGTATCGACCATCATAAAGACTGAAAAATAAAATTGACAAATATTATTGTTTAAGGTTGATGGACACACATGTCTTAATTATTTTTTTTTTTTTTGTTTAAGAATTGGTCAAACCCAAACTCAAACAAAAACATTGTTTTCAATCGTTATGAGTCTACCGATGGAATAGAATTTTATTATAAACAATTGTATTGTAAATGGAATTTTTAAAACATTCTGAATGTAAAAATAAAGAAAAAAGTGTGCAAGACAATAAGAAATACTACCTGCCAAAAGTGAAGTTTTGTTGAAATCGGTTGAAAAATGTAGGAAATTCGATCCCATATATAAATGAACACACACATACACACAAACAACTTGGGTTTTATAATAAGTATAACTCAATATGAGTTATTTCCCTTTCATTCATGCGATGCCTCTTAATCATGTTTTCAAACTGATTTCGTGCAAAAACAATTGTGTTTTTCCAATTTTTGGCGCGGTTAGAACCACCGCAATGTAATTTTACATAGTCCTGTGAAGTTTTGTTGAAATCGGTTGAAAAATGTAGGAAATCCGATCCAATATATAAACGTACAGACACACTCACACACACACACACACACACACAACCTGGGTTTTATAATAAGTATGATGTTCCTTCAGGATGTAGGTGATCATGGCTTTCCACATCTTCCTGCCTCTTGTAGCTTTTAATAACTTTTGTTATTTCTCCATTCATTTACTCAAACCCATCAAGTTTTATGCAATGTGTTTTTGTCTTTTTAGTATTTTTTATCCTGTGAGTATCAGATTTTCCAAGCCACCTTTCCTCATTACATGCCCCAGAAATTTCAACTACCTCTTCTTGATGTTAAGTATAAGTTTCCTTTTTGTTTCCATTTTCTACAAAACTTTGTCATTGCTCAAATGTTTTGTCTATGGTATCTAGTACTGCACGAAGACTCATAAATTCTAGGTATCATAGAGGAAAGTTCATCAGAACAATCACTATGAAAGTATTTATAGAAGAGGCACAGGGAAGCTATGTTATGGCCGTGGGAAAGTCACTGAAGCAAAGATGCCAGGTCAAGATCAATAACATTGCAAATTCTTCTTTGTATTTTGTCAAGAATCTCTAAATATATAACAGAATTATTGTCTTAGCACTGAAAGGTTAAGTTATAGAGAGGAGTTTGCTAACCATTATGAACACCAGTCACAAGATACAAATGATCACAAACCCCAAACATATGATATGAGCCTAGAATTATCATTAATATGTAATAAATACTGTATATCCTGTTAGTATCATTTTGACCATGATGCCATCCAGCCTTCATCAGGTATATGCCAATACAGGGAATTTCAAACTGAATCCTTTATTTAATCTACCGGGGTAGACTGTTTTTGCTTTTGTAGCTTGGCATACCACATATTATATAGCCATTGTCAAGACTTTGGTTTCACAATGACTCTATAATTTTCGACCTGTGTCAATGTATTATATATATATATATATATATATATATATATATATATATATATATATAAAAATATTGCATTGAATGCATTGTGTATAAGTCTCAGAGTTGTCTATGTTTAGGGATATTGCATCTAATTCTTATTTTACTACTACTCAATTATTGCTCACCTGTTTCCACTGAGGGCCCAAGGATTGAACCCACAATTACTATGTCGCCAAATTCTCAAGGCAATGATTTAACCCTAGGTTATTGTCCCAGAGGACAATTCTCTGTAGAAAACTTGGAGCCTTAAACCTAGCCTGCCTGCTGATGAGGAATGCAGCTGCTGTTTGTCATGCTTCTGGGAATCTTCTCTTTTGTCACAGCTGCTGCTGAAGACGTACTCTCATTTGTCTTTTCTTTCTTTATTAGCTGTTCCCATAGTGTATACACTTTTCCTAGTACACAGGGGTTGTTGTCAGAGAGAAAGGGAAATTATCCATTCTCACACAGATAATGATTCAAATTGACTACTGAATTAATTCTACCTCCAATAATATTTTATGCTTATTTACACTATTTACATGCAGACTATTGTCCTCATTTTATCACAATGTTTCAGTCATTGCGCCATTTGGCCTTCATCAGGTATATGTTGATATGTTAAGGGAATTCGAGATGAACTACAGGGATAGACTGTTTTCACTGCACTAGAATGTATGGTTTAGTTATTATTCTTAGTACTACTCAATCATTGCTTGCCTAATTTCCATTGAGTCCAAGTAGACATTGAACTCACAATCACTATGTCACCACACTCACAAATCAACACTTTAATCCACTAGGCTATTGTCCTGTGGGAAAATTCTCTGTAAAGAACTTGGAGCCTTAAACCTAACCTACCTGCTGATGAGTACTACTGCTGTTTGTCATGCTTAACTGCACTCACTGAAGCCTTTCTTTTTACAGCTGTTCTTGTTCCACTGTCTGTGGATGGGGAAATCTCATCTAATTCTTATTTCACTACTGTTCTTGTTATTTCTCACCTGTTTCCACTGAGGGTCCAAGGATTGAACCCACAATTATTATATCACTAAAATTGCAAGCTAATAATTTAATCGACTAGGTATTGTCCCATAGGACAATTCTCTGTGGAGAATTTTGAACCTTAAACTTAGACTGCCTGCTGATGAGTACTGCTGCTGTTTGTCATACTTCCATGATGTTTCTCTTTTGTCACTGCTGCTGCTGAAGACCTACTGTCATTTGTTTTTCTTTCTTTATTAGTGGTTCCCATATCGTATGCTCTTTTCCTGTTATCCAGGGGTTGTTGCCAGGGAGAAAGGGAAATTATCCATTGTTACACAGATAGCCATTTCAATTACCTTCAAATTGTGTGTGCGTTTGCATGTACACATGTACATTTTAATTCACTGACAGGCCAACAATTTGTACAAAATTAAAAAAATATATTTGAAAGATGATTTTACTTATTACCATGTGACACTATTTGACACTAGCAAATAGAAAGAAGGGGGTTAAATTTGAGACACAGTTGTTCCAGATGCCGCGACAAGAAATGACCACCTTGCCTGATATCACATGACTGCCTGCCTGAAGAGAACCTCTGACATAAGCCTTGTGCCAGACTCAACCAAACCAAACCAACCAAAGTATTACGTTTAACTTACAAAGTGAGTCAGGTCGATAATTTTTTGCAGGAAGAATTGATAAATTCTAATACCAAGACTAACCAAGCACTGTAAAAAAAGAACGTATATAAAAGCATTTATTTTTATTCAAGTTATTATTTTTCTCACTTATGGCTCACTTTGCCTGGACCAACCCAATACGACAATTCCCATCAATGATTCGATCTTTGCCAGTCTTATGATCAAAACTAAACACAATGTGGGATAAGGCAAGATTTGGATCGAAGCAGTCAACTGATTGATAGGCTGCAGAGATTGAACATCAGACGAACTGGCCAAGGAGGTGACACTGAATAATTTCTGAAAATCTTTAAAATTAACTGATATTTTAGAGTTTAAAAAATTAATTTTTTTCTTGTCTCCAGCTTTATGGTTTTATTGGTCAGCACAGGGTAGAGATTGTCCAGACTGAGTGTAAGGTAAGTGTATTATACCAATATTTTATTTTAAACACAGTCAAATTGTATATGTGGATGTGCTTATGTGTACTTTAAATGCCACAAGGATATGTAAGTCATTGACAGATGCTTATAAATTACATTTGCACATGCAAAGTCACATGCAAACAGTGTGTGATGAAGAGAGAATTATTGTTTTTTTATAATATAGATAAGGCTCTTTGTCACTGTTCCAGGTGATCTAAGAATGGTGGGCTCAACTGTAGAACCTAACTGTTCCACAATTGTTGAATTTCTCTGAGAAAGTGATGGAGTGCTTGGAAAGAGAGAAGAACTATTTTAGTCTTCTTCACTCTCCAAGGCCCACTACAGTCATTAATTATCTGTGATATACTAATGCAATAACATGATGGAAGGAAGGAATAGAATAACCCTAAGAAATTAATTTTAAAAAATGAGACTGAAAACAATTTATATACAAAACTAGAGTCTACAATTATATCATATGAAAAATGCAATATATATATATATATATATATTAAGAAATGGACAAGGTCCGACAATTTATTTATTAAAGACATTTTTATGTTTAACGTTGTTATTTTTTTATAGATACAAATATTTAAGCAAATACTCTGTTTATGATAAACAGTATTAAATAACATTTACCGGCCTGAATGTCCGAGAAATTTTCATAGAAAATATTCGTTCTTTGACAGGATTCGAACCTGCATCCTATAAAACCGTCATTTACGCTGACGTGCCTTAAATGTTCGCTACAAAGAATCGTTCAAAATATGACGTCATTTGTTTACATTTGATAAATTAAGAGCAGTTATGAATGTACGAGATTCATGGAAGATTGGAGTTTATAAGCAGTAAATTCGACCTTGTCTACGAAAAGGTTCTTTTAGCCCAGAGGTAAAATAGTCACGTCCAGCGTATATGATTTGTTCCGTATAGGATGCAGGTTCGAATCCTGTCAAAGAACGAATATTTTCTATGAAAAATTTCTCGGACATTCAGGCCGGTAAATGTTATTTAATACTGTTTATCATAAACAGAGCATTTGCTTAAAATACTTGTATCTATAAAAAATAACAACATTAAACATAAAAAATGTGTCTTTTCATATATATATATATGTGTGTGTGTGTGTGTGTGTGTAATATATATGTATATATATATATGTGTGTGTGTGTGTGTGTGTGTGTGTGTGTGTGTGTGTGTAATAAATATATATATGTGTGTGTGTGTGGTGTAATGTATATATGTGTGTGTGTGTGTGTGTGTGTGTGTGGTGTAATGTATATATATATATGTGTGTGTGTGTGTGTGTGTGGTGTAATGTATATATGTGTGTGTGTGTGTGTGTGTGGTGTAATGTATATATATATGTGTGTGTGTGTGTGTGTGTGTGTGTGTAATAATGTATATATATATATATGTGTGTGTGTGTGTGTGTGTGTGGTGTAATGTATATATATATATATGTGTGTGTGTGTGTGGTGTAATGTTGTATATATATATGTGTGTGTGTGTGTGTGTGTGGTGTAATGTATATATATATGTGTGTGTGTGTGTGTGTGTTGGTGTAATGTATATATATGTGTGTGTGTGTTTTGTGTGTGTGTGTGTTTAATGTATATATATATGTGTGTGTGTGTGTGTGTGTGTGGGTGTAATGTATATATATATATGTGTGTGTGTGGTGTAATGTATATATATATATATGTGTGTGTGTGTGTGTGTAATGTATATATATATGTGTGTGTGTGTGTGTGTGTGTGTGTGTGTGTGTGGTATAATGTATATATATATATATGTGTGTGTGTGTGTGGTGTAATGTATATATATATGTGTGTGTGTGTGTGTGTGTGTGTGGTGTATTATATATGTGTGTGTGTGTGTGTGTGTGTGGTGTAATGTATATATATATATATGTGTGTGTGTGTGTGTGGTGTAATGTATATATATATGTGTGTGTGTGTGTGTGTGTGTGTGTGGTAATGTATATATATATATATGCGTGTGTGTGTGTGTGGTGTAATGTATATTAGCTCAGACAGAGAGAAATTGGGAGAGCCAATTTCGAATTCCACTCAAGTTCTTTAAATTCACTTTTGTGTAAAATATCTTTGCGAAATGTATGAATCCATCTCTACCCTCTCCAGCTATGAGTAAAATAGTAGGGCAAAGAGGGTTCTTAAGCCTTGAGTGGCAACCAGTCTAGAAGAAGGGAAACTCTGAATTTGAAATAGTAAGTTACCTTGGCATACCACATACTATACAGCCATTGACAAGACTTTGGTTTCACAATGACTCTATAATCTTTGACCTATGACTGCACTAATGTGTATTATATATATATATATATATATATATATATATATATAATATTGCACATTGAGTGCATCATGTACAAATCTCAGAGTTGCATTACCGGTGAGTAAAAAATGTATATTCATTATTAACATATATATTTATATATATATATTTTTTATGTTTATACGTTCTTTTTATAGATACAAATATTTAAGTAAATGCTCTGTTTATAATAAACAGTATTAATAATATTTACCAGCCTGAATGTCCAAAATGTAATTTTCATAGAAAATATCTGTCCTCCAACTGAATCGAACCTGTATCCTATACGGAACTTTCATATAGCCTGACGTTCAATTAACCAATTGGGCCACAAAAAGGAATTATATTTACAATAAGGTCGATTTTTTTATTTTTTTAAACACAATTTTCATCATTTTCTCTCATACATTCATATCTGCTCAATGTATATCCAAATGTAAATAAATGACATCATACATTATGAAATAGACAAAAAATCTAACAATTATTTTTAAGACATTTATATATATATATATATATATATATATATATATATATATATATATATATATGATAAATATATAATAAAGAATAAATAGGAAATGTTTTGATTTCAATCTAACATGTTTCATTGTTATTAAAGTTTTGTCAGAGATTGAGAGAAAACAGAAACAAAAAGCTTGAAAAGATAGAAGAACTATTTTGGTTTTCTTCACTCTCCAGGGCCCACTATAGGCATTAGTATATTCATGATATAGTAATACCATAACATGACAGAAATAAGGGATAAAATAACCCTAAGAATTTCTCTGTGAACCAGACAGTAAGCAAACCTATCTATTCCTATTGAGGAAAGAGGATAGCAGAAGCAGTCATAACTATACCCTTCATCATGGCATCAATGAATTTTTAAAGTTCTGAAAACAAAAACAGCAACTCCAAAAGAACCCAGCATCTTTACACAATGAGCCACACACTCACCCACAATTTCTGGTTGTTATCATTGTGAAAGCATTGTGTTGAAATAAAATGGAACTAACAACTTTGCAAATGTCATAATTTAGTCATTATTTATGAGAAGTTAAGTACTAATTTGTGTTCATATTACACCCCCCACAACACCACAGACATCAAACTTGAAAAGTCAAAACTAAGGGGGAAAGAAAAGAAAAGAATTACTGCATAATAGAAGGTCAATTTTCACATTCATTGGGCTTGTATATTTGGGCAAGTTGATTTTTCACTTATTTTAGAAAATTAATATTGCACTCAATAGGAAAGCTGGGATTTGATGTTATAAGTACTGCCACCAAAAATTAGATTTATAGCTTTTACCAATTTTTGAGCATTTAGTTCCAAAAATTCTCTGAAAAAAATCTATTGGAATACCTAATTTCCACAGGTTTTAGCTTACAAACTGACTTCAAAATTTTACCATTTCAAGAATAAATCCAAATAAAGTTGATATCTTTTGTATTAGATACATTGAATGGAAAATATATTCAAACCAGAATTCTAATTATGAATCAACATATGCAATTTTTTACTGTATTTGATAAATAAAAACTGTAAAAAAATTGTAAATTATAAAAATTGTAAAAGATTACAAAAATGGCTACTCAATGAATAAGATTTGTTAGATCATAATTAATGAAAACAAAAAATAGATAAAAGTATATACAACACATAATACTGCTGGGCAAAAATTATAAGACAAAATATTTTAGATTTGCATTGTTTATTGAAAATCACACTATAGCTACAGCACTGTATCATAATACAACTAAATTGTTGAGTATAATTAACCTTTGAAGTAAATGAGGGTTTTATTTGATGTCACAATGATTTAGTAATAGTGTATTTGTGCTATGCATCTTGTTCATATACAATTTGTTTCAGTAAATTATAAATTTTATAAGCCTGTGCTATAAGGTTTTCACTGATCACTGGAATGAAATTCCAATGCTATGACTTTGAACCTAAATTTAATCTTTAAACACATTTCATCAACAAGTGGTAATGATTTGGAAAATAATATTTTATGTCATTATTTATCATGTCAAAGCCCAACTTCCAAATTGAGTGGAATACTATGGTTCCAAAATCAACCTGTCCTATTGTATATCACTTATTGCTCTAAGCAATACATATTAAGTTTGAACACAAGTTCATAGTGTTTTTCTGTAGGTGATCTTTGAACATGTAATTTTGTTTCACACATGACTGAAATTTATAACATATATACATATTCTGAAAGGTGATTTTTCAATGTGTCATTTGATATGATTCATGTGTAAATATTGTATTGTAAATGTTTTTATGTTAAAATTGAAAATGGAGGAAGATGTGATGCATTTTCATCATCATATGCTCTTTTGTTTCTGGAAAGGGAAAAAATGCTCAGTAAAGAGCAAAAAAGACATGCACCATTTATGGAGCAGGTGCCATAGCTGAGAGTTCTGTTTGTAAGTGGTTTGTTAGGTTCAAAAGTGGAAATTTCAATCTGGAAAACTGAGGACATTCCAACAGGTCTGCAGTTATTGATGATGACCAAACTGAAATGCTGATTAAAAGCAATCCCAGCCATATGACAGGGGACATTGCAAAGATAATTCACATATCTCAAATGAAGACTTTAAGGCAATTAAAAACACTTAGATATGTAAAAATTAAAACAAAATTTGCCTCATGAGTTAATGAAAAATGTTCATTGAACCATGGTAATTCTAACTACCATTGTTTCAAATCTATATATATATATATATATATATATATATATATATATATATATATATATATATATTATGAAATAGACAAAATTTTTGACAATTATTTAAAACGTTTTTTATGTTTCTACGTTCTTTTTATTTAAGTAAAATATTTAAGTAAATAAATAAAGTAAATATTTAAGTAAATGCTCTGTTTATAATAAACAGTATTAACAACATTTACTGGCCTGAATGTTCAAGAAATTTTCATAGAAAATATGCATCCTCCAGTAAATGTTGTTAATACTGTTTATTATAAACAGAGCATTTACTTAAATATTTGTATCTATAAAAAGAATGTCTAAACATAAAATGTCTTAAATAATTGTCGAACTTTGTCCATTTCATAATGTATGACGTCATTTGCTTACATTTGGATATGCATTGAGCAGATATGAATGAATGAGAGAAAATCATATAGAATTGTGTTTAAAAACAGTAAAATCGACCTTGCTAACCGAACGCTCATCTGTAGCCCATTCGGTAAAGACACATCAGACTATATGATACAGGTTCGATTCCTGTCAGAAGATGCATATTTTCTATGAAAATTTCTCGGATATTCAGGCCGATAAATGTTGTTAATACTGTTTATTATAAACAGAGCATTTACTTAAATATTTGTATCTATAAAAAGAACATATAAACATAAAAAATGTCTTATATATATATGTCTGATTGAATAAATTACAAACATTATGTTTGCTTATTTTTATCATAATCCTATCATATTCATGAATATTTTTCCATATATTACAATTGAATAAAGCAAGAAATGCACAGTAACAGTTTCCCAAAGAGAAAGTGCTTGTGAATATATGATCACTGAAGTTAAGCAATGTTGAGCCTGGTCAGTACCTAGATCAGTGGTTCCTAAACAGTGCTGCATGCCTCATAAGTGTGGCAGAAACAATCAATGATTTAGAAATAGTTTTATAAAAATTCATATGCCAAAAATAAATATGATTTCAAAATTTTTATATATATATATATAAAAAGTGATTTGTACCCGCAGAAATAAAACATAGATTTAAACAAAACGGGTGTCATATTATACCTTAGGTACCTTTCAACCCACACTTTTTCAAACACATAAGTTGGCAAATTGGAAAACAATCAAAGACACAATGAATATAATGAATGAGGAGGGAAAGTTGGAACGTGATTAAAAAAGAGATAAATTTTAATTACAAATAATTAAAATTCAAAAGGGGGCGAAAATAGCAAGTTCCACAAGAGTATATATATATATATATATACACGTTTCATTGAAAATGACTGACAAGATACTGTGATTTTATTAAATTTTTATTGCAGTCATACAAGTGATTTTTTTGGGGGACATAGCCTGTGTAAAAACTGTCCAAATGATCTGTTGATTCAAGTGCTTTTGACAAATCTATTATTCCGATTCATTATAATTCACTTATGCACAATTATCCTTGAGAAAGGTATGAATTCACCTCTTCTCCCCTCTAGCTATGGGTTAATTAGTAGAACTTACCTGTAAATCATTATTATCTCCGTAAAATTCTTACAATCTAAAAATATTTCCTACTTTTAAATAACCGGCAAAAGGTTGATAAGCTATAAAAAAAAACCCCAAAAAACCAACTCAATGTTATTATTAAGTGTTTAGTTTACAAGTCGACTTTTGAGGATATATTTTTATTTTTACACAATCCTCAAAAATCAACTTACACACACTGGAGAAAAAGAAAGAAAGAAAAGCTTTGTTGAAAAAAGATAAATAAAATGGAGTTTTAAAGTTTTATTGGAAGTTTTAATTATATGAATTACCAATGTTGCTATATAGCGGCTATATGTTTGAGAACATTTGGATGGCAATTTAGTACGAATGAGGGTCGAACTCTTGTCTCAACAGACACTGACACATTGGTCTACCACGAGATCCTTATTGATATTTGATGCAGCAAATGTTACGTGTGGTATTATTTGCATACAGCGACATCAATAAGTCCGTGGCGTAATGGTGAAAAAAATGAATTTTTATTCTATTTTTAAATATCGCCTTCGTTGTTTGCCGATATTAGCACATTTTATTTTTAAGTTTTACCTTTTAAGTTTTTAACCGACCGCTTTTTTCCATTTTCCTAGTCGAGAATTAACAGTGATAATTTCATAACAAAATTTTTAGCTAATAACTGTGTCAAGTTACGGACTTACTGATCCGCCATGTGCGTATACCTATATGTGTACACGTGTGTGTACCTCTCTCGCTTTCTCTCTCTCACACACACACACGCACGCGCATACATATATTTGATAAGTGTTTCGAACATCTTGGAAGTCTTGTGAAATATAAATGCCCCGCCCATTTTTCCTTATATGGAATCAGAGTACCCAACCTCCATCTTCCTTTTTCAACATGGCGACTGAGCTACAGGTTATGGAGGAAGAGATTAACTTGGCAAAATATTATCTTCTCAGTCCGTTGAGTTTTAATAATTATTTCCCATGTAAAACTTTAGTCGAAGTTTTTCTTCCTTTTTCTTACATCAACAGCCGCTATAACTGAATAAATAAATATTAGCTCCACCATTATAGTTGTCGTAAAAGTTGTTGTCATCATGGCACCGACTAAAAATAGTATAGTACCGTATCGGGTACAACTTATAAACAGGTAAACTAGTATTTTCTAAACTTCTCTTTTATAAAAAAAAATATCAAACAAAATTGCAAATTTAAAAAAAAATCTGTCACAAAGTCTCTCAGTAATATACGCTACTTTTCACCGAAAATATACCCTGGATTCTACTGAAACTGAATGAAAGCAATTTATTTTTTATTAAATTTTTATTTTTTGAAGTCAAAATTGAGGGGAGTCCTCGGCACTGGAAAATATGTACATGTGTATGCTTTATATTGTAGGGTGCGATGGGTAAATTGTCGTCTAAATTACGCAAAAATGAAAATAATGTTAAATTTCATTTTAATAGAATTTACCAAAATTACACAAAAATATCTTGAAATACTAAAGATTAAAAAAAGAGAAAAATCGGCTTCGACCACAGCCTCCAGACGACTTTGGAATCTCCTGCATCTTTTCTGGACGGTCTCTTTGTTTTAGTTGGTAAATGCTGCCATAATCCTTGCCTTCAGTTCATCTTTGGTATTACAAGGAGTTTTGTTGGTCTCTTGCTCAACTGCATCCCACACATAATAATCAAGGGGGTTGCAGTTTGGGGAGTTAGGTGGCTCTCCTGCTTGTATGGCATGGTGCAGAGTCCTGTTGCCAGACATAGGGTGGTCCAGCAGCTACTCTGTTGACCCAGGGCTGCACTACCTCCTCAGGGCACTCGATGTTGGTCTCTGTGTTGAGTCTGAGGCCCTCAAGAATAAATTAAGGAGTTCTTTTCTTATCAGAATGATCAAAGAGAGGTTTTGGAGCTGCCATACATTTGTAATCATCATTAGACTTATCCAACTCTTTCCAAATCCTTTGCACTACCCAAACACACTGAAATGTTCACATTGGAGTTTCTGACAGGAATGCATAGCAGTACAGCATGCCGGTTCCAAATTTCTTGCAGAGCAAATTGCATCATGGTGCTCTTTTTCTCAAGACAGTACCCAAGTGACCCTATTATACTGTGCAGTTGACAAAATCAAAAACAAACGACACACGTGCATGAAATTAAAAATATAAGATGGCAACAATTTACTCATCAGACCATATATATATATATATATATATATATATATATATATACACACACACACACACACACATTTGTGCATGTGTTTACACTGTAGGTGCTACTTACTGTTAATGTTTGTTATTAATTAAATGCCAATGGATTATTTTTTTTTCAGTTTGACAGCATTTCTTATTAACTATAAAAAATTGTTATTTTAGTAGTGGGTATACCTGTTTGAATACATACCTTGTTTTTAATTACAAACTGAAATTAACATCAACCAGCCTAAAAAATTAAATGTCTTATTAAAAATATATGCCTCTTGTTATTCTCTTTAATAAGACTTGATGTTCAAGATGTTCACTTTTTGTAAATAAACAGAGATGTCAACTCAAATGTTTATCTATCTATCTAAGTTTAATCTTATCTGAGTTTATTCATATATTCATTTCAGTTTTTTATTTTATCTATCACTGTTTATTCATATCTATCTATCTATCTATCTATCTATCTATCTATCTATCTATCTATCTATCTATCTCACTCTATCCATATCTATCTATCTATCTATCTATCTATCTCACTCTATCCATATCTATCTATCTATCTATCTATCTATCTATCTATCTATCTATCTATCTATATCCATATCTATATCTATCTATCTATCTATCTATCTATCTATCTATCTATCTATCTATCTATCTATCCATATCTATCTATCTATCTATCTATCTATCTATCTATCTATCTATCGATCTATATCACTCTATCCATATCTATCTATCTATCTGAGCAGCAAAAACAACAAAAGGACAAGAATTATGAAGACATAACATAACGGTTGATATTGCAATTTTAACTTTTTGAAGAAAATGCTGGTATTTTCCAAGTTGGCTACAAAGTCATGTAATTTGAATAGAAAAACTTACAAGTATAAGATTTTCCTTGCCCATCACATCCAATAAAACATTATAAACGTCATTTATAGGCCCCACCCAAACACCACAAAAACATCACGATGATCATCATCATTATCACCATCATCATCATCATAATAATAAGAAGAAGGAAAATACACAAATTAAATACAGTGGGGTCTCTTTATGAATTTAATCTCTTCTGGAATTAACTGAATTGTTCATTACATGAGTAATTGAAATGCATTTGGGAGTAACTTTTCCAAGCACCACTTAAACTCTACATAAGAACATATATAAAATAGAATATACATAAA
This sequence comes from Acanthosepion pharaonis, assembly GCA_903632075.3. NCBI lineage: Eukaryota > Metazoa > Mollusca > Cephalopoda > Sepiida > Sepiidae > Acanthosepion > Acanthosepion pharaonis. The sequence goes on along the minus strand of CAHIKZ030001538.1, from coordinate 170,914 downwards.
TTAAATAGCAAATGCTTAAATTAAATATATATATAAATAATAAATTAAATATATATATAAATATATATATAATAAATTAAATATATATATATAAATAATAAGGGTAAACAAATAAATTTATTAATAGCTACATGGGACAGGAAGTTGTGGAGGGCAATGATTGCCTACGTACTGAGGGGACAAGGCACATAAAGAAGAAGAAATAAATACAGAGATTAATTGAAGCAAGAAAATCCAGCGCTGTAGAATCACTTCCACTGGAAGCATTTTAAGGTTATTATACTTAACATTAGGAAGGGACAGTTGAAATTTCTAGCGCATATAATGAGGAAAGAGGGCTTAGAAAATTTGATACTCACAGAACAGATTGAAGTCAAGCGGGACAGACAGAGCTGGACTTAGGTGAAGAGAGGCCTTAGGCTATTCCACTTGTGGGCCCCTCCAAATCCCTATTCTCAGAAAATGGAAGCATGTTAAATTAAACAATTTCAGTAAAGACGATGATGATGATGGGGGTTTAAAATTACTGAAGGGTTGTTTAGATTCTACAATGCATTATGGCAGTGTGTGTAAGAAAGGCCTATGACAGTGTAAAAAATATTAAACCTCTTGGCTGGAGGCCTTCTAGATTTTGAGGCCCTAGGCTAAGCCTATAGGTAAATCTGACTGAGTGACATCTCCAATAAAGTAGTGCGGTTTGCTAAGTTGTACAGGAAGGATTGAAAGAACAAAAACAATACTTGACTGCAGTTCTTTGGCCACCAACTCCTCAGATCAATATCTCATTGGCCTCTTATGAGATGTGTTGGATGAAAAGATTAACACTGCAGAACCTTTATTTCATAAGGCCACTCAAGGTAGAAGGCTACTGAATAGGCTTGTGTAATAGATGCAAGAATTATAGATTATGAAAATATATAGGATAAATAAGAGTTGAACCTAGACTTAAAGAGGTTAAGATTTGAACGTTTGAGGAAGCATCCTCTCGGGAGTATGTTCCACAAAGCAGGGGAAGAAGCTGTGTGAATGGAATTTCTTTCTCACCAGCAGAATTCTTGGTCAGGTTGAAAACTTTTCATTACAGATAGATATATAGACAGATAAATATGAATAAAAAAAGCAATGATACCAGGGCTAGATTTAGATGAAGAGAGGCCCTAGGCTATTCCACTTGTGAAGCCCATTCTCAGAAAATGGAAGACTGTTAAATTAAACAATTTGAGTAAAGTTGAGGATGATGACAGGTGTTTAAAATTACTGAAGGGTTATTTAGAGTTTACAATGCATTATGACAGCATGTGTAAGAAAAGCTAATGACTGTTAAAAGTATTATACACCTTGGCTGGAAGCCCCTTAGATTTTGAGGCCCTAGGCCTCAGCCTACTAAGCCTATAGATAAATCCAACACTGGGATATAGGAAAACAATACATAACCTACCTAGCATGCTTGAGTAAATGGATGGTAGAATAAGGTGTAAGAGAGATACCAAAAATTTAAAATTTATTAAGAACTACAAAGATAGGAAGTTGTAGAGAGCCATGATGTTTAACACCCTGAAGGGACATGGCACAGAGAAGAAGAAACAACTATTTGGTCTTTGTATAAATTATTGACTTACTCACTGGTAATTTTTTTCTTTAATTCACACCAAATGTAAATTTTCCAATTCTTCAAATTTATGGAGGTTGGTTATTCCTTTAGCCAGATGAACAATTTTTAAAAAATTGTTGTAACCTAGGGAAGGTTACTGAATAGAATAATCACATGAAGTTTGGTAATGAATGATAATACTTAGAACAAGAACAACACATATAAGATTCACCAGCGGCACGTAGAAGTAGTCAACTGCTAGAACTGAGTCAAGTGAATTCCAAAATGAATCTCCAACTGCAGACCAACATAGAGTATTTACTACTGCATTTATGTGAATGGGGACATACCCATTATCGTCCATAGGTATGCTACAACAAAAATTCATCTTTATTTTTGAGAATGTTGGTTTCAGCATATCATACTTGACACTAAGTTTGCTAACACTTGTTCGACTTTCATGTATAGAAATTATTAGTTCAGTGCCTGTCATTTCACTGATGGTAAGTTGATCAATTTAAAATCTAAATTGTTTATTCATTTATCAGAAAATGTATTTAGTTTAATATTTTTTTTAATTATTTCACCCCAAACAAGGCAATGAGGCCACTAGGATGCAATGAGTGTTAAAGTACATGAGAAAAACTACTATTAAGGAAAGAAGACAATAAAAGAACAAGAATTAAGAAGACAAAAAGATAACAATTGATACTGCATTTAAATTTTTGAAGATCAACATTGACTAGGAAGCAGGAAGAGAGAAGAAACTGTTAGTGTAAAACTTATGGCTATATCTGGCCATTTCAACTGTAAAATGATGAGACCTTGTCACTAATATAGTACTGCGCTTAAATTCATAAAGTCTGGGTATAGCGGAAAATTCATCAGAACAATTACCATGAAAGTATTTATAGAAAAGGTACAGGGAAGCTACATTATGTTGGTGGAAAAGTGACTGAAACCAAGATGCCAGGTCATGACCAATAATATTGCAGATTCTTCTTTTGATTTCATCAAGAATCTCTAAATATATAGTATCATCAGACCCAATATGGTAACAATATTCAAAGCAAGGACAAATGGTAGACTAAGATAGATTCTAAGATAGATTCTGGTAAGAAAAATTCTCTAGCACATCATAGTGAACCAAATTACTTAGCTGCAGACTTAGCAATTGATTCAATGTAGTCTTTCCACTTCATGTTAGTCTGAGAAGGTGCAATGAGTCACTCTCCTGAAGGTTAGTATCAGGCATGATGATGGGAGGTGAAAAGGGTTCTTTTGCATGATTAAAAGAGAGAAGTTTCTTTTTTAAAAAAAGGAAAAATAAAGATGACTTAAAATGGCCAGCTTATACTCTTTTTCTGTTACTCAGGGGTTGTTGTCAATCAGAAAGGGAAATTAGCCCTTGTGACACAGATGTCCATTTGAATTTCATTCAAATTGTGTGTGTATGTACATTTAGTGCATAAGCAAGCTTGTATATTTTAATTTAATAGCAGATCTTAAAAATATTTCAACAAAATTAAAAAAAATGCATTAAAAAATTGTAACAATATTAGAACAATATTTTGCTAACAATGAATTAAGCTAAGATTTACCCTAACAATATCAGAACAACATTACCCTAACAAAGAATTAACCGATCAGTTACAGTAACAATCTCATCCTCGTTGCCAAGTTGTTATGTAGTGGTTTCACAGTGGAGGCTTGTATTTGGAAATAGTCGGTCTTAAAATAGGTTTGACGTACAAAACATTAGGAACTTGATATAATAGGTAATGACACAGCAATCTAGTTGTGGTGGCTGATATTTTAATATCCGACTAACGGTCGTCCGACATCGACTGACTGACCAACTCTCTGAGCGACTCTACTACTACTACTACTTATTATAGGTGGGAGAGTTTATTAGCTATAGAATAGCTGTGTTCCACTATACATTGGTTACTAAATTTGCTGCCAATGTGCAGTTTTAGAACTAGAAGCTTAGAATAGGTGTATTCCAGTATAACAAAAATAATTCTATAAATTTACAGAAAGTTCAGTAAAATTTTATTATTATCTGATTATTTATGGTTTAAATAATTAGTGTTGTTTTTTTTGTTTTTTTTTCACCTTATTAAGACAAGATTAAGGTACGGTATATATTCGTATATCATGCGACTTTTGAAGACCTAATTTTGAAGCTAATTTTAATGGGGTCACATCATAAATGAGATATAAAATTAGCGTATTTACTGCTGGCCTTGGCTATGTCCTTCACCAAACTATATATCCATTTACTGTAGTCAAATTAGCTTCAAAATTAGGTTTTCAAAGGCCGTATGATACATGAGTATATACAGTAATTTCAAAAAATATATTTATTAATCCAATTTCACAAATGTTGACCAGTTTGGTATTTATGATAAGGAAAATCACACATTTGACCTTCAGACCCAAATTTAAAAAACTGATCCATTGTTCGGAAATACATTCCAGTTTATCATTCTGAACAGTGGATCACACCTCTTGTTCTCCAGTCTCCTCCTCTAACAAGTGATTTATCTACTTACAGATTGCAATGGGTAAATTGTTGTCATTTTATATTTTTAATTTCACACATATGTGTTGTTTGTTTTTGATTTTGTCGACTGCAGAGTATAGGTTATTTGGGCACCATCTGTGAGAAAAAGAGCACCATGATACAATTCACTCTGCCAGAAATTTGGAAATGGCATGCTGTACTGCCTGGCATTTGCACTACAATCTCCAATATGAACATTTCAGAGTGTTTGGGTATAAATCTGAGGACAGTGTAGAGGATTCAGAAAGAGTTGGATGAGTCTAATGGTGATTACCAAGGTGTTTGGAGTCATCACTAGTGATGGCAACATTATGCCTCTATTCATCTTCCCACAGAGCCTCAGACTCAACACAGAGGCCTACATTGAGGAGATAGTGCTGCCCTGGGTGAAGTGGGTGGTTACTGGAAGACACTATGTCTGGCAAGAGGACTCTGCACCATGCCACACAAGCAAGAGAACACAATCATGGGTGTCAGACAATTTCTGCAAATATATCACCCGTTACATCTGGTCACCTAACTCCCCAAACTGCAACCCCCTTGATTATTATGTGTGGGGCACAGTTGAGCAAGAAAACAACAAAACTCCTTATAACACCAAAGATGAACTGAAGGCAAGAATTATGGCAGCATTCACCAACTTAAACAAGTAGACTGTCCAGAAGAGTTGCAGGAGATTCCAAAGTCATCTGGAGGCTGTTTTTGAAGCCAATGGCAATTTTATTGAATAAATTTGCTGATTAATCATTAGTATTTCAAGATATTTTTGTATAATTTTGGTAAATATATCTATTAAAATGAGATATCAGTATTATTTTTATTTTTGTGTAATTTAGACGACAATTTATCCATCTCACCCTGTATATATTTTCTTTTAATCATTTTATCCCAAACAAGGCAATAAAGCCACTAAGACACAAAGGGTTACTGAATGTGAAAGAAATATAAGAAAAAGAAAAACATTATTAAGGAACAAGAACAAAAAAAGAACAGTGTCTAAAAAGACAGAAGATAACACTTGACATTGTATTTAAATTTTTGAAGATTAAACTTCACTGGAAAGCAAGAAGCCAGAAAAGAGTTCCTCCAATGAAAAGTGTGAGAAAAGAAACCGTTAACATAGAAGTTAGAGTTACATTTAGCTATTTCAATTGTAAAATCATGAACCCTTGCTGCCAATCTAGTACTGTGCTGAAATTCATAAAGTCAAGCTACCTTAGAGGAAAACTCATCTGAACAATTACTATAAAAATATTTATAGAAAAGGCACAACAAAGATACATTGGGAAAGGGACTGAAGCTGAGATGCCAGGTCAGGACCAATGACATTGCATGTTCTTTTTTGGATCTTATCAGCCTGAGTTTACACCACTTGGTCTTCAGTCTCCTCCTTTAACAATTGATCTAACTTTACTGACTCTAGTATAATTAGGGTCATAATATTCACAGCCCTTGATCTTCAGTCCACACTTATGACAACTGATTCAACTGCACATATAGTAAACAGTGCTTTAAAGCTCATCCACTTTGCAAGTTGAATAAATCTGACGTATACAGTGTCTTACTAATATTGACAAATTTTTGTAAATTGGTTTGTCTACTTCTTCACAAAGTTATGAAGTCTTATAAAAAAATTTATATAGAAGAAATATAATTTAATCACACTTTTCCCTGCTCTTTTTAACAAGAGTTGAGGTTTATACCTAGCTTTCTGTTTATGAATGGGTTTTCAGTTCCTTCTAAAGTCTGCTTCAGCTCTGTAGTCCTAATGCTTGTCTTTTTCTATGTTAATATAAGTCCACATAGTAACTCTCTACCTTGAGTGGCTCTTGAGCATTGTATTGGTGGGGGAGGAGATTAATAAAAAGGTGAAGATAAAACATATAATGTACTAAACTAGATCTGTTTATTCACTTGCTTTTAAGAGAAGTGTTTAAAATAATTAAAAAAAGCCAGTATAAATAAATTTGATGTATAACATTTGTTCTTTAAACTTTCTAAAAATAGAATGGATAAAAAACATAACTTGCTGAAGTAAAGTTGGTCAAAGGTGGTTGGTATGTCAATTGTAAGATTTGATTTTTAAATTTCAAAAAAAGATACATTATTGGATTTTTTAGGCAACAAGGAGAGTGACTACCTTCCAGACAAATTTAAAATTTGGGACTTGAGTCTGGCGCCTATTTGGGGTTTATATTATTAAAAATTATAATGGGAACAGAGTTATCTTCCCCTACTTTTTACCTACACATTACCAGTCAATCATAAGCCAGCTTCTATTGCACCAAAACCCCGAATCTTAAAATCTTCCTCTTTTGAAATCATGGCACCATTAAAGAAAGATGTTTTGATCGACTTTGGATCTGGCTCTTGAGATGTAAAGTTAACATCTTGAATCAAGTTAAGCGAATTCTTTGTTTAAGATAAGATTCATTCTTCAAGCCCAACTAAAAGCTTGCAATTGCCTCTTTTCCTTCTTGCATATGTTGTTTATAAATCTATTAATTACCCGTGTGTTTGTTCATCTTTTTGTCTGTTAAATTTCTCCTGCTTATGTAAATCAACTCATTTACGCATGAAAATACAACAATATAAGAAATTGCATTGGTTAACAAATTCAGGACACAAACTAGATAGAAAGATAGAACTACTACTCCAACAGTTTTTTTTTTTTTGCACTTCACCGCCTGTGGAACTCCTTTCTGTTTACTTGCTTCCCTGGTAACTACAATCATCAAAAATTTAAATGCAATGTCAATCGCCATTTTATAACTTCTTGAATCTCATTCATCTTCTGTCCTTTCCACAATCCTCCCTATACTCAGTCTTTTCACTCCCTGTAACCCCTTGTGTTCTAGTGGCATTTCTGCTTTGCTTGGGGTTAAATGATTAAAAAAAGAAAAAAGAAAAGAAATAAGAACATTGAGAAAGATTTGAGAAGAATTCAAGAAAGGCAGCAGGTTTTAAGTCATCACAAGTGAACATTTGGGGATTGTTTGTAAATAAGAAAGAATTTTGACTGTCACCAGTGAACAATCTAAGCTGTTATTTACAAAAGAAGAAAGAATCAAAAGAACCAAACAGAAGAAAAAGAAGCAGAAGCTATTAGAAATCAGAAAAGTTAAAAATTCCTGAAATTAGTTATTGAACTGTTATTTATAAAAGATTAAAAGATTTATCTTGATATTATTGCGGTTCCTCTCGAGAAAAAATTTGTTAAAATCTCAGTGACTTTTAGTTTAGACTTTCAAATAAGTAAGTGAATCTTTTTTGAAAGAATATATATTTTGAACCGTTTTTTGAAAGGAATTGTATTGTTGTACCTTCTCAAAAAGTTTCTCAATGTTTGAAAAATTTATATATATCTTTTTGAACCTTGTAATATAGCAACAACTCTAAAGAGAAGTTTATAAAGCTTTATTTGACTCATTCTGCTTTCGTGTTGAAAAACGTTTATTTTATTGTGATGGCAAGTAAAAGCAAGCAAGAGGGGAGATGGGATTTACTTATTTTATTACCACAAGACCATATTTTAATTTTCTGAACTGGTTATCTTGCCTTATTAATAATAAGGTGCACAAAAGGAAAATTTTGCACAAACTTATTTGTAAAGCTTGTATTCTGTTCTATTTTTTCTTATGTTGTAATAAATGTTTGTTTCTTTCAAATTTCATATCAGCATTTTGAGTCTTTGTTGTGTTTCCATTTTATGAATAATCAGGAAAAAAAAAGATAACATCCTCTCTTCCCCAACCTCTCCCCAGTAAAAACAATTTGGCAATTCTTCACTTAAGTGGCATAATATAAACTATTATTACAGTTAAACATTATCAGAACTGGTAATGGTAGACTATGTAACAAATAATTGCTGAACTTGTAGCACAGGATCCACAAAATGCTGCTGATGAATAACATTGTTATGAGAGTACATCCTGTGGTTGATTTTTTTGATTCCAGCATAAGCAATCCAACCATCTGAACAATATGGCTTCCAGGCTAAATATACTCTACAATCAACTCTTTTAGAGTCTTCTCTTGTCAATCTAGCTGTTCAGCTAATAAACACTTTCTCAAACCCCACTCGATACCACCAAATATATCTAATGGCCAGAGAGCCTTGGCCATTGTGATATTTATGATGAAAAAAAATTAAAGATATTCATTTTATGAGCAGATATTTTGCACAAGAATGCTTCCTTGGTGATGTCTATTGTGGGGTGATAGAAAGTTTTTGGGCCTCTATGACTTCTGACTTTCTTTTCTGTGGGCCAAGCCAGATATTGCACCCCAATATGTTTCCTCAATGATGCCTATTCTGGGGTCATAGAAAGTTTTCCACCTCCATCACATCAGACTTTCTCACCCATGGGCCCAGCCAGATGTTGCACCCCAGAATGCTTCCTCAGTGATGTCTATTCTGGGGTCATAGAAAGTTTGGGATCTCCATGATCTCAGACTTTCTCTCCCATTGACCCAGCTGAGAGTGATTGTTTCTCAGCTGGCATTCTGTTATAGTTTCTGCATGATTGCAAGAATTGAAAAACAATATTTGTGCCTATGCAAATGACATCCTTTTATTCAAACCAATGACAGTTTATATTATGCTGTTTAAGTGAAGCAGAACTTTGAGATTATTTTACACTACATTGTTTGGACTGTTGTCTTCATCTTTATTGCCATATTCACAATGTTTCGGCTGTTGTATGGTTCTTTCTTCTTCAGGTGATATTTCTTGGAATTTTGAACTGAATCCTTTATTTAGTTTGCTGAGGGAGATTATTCTAATTCCAAGTGTGATTCCCTTGGGTAACAGACAGAGAACGTTGCTGGAAAATAGAAAAATTTGTTAGGCTACAAAAATCTCCTAAGCCAGCTGAGAATAAACATGAATACAATATGGTAACACGTAATACAGATAGCTAGAGAAAAACAACAATAACAAAAAATAACAGAAAATTTTGGGCTTCCATGACCTCAGACTTTCTCTCCCATGTGCCCAGTCAGATATTGTTTCCCAGAATGCTTCCTCAGTGATGTCTATTCTGGGGTCATAGAAAGTTTCAGGCCTCCATGACATCAAACATCCTTTCCCGTTGGTCCAGACAAGTGTGATCATTTCTCAGTTAGCATTCTGGCATAGCTTCCCACATGATTGCAAGAATTGTAAACAATATTTATGCCTATGCAAATGGCATCCATTTTGTCAATCCTATGTTGGATTTTTGACCAGTTTGTCTTCATAAAAATGACAGTTTATTTTATGCCGTTTAATTGAAGGATTACCAAAAGCGTTTTTTTCTTTTTCTTTTTGTTACCATTGAGTGTTTAGTTCACGCTTTACTGAGTGCTGCAATATCTACCAGCTCAAACTAAACATAGTTGATAATTCTAAATCAAATTGATCAATTTTCTTCTTCTATGATGTGGACGATCATGGCTCTCCACAATTTCTTCTCCATTGTTGCTCTTAGTAAGGGTTGTCTTTTTGTTATGTCTCCTAATCTTTGTTCTGTCAACCATTTATACAAGCTCATTAGGTACCTCTCGCATCAATATGTCCAGTGAGTATCAAATTCTCCAATTACCCTTTCCTCATTATGTGCCCTAGAAATTTCAATTGCCTCTTTCTGTTTTTAAGTATCAGTGTCCTTTTTGTTGCTATTTTCCTTAAGATTTTCTTGTTGCTTACATGTTCTGTCCATATCTATTGCCTCAAGTCTTTTCTTCATCAGTGAGGGAATTGTCCAACATTCACTGCCATATAGAAACATTGAGACTACATAGCATTTCAACAATCTTTTCTTTGTTTTTGTTTTTTTTTGCTTCAAGTTTCCTCTTCAAAGATGAAGAAGAAATTTGCCATATAGGAGGATTGATAATACATAGCAGTTCTACACTCTTTTCTTTGCTTCTATTGCTTCAAATCTCTTCTTCATCTGTGAGGAAATTGTCCAGTATTTGCTGCCATATAGGAGGACAGATATCACATAATAGTTCAGTACTCTTTTCTTTGTTTCTCTTGCGTCACATCTCTTCTTCATCTTTGAGGAGATTGTCCAGTATTCGCTGCCATACAGGAGGACAGATATCACGTAATAGTTCAGTACTCTTTTCTTTGTTTCTCTTGCTTCACATCTCTTCTTCATCTTTGAGGAGATTGTCCAGTATTCTCTGCCATATAGGAGGATTGAAGTTATATAGCAGTTCAGCACTCTTTTCTTTGTCTGAATTTCAGAGATCAGGAAAGATGAGGAAATCTTTATTTAATCTATGGGGATAGACTTTTCTTGTTCCACTGCCTAGGGATATTGTCTACTTCTTACTAAGACAATAGACTAGTGGATCAAAGTGTTGGTTTGTGAATTTGGTGATTTAGTAATTGTGAGTTCAATCCCTGGGTTGGGCAATGTGTAAATGAACTCAGTGGAAATGGGTGAGCAATAACTGCGCAGTACTAAATAAAATAAAGAACCAGATGATATCCCTAGACATGGACAGTGGAATGAGAACAGTCTATCACCATAGATTAAATAAAGGGTTCAGTTCAGAATTCCTTATAGCATACCCAGATTGATATACACCTGATGAAGGCTTGAGGACAAAAGGTCGAAACATTGTGATAACAACAAAGATGAGGACAATAGTCCGAATATAAACAGTGTAAATAATGATGACTCCTCATCCCTGAAATTCAAACAAAAACTATTTACTTTGTTTCTAATAAAATTTTCCTGTTTTTTTGTTTAGATTTGTAGAAGGCATCTTTCTCTATTCCAATGTGCTTTTGTATTTTGGTGCTACATTTTCTGTCATCTGCAAGTCTTAGAGTATGCATGCATAACCACCAAAGGGATGAGAAAATATCAAAGAAACTTCCAAGATTTCTTTAACACTCTGTAGATGTTTATCTCCCTTTGGTGGAGATAAGTCATGTACGTCAAATGACAGCCACTTAGTGACATCACTCCATACAGTGACAAAAGCAGCAGCCAAATTCAATTTGTTTTACAGCAGCCAAAGGAAAGGTTGCTTTCTTTAACCCATGCCCCCCCTGCCCTAGGCAGAGGCTAAAACTGCCTCCCCAGCAGCTTGCAAGTCCATGGTGCCATTTCCCTTTAGGAATATATCTTTCCCTGTTATATAAAGAAACTCCAGCTCACAGTCCTCAATTTGGGAAAACCCAAGATTTGCTGTTTCCCATTTGTGAAATATGTCCTTGCCTAGGACATGGTAGATAATCTGACCCTTTTGAATCTGTAGTCCTAAACATGACATCTCCAGACACAGGAGTATCTCCTTATTATATGTAAGACTCTTCCTTTTTGTTTCTCCTTACACTCTGCTTTTCTGTGCAGATATATGTGACATATTATATGTATATATAGTTTTGTATAAGGGGTTAGTGATATAAAAGTCTCTCTGCATCTTTTCATTCCTTTTCCTTTCAGCCATTCCATTTTGTCTATAAAATGCAGTGTTATTATATTATGGATATAATAATGCCCATAATGGGGGAAATACAAATAGAAGAAGAAATCATTCTACCATAGCTCTCTCTCATTACGTATGTTTTCTTTATTAATATTTCTTGAATGCACAGACTGATAAATGTAATACACACTTTTTTTTAATTGAATTCACCCCATTCAAACTGATAAGACATAATGGGTTATTGGGCGTGAAAGAATTAGAAAAGAGAAGTATTATTAAGGAGTGAAAACAATAGAAGAGTAATCAGGAGGACAGTAGATAGTGATTGATATTGCATTTAAATTGTTGAAAATTAAAGTTGGCTGGAAAACATGGAGCCGGAAGAGTGTTCCACAAGTGGGAAGTGCGAGAAAAGAAATTGTTAGCACAGAACTTACTTTTACATCTAGCCAATTCAACTGTAAATCAATAGGACCTTGTTGCTAATCTCGGACTGCGCTTAAATTTATAAATTCTAGATACCATGGCGAAGAGCTCATCTGAATAATTACCATAAAAGTATTTATTGAAAAGGCACAGGGAAGCAACTTTACAGCAATGGGGAAACTAACTGAAGATGCCAGGTCAGGACCAATAATATTGCTGTTTCTTTTTTGGATTTTATCAAGAATCTGTAGATATATAGCAGGAGAACTGGATCATATGTGGCAACAATATTCAAGACATGGACGTATGGTAGACATAGATATATGATAGATTTAAGAGAGAAAAATTGTCTAGCACAACACAGTGAACCCACTTTCCAAGCAGAAGACCTAGCAGTGGATTCAATATAGTCCTTCTACTTCTTGTCAACTGAGAATATTAGCCTGAGAATGTGCAATGAGTCACTCTCCTGGAGGTTAGCATCAGCCATGCTGATGGAAGGCAGAAAGGGGTCTTTCACATGTTTACTAAAGAACAGTTTTGTTTTGGAGGTGTTAAAATTAATAAGCCATTTTTTGCCCCAGTTAACAACAGACTGTAAGTCATTTTTGAGATCAGCTGCCAAAAATAAAAATCAGTCATCTATCTTACTTATTATAAAACCCAGGTTGTGTGTGTGTTTGTCTGTACGTTTATATATTGGATCGGATTTCCTACATTTTTCAACCGATTTCAACAAAACATCACAGGACTACGTAAAATTACCTTGCGATGGTTCTGACAGCGCCAAAAATTGGAAAAACACAATTGTTTTTGCACAAAATCAATTTCAAAACACGATTAAGAGGCGTCACGAGAATGAAAGGGTGACAACTCATATCGAGTTATACTTATTATAAAACCCAGGTTGTTTGTGTGTGTGTGTGTGTGTGTGTGTTCCTTTATATATGGGATCGGATTTCCTACATTTTTCAACCGATTTCAACAAAACTTCACTTTCGGGGGCGCAGGTAGCGTTTCTTATTTTCTTGCACATTTTTATCTTTATTTTTACATTCAGAATGCTTTAAAAATTCCATTTACAAGACAATTGTTTATAATAAAATTCTATTCAATTGGTAGACTCATAACAATTGAAAACAATGTTTTTGTTTTGAGTTTGGGTTGGACCAATTTGTAAAAAAAAAAAAAACTAATTAAGACATGCATGTTCGTCAACCTTAAACAATAATCTTTGTCAATTTTATTTTTCAGTCTTTATGATGGTCAATACTTGATCTATCTCTTACTGTTACATCCCCGGGGAACGCCGGGCTCTACTGCTAGTTTTAAATATGGGTATCCACTAAAAGTAATGTTTGAAGTAATAAACAAATCTGATTAAAATAGATCTATTAAGAAATTGCTTAGTTTAGTTTCAGATACTAAATTCAGCAGATAATGGCTTTTGAGAAAAATCTGAACAAAGAAATGTGCTTTCCTTAAAAGGGAAAGTCAAACCTTGCTGTGCTGTTCACTCTCTGTGACTGAGTGGTTTAAGGTATGCCAGATTAAATGGTGTTTTATCCTACAAAGGGGGACAAAGGTTCAAACCATGCTAAGGGTCACATTTTCTTTATTAAAATTTTTTGAGTGCAGTAAGCAAATGGATACATATTGTTTATATAAATGGGGCATCTATTTCAAATATGAGTATCCAATAAAAATAACATTTGCAGTAATAAAAATATATACATCTGTGTGTGTGTGCAAAAGTTTTGTTATGGTGTACAAGCTAGTCTCATACAATATTAATATTGTTCTAAGTTCAAACCTTACTGGCTGCCTCATGTATAGGACTTTATACTAAACAAACATCTAATGTTTTATCAACATTGGATAATATTCACTAGTATATACTTATAGCTCCGTTTCATAACATTGAGGACTGTATTTATAAAACCTGATAGAAGAAATATATTTATACATATATGCAAGTATTTGTGTATGTATATAGATTTTTTATCTTACCCATTCCTATATATATATGAAGAAAAACATACTGAAAAAACAAACAAAAATTCTAATATGCGATTGTGCTGTTTTAATGTTTAATGTCAACGTCGGATGTTTCGGTCTAATAGACCATCTTCAGGACATATTCATAAAACATAATTAACATAGACCTTATACAATTCAACATGAAAAAGACAATGGACATAAAAGCAATACCAATCCAAACAGATGTTTTATGAATATGTCCTGAAGATGGTCTATTAGACCGAAACATCCGACGTTGACATTAAACATTAAAGCAGCATAATCGCATATTAGGATTTTTGTTTGTTTTTCAGTATATTTTTCTTCATACTGTCGGATCTATATCCATATATTTGCTTACATATATGTATAAATATACACACAAGGTGATGCAAAAAATATGTCAATAATAAATATATGAATCCCTCACAAGTTTGGTCCCATCATTCACACACTCTTTTCTATCTGCAAAACATTTATTATTATTATTATTAATAAATAAATATTATAATATATGTATTTAATATTCAAAATTATTTTAATGACTTCAATGAATTCTAGTATTAAATGAATTATAGAACCACTACTGGTATAATACACAGACAACATATTGTATACAATTTTTCTTATTTTTATAATTACTATTATTTTTAGTAGGTACAAGTATTTGAATTGCTATCCCTGTTTTGTATTTTCTTAAACAATGTGATTTTTAACAACTGACCTAGATTGAGAAGTTTTATTAAAGAAATATTGTTCCTTTGACAGGAATCGAACTAGCAGCCCCTTTTCCATTGGGGAAACCATTTCTTTAGCAGAAACATGCCTTTACCAATTCTGACACTTATCTATCTATCTTATTATATTTTTTACAGAAATAGATAGATACATACATACATATGAACATATTGCGATAGATAGATAGTTTGATATATCTATAGATAGATAGATAGATAGTGAACAGAGTAAGACAAATAGATAGATAGCAATCAGAATAAGATAGATAGATAGATATGAACATATTAAGATAGATAGATAGATAGATATGAACACATTAAGATAGATATTGACAGAGATAGATAGATATGAACAGATGAATAGATATATACTTAGATATGAATGCATGCAAAGACACGTATATACATATTAATTTATTCTTTCACAAAACTTTGTGTGTGTGTATGTGTGTGTGTGTGAGTGTGTGAGTGTGTGTGTGTGCTGAACTTTACAAAAATTTTCTTTAAAATCTGACCAGTAAGATTTCTTTGCACCCTCATTTGAGTTTGAAAAGAAACATATTTTAATTGATGTGAGCAAACATGTCAAGATATTTAATCTTACCAAGATATTTACTTTTTTGTGCTTCATTTGGCATCTGACAAAACAAGCTTTGTCTCTTTTTAAGATAATTACTTATTTTTTTATCTACCTCCAGGTATATAATTACACTTCTTTCATCGGTTTCTAATTTAATATATTTAACTCAATTTCTATACACACATACACTTGTGTGTGGTTGTGTACTTGTCTGTGTGTGTATGTGCAGGTATGCGGGAATGTATTGTATTGAGAAATAGTTCAACATCAGAACATTCAATGTATACATATATATATATATATATATATATATAGGACCTCCTGATCAAACAAAGCTTGAATAGTGCCGAGTGGTCTAAGTGGTCTAATGACGTTATTTCCGAGGGGACGCAGGTTTGAATCCTGCTGGAGGGTGTATATTTTTCTAAGAAGATTTCTTGAATATTCAGGCTAGTAGATGTAAATAAATAAATATATGGCTTAAGAAGTATAATAAATAAATAAAAACAGAGCATCTACTCCAATATGAGTAGCCATTTAAAATAACGTTTAAACAAATAA